>CM061753.1:129898234-130262445 GCA_030979885.1 Lolium multiflorum | reverse complement strand
TCGCTTTTGATTATTCTCAACTTAGACATCCATACCGGGACAACATGGACAACAGATAATGGACTCTCTTAAATGCATAAGCATGTAGCAACAATTATTATTCTCATATGAGATCGAGGATATATGTCCAAAACTGAAAACTTCAACCATGATTCATGGCTTCAGTTAGCGGTCCAATGTTCTTCTCTAACAATTCTTTTGCATGCTCTAACCACTAAAATGATAGATCCTTCGGACAAGACGGACATGCATAGTAACTCACATGATATTCAACAATAGTTGATGGCGTTCGTAAGCATGGTTATCGCACAACAAGCAAATCCTAATAAAATATAAAGTGCATAAGTACATATTCAATACTACGATAGTTTTTAAGGCTATTTTGTCCCATGAGCTATATATTGCAAAGGTGAATGATGAAATTTAAAGGTAGCACTCAAGCAATTTACTTGGAATGGCGGAGAAATACCATGTAGTAGGTAGGCATGGTGGACACAAATGGCATAGTAGTTGGCTCAAGGATTTTGGATGCATGAGAAGTATTCCTCTCGATACAAGGTTTAGGCTAGCAAGGTTATTTGAAGCAAACTCAAGGATGAACAAATGCAGCAAAACTCACATAAAAGACATATTGTAAACATTATAAGACTCTACACCGTCTTTCTTGTTGTTCAAAACTCAATACTAGATATTATCTAGACCTTAGAGAAACCAAATATGCAAATCAAATTTTAGCAAGCTCTATGTATTTCTTCATTAATGGGTGAAAAGCATATGATGCAAGAGCTAAACATGAGCACAACAATTGCCAAGTATCACATTATCCAAGACATTTTAGAATTACTACATGTAGCATTTTCCCAATTCCAACCATATAACAATTTAACGAAGAAGAAACTTCGCCTGGAACATTATAGTAAAGCCCAAGGACACATGTGTCCATATGCAACAGCGTGTCTCTCTCCCACAAAGTGAATGCTAGGATCCATTTTATTCAAACAAAACAAAAACGAAAACAAACCGACGCTCCAAGTAAAGAACACAAGATGTGATTGAATAAAAATATAGTTTCAGGGAGGAACCCTGATGATGTTGCCGATGAAGAAGGGGATGCTCTTGGCATCCCCAAGCCTAGACGCTTGAGTCTTCTTAAATATGCAGTGGGTGAACCACGGGGGCATCCCTGCTTAGATTTCACCCCTCTTGATCATAGTATATCATTCTCCTCTTGACCCCTTGAAAACTTCCTCCTTCACACCAAACTTCAAGCAAACTCATTAGAGGGTTAGTGCACAATTAATAATTCACACATTCAGAGGTGACACAATCATTATTTTCACTGCTGGACATTGCAAATGCTACTGGACACTAATGGATCAAAGAAATAAATCCAACATAGCAAAAGAGGCAATGCGAAATAGCAAGGGGACCACAAAAATGTAATAATCAGAAGACGAATTTAAAATGGGCACTGCATTTGCCTGCAATGGAAAAGCTCAAAACTAATGAAAGTTGCGGCATATGTCCGAGGATCACGTCAGAATCTTGTAAGATTTTTAGAATTTTCTACGAGAATCGTGCTCGTATTCGCAGGACACAAAGAATGCCTAAGCTTCATGCTAAATGATCCTAAATATAACATCAACTTTGACATAGAAACTTTACTTGGCACAAAAACATGATAAGGAGAGGCTGCTACAGTAGTAAACAACTTCAAGACTCAACAAAACAAAAAATTGCTGTAGGTAAAAACATGGGTTGTCTCCCATAAGCGCTTTTTTTAACGCCTTTCAGCTAGGCGCAGAAAGTGCAAATCAAGTAACATCGAGAGACGAAGCATCAACATCATAGCTTGTTCTAATAATAGAATCAAAAGGCAACTTCATTCTTTTTCTAGGGAAGTGTTCCATACCTTTCTTGAGAGGAAATTGATATTTAATATTACCTACCTCATATCAATAACAGCACCAACAGTTCGAAGAAAAGGTCTTCCCAACACAATTGGACAAGATGCATTGTATTCGATATCCAAGACAACAAAATCAACGGGGACAAGGTTATTGTTAACCGTAATATGCACATTATCAATCCTCCCCAAAGGTTTCTTTTTAACATTATCAGCAAGATTAACATCCAAATAACAATTCTTCAATGGTGGCAAGTCAAGCATATCATAAATCTTTATAGGCAACAGAAATATTTGCACCAAGATCACATAAGGCATTACATTCAAAGTCATTGAATTTCATTTTAATGATGGCTCCCAACCATCTTCTAACTTTCTAGGAATAGAAGTTTCAAGTTTTAGTTTCTCTTCTCTAGCTTTTATGAGAGCATTTGTAATATGTTTTGTAAAGGCTAAATTTATAGCAGCACTAGCATTAGGACTTTTTAGCAAGTTTTTGTAAGAACTTTATAACTTCAGAGATGTGGCAATCATCAAAATCTAAATCATTATGAGCGACAGCAATGGGATCATTGTTCCCAAGGTTGGAAAAAATTTCAGCAGTTTCACAAGTGGTTTCAGCAGTTTTAGCAATTTCAGGCAGTTTTGTTCGCTTTGCACTAGGAGTAGAAACATTGCCAACACCAATTATTTTACCATTGATAGAAGGAGGTGCAGCAACATGTGAATCATTATCATTACTAATGGTGGTAATAACCAAACTTTAGCTACATTATTCTCTTTAGCTAGTTTTTCATTTTCTTCTCTATCCCACCTAGCACTAGCTCAGCCATTAATCTTATATTCTCATTAATTCTAACTTGGATGGCATTTGCTGTAGTAGTAATCTTATTATCAATATCATTATTAGGCATAACTTTCAATTTTAAAAAGATTTACATCAGAGGCAAGTCTATCAACTCTAGAAGCAATAGTATCAATTTTATCAAGCTTTTCCTCAACAGATTTGTTAAAAGCAGTTTGTGTACTAATAAATTCTTTAAGCATGGCTTCAAGACCAGGGGGTACACTCCTATTATTGTTGTAAGAATTCCCATAAGAATTACCATAACCATTACCATTAGCAGAAGGATATGGCCTATAGTTATTACCAGAGTTGTTCCTATAAGCATTGTTGTTGAAATTATTATTTTTAATGAAATTCACATCAACATTTTCTTCTTGAGCAACCAATGAAGCTAAAGGAACATTATTTGGATCAACATTAGATCTAACATTCACAAGCATAGACATAATCACATCAATCTTATCACTCAAGGAAGAGGTTTCTTCAACAGAATTTACCTTCTTACCTTGTGGAGCTCTTTCCGTGTGCCATTCAGAGTAATTTATCATCATATCATCAAGAAGTTTTGTAGCCGCCCCAATGTGATGGACATAAAGGTACCTCCAGCAGCTGAATCCAATAAATTCCGCGAAGAAAAATTTAGTCCTGCATAGAAGGTTTGGATGATCATCCAAGTAGTCAGTCCATGGGTTGGGCAATTCTTTACCAAAGTTTTCATTCTCTCCCATGCTTGAGCAACATGTTCAGTATCTAATTGCTTAAAATTCATTATGCTACTTCTCAAAGATATAATTTTAGCGGGAGGATAATATCTACCAATAAAAGCATCCTTGCATTTAGTCCATGAATCAATACTATTCTTAGGCAAAGATAGCAACCAATCTTTAGCTCTTCCTCTTAATGAGAAAGGAAACACTTTCAATTTAATAATATCACCATCTACATCCTTATACTTTTGCATTTCACAAAGTTCAACAAAATTATTGAGATGGGCAGCAGCATCATCAGAACTAACACCAGAAAATTGATCTCTCATAACAAGATTTAGTAAAGCAGGTTTAATTTCAAAGAATTCTGCTGTAGTAGCAGGTGGAGCAATAGGTGTGCATAGGAAATCATTATTATTTGCATTTGTGAAGTCACACAACTTAGTATTTTCAGAGGTATTCATTTTAGCAACGGTAAATAAAACAAACTAGATAAAGTAAATGCAAGTAACTAATTTTTTGTATTTTTGATATAGAGAGCAAGACAATAAATAAAGTAAAACTAGAACTAATTTTTTTGTGTTTTGATTTAGTGCAGCAAACAAAGTAGTAAATAAAGCAAGACAAAAACAAAGTAAAGAGATTGAGAAGTGGAGACTCCCCGCAGCGTGTCTTGATCTCCCCTAACCGGCGCCAGAAAAAGTGCTTGATGCGCGTAAATGTACACGTCCGTTGGGAACCCCAAGAGGAAGGTATGATGCGCACAGTGGCAAGTTTTCCTCAGAAAGAAACCAAGGTTGATCGAACCAGGAGGAGCCAAGAAGCACGTTGAAGGTTGATGGTCGCGAAATGTGATGCGGCGCAACACCAGGGATTCCTCGCCAACGTGGAATCTGCACAACAAAATTCAAAGTACTTTGCCCCAACGAAACAGTGAGGTTGTCAATCTCACCGGCTTGCTGTAACAAAGGATTAAACGTATCGAGTGGAAGATGTTTGCAAAGAAAACAGAAAACACAATTGCAATTGTATGCTATGTAAAGAATAGGACCGGGTCCACAGTTCACTAGAGGTGTCTCTCCCATAAGATAAAGCATGTTGGGTGAACAAATTACAGGCGGCAATTGACAAATAGAGAAAGGCATAACAATGCATATACATGATATGATAAATATAGTGAGATTTAATTGGGCATTACGACAAAGTACATAGACCGCCATCCAACCGCATCTATGCCTAAAAAGTCCACCTTCGGTTATCATCCGAACCCCTCCGTATTAAGTTGCAAAGCAACAGACAATTGCATTAAGTATGGTTCGTAATAAATCGACAACTACATCCTTAGACATAGAATCAATGTTTTATCCCTAGTGGCAACAGACATCCACAACCTTAGAACTTTCTCTCACTGTCCCACATTCAATGGAGGCATGAACCCACTATCGAGCATAAATACTCCTCTTGGAGTTAAGAGTAAAAACTTGGCCAGAGCCTCTACTAGTAACTGAGAGCATGCAAGATCATAAACAACACATAAACAATAGATTGATAATCACCATAATCATAGTACTCTATCCATCTGATCCCGACAAACACAACATATAGAATTACATATAGATGATCTTGATCATGTTAGGCAGCTCACAAGATCCAACAATGAAGCACAACAAGGAGAAGACGACCATCTAGCTTTCTATGGACCCATGGTCCAGGGGTGAACTACTCACTCACTCCGGAGGCGACCATGGCGGCGTAGAGTCCTCCGGGAGATGAATCCCCAGGGTGCCGGAGGCGATCTCCCGAATCCCCCGAGATGGGATTCGCGGCGGCGGCGTCTCCGGAAGGTTTTCCGTATCGTGGCTCTCGACTGGGGGTTTCGCGACTGAGGCTTTAAGTAGGCTAAGGTCAACGGGGGGCCACACGAGGTGCCGTGGGGTAGGGCTGCGCGCCAGGGCCCGGGCCGCGCCGCCCCGTCCCCGGCTGCCCGTGGCCCCACTTCGTTATCTCTTCGGTCTTCCGAAGCTTCGTGCAAAAATAGGACCCGGGCGTTGTTTCGTCCAATTCCGAGAATATTTCCTTACTAGGATTTCAGAAACCAAAAAAAGCAGAAACAACAACTGGCTCTTCGGGATCTTGTTAATAGGTTAGTTCCAAAATGCATAAATATGACATATAATGTGCATAAAACATGTAGGTATCATCAATAAAGTAGCATGGAACATAAGAAATTATCGATACGTTGGAGAAATATCCTCCAAGTGAAATTCACAAAGACCGAAACCGTATATATAATTTCTGGCCTCATGATGGAGAGAGTATTGCCCAAGCATGGGAGAGATTGAAGTCCTTAATGCTCAAATGCCCCATTCATGAGCTTCCTGGTAATGTTATTATTGATAATTTCTATGCAAGACTTTCTTTTCAAGATAAAACCTTGCTGGATACTGCTTGTTCTGGATCATTCACACGCAACAAAGAAGAGTTTAAATGGGACCTTCTTGATCGGATTCAGGAGAATACTGAAGAATGGGAGAATGACAAAGGTAGAGAGTCAGGTATAAATTATGATTATGAATGCATTGAAACTTTTATGGATACAGATAAATTTCGAAATATGAGTGCTACTTATGGTCTTGACTCTCAAGTTGTTGCAAATTTTTATAAAGCTTTTGCTTCTCACATTGAATTGCCTAGGAAGAATTTTGATAAGTATCATGAACCTTTTAAAGACGCTTGCATGAAGGATGAAACTATTATTAATGATTGCAATGAACATGTTGAAACTTCTGAAAATGCTATTTCCTATAAGCATGTTAATTTTTGTGGAATACATAGACCTTGTGGAATTAATCAAATCGAAGATGAATATTGTATCCATCATAGGAATGAAAAAACTAGAAAGTGGTCTAGGGCTCTAGATGATCTTGGAGAAAAAGTGTGTGCCCTCTATCCTTTTATTTGTGAACTTTGCCATAGAGTTGGTCATTTTAATTTTCAATGTTCCTCCAATGATAATTCGAACCCCATGAGTGCTGCAAATTTGTATTGTGATGATGAAATTATTCCTAATCAGCATGATGAACTTACCTTATTTTTGAAGTGTGAAGAGTTATCAAGAAAAATTTCTTTGTTAGATATTAACGATCTTGATATTGATGATGTCCTGCATGGGTGTTTTTCTTATTGCATTAATAATTGCCATACAAATACTTACATACAAAATATTTTAGAAGATGACACTTTGCCAAAATATGATAGGACCGCTGTGTGTTTTAAACTTATTAATGAAAAGGAGGAATCCTCCCAAGTTTCTTCTATTGTTTCTGGAAATAAATCAGGTTATGTGGAGAAGCCTCCCTTCAAGCCTCTTCCTCCTAAAGAAGGGAACGAGGAGAAGGAAAAGAAGAAGAAGGGAAAGAAGAAGAAGAATAGGGAATAAGAAGAAAGAGGCAACAGCATATCCCCGCGTGTATGAGGTAACAATAGGTAACCGTAAGTATGTTGCTCCTAATGATTATTATGATAATGAATCTGAGTACGATGATCTTCCTATGCCCTTTACCCATATTAGTGATCATGATTTGGAAGAGCACACTACCTTTGATATTGGAAATCTCTTTGGTACTGATTATGAAAGTAATGATGTTAGCACTATTCATGTTCCCTCAAACATTGATATTGAAAGCTCTAACTTGGGGATGTTGTGCTTGAAGATCCTATATTTGAGACCTCTACTTTTAGTGAAAATGATGATATTACATATTCTGGTTTAGATAATCGCTATAGAGATGGATATGACACATGTTACAATTATCCTTATGAAACTTGTCATAGTTATGATGGGCTTGCCAAAAACCATTCCCTTAGTATGCAACTTGTTTACCATGTTCAAATTCTTAATAATGATCCTGCTCCAATTACTATTAATGAGGATTTTTCCGATCCCGCCGAAATCCGCACGATATCGATTCAGAGACGCCCTCCGACACGACGTGCGCGACGAATCACACACGTGATGCTAGAGGAATTAACACGAGCGGTAACATTACAACAGGATTACAATAGAGCCCACAAGATACATATATTACAACAACGACTCCAACGAGTCAAGATACAAATATACAACTCAAGATCCAAATCATACAGAAGATCGAATACATCCGAGTACGGACAAGATACAAATTGGACTAAGAGTCCTGAAGATAACCAGTGGCGCTCATAACCCTGCCCAGGCCAAGCCGGAAGGGTAACCTTGCTAACGTCGTCATCTTGTACCGCCAGTCGGGCCATCGGTTGCCGACAAGAGGGAGGAAGCAAAAGAGAAAGGGGAAGGCGAGAGTAAGTACCAAGGAACGAACTCCGGCACGTACTTAGCGAGACTAGAAATGGCTATGCTCGCCGGGCGAATACATATATCGCCTGGGGCTATATGGTAGGTTTAGCGGCAGCAAAACTATAACCAATAGAGACACACTACAACATCCGTCTACTCAGAGAAGATAAGAGAGCGCACAAGGTAACAGATAAATACTACACAAACATAACCCAGCCAATTACACATATCCCCTTCAACAAAGCGAAGAGGCAATGTAAAAGGCACTCAACGGTGGACAAGTTTTATTAGGTATCGGTTGTAGTAATGCTATATTACTAATCAAGTTATTAGCAAATTATTATCAACAACATAAAGGTGTAAGTTGTTCTATGATCGAGCTATACAATTCCAAGTCGTCCATAACCGCGGACACGGCTTATCGATAAGATGTACACCCTGCAGGGGTTGCCCAAATGTAACCATACGCATGCTCGAACCCACTTACTACAGGTGGAGTCTCACATCAAGACCGTTCCCAATGCAAGAGAAAGTTTAATGGGAGCCACCCAACTAAGCTACCCGTGACGAAGTTCGGCCGTACTCCGATACGGACCCAGAGGTTGCGATGGCGTCCAAGGCGGGCACTAACGACCGGCCAAGGATAAGTCGGCACGCAATATGAGTACAGTACAGAAATAAACACCCGAAGGCAACAGAAGTAAATCGTGCATCGTGCATATGGGCAAATAAAACCAAGGTTGTGGCTCCCAATAAACAGACTCGAGGAAAGGTAGTGGGTGATGGGGGTCCCACTCCCCCACGTACGGGTAGAGCGCTCAATCTCGGAACAGATAACAAGAACTCGGGTCCTAGGGGACATTAGCGAGTCAAAGTTCCGATGCTTTCGCAAAGGGGCTCACAGATGCCTCTGCTTACAATTTTAGTTGTTAACAATAAAGTAAAGCATGAGTATCTCCAACAACTGATATAGCATGTGATAACCTCCCAACAACCCAACATATCCCGATAACAGATCGAGATAAACAACAGAGCCTAAACACGCCTACGACTCGCAAGGCTCAAACATCAAGCAACGGCTATGGTTAAGGAATGATATATATAGGATTATTATGGTAAACAAGTGGAATAGGAGACGTGACTCGATAAAGAAGCGCAACATAAGGATAGCAATGCGAGGGAGAGTAGGTGAAGAGAGAGGGCTCGCCTGTGAAAAGCTGCAGAAGAACTTGGCGTATCTCACAACACCACTTCGCGATCCTATCCGGGAAGAAGCAAATGCTGGAACACACAACGCATGCAAGTCTTACTACTACGAAAGAAGAATTGGCATGATCAAGATGGTATGCATGGCATGGCAATTATGATGCGATGCAACTTATCCAATTTAAACGGAGTCGGAACCCCGGACAAACAAATTAAGGTTGGAGCTGCATTTTCTACCGTCAAAGTTAAGTGTTGATTAGCATGGCATATCATGGCAGGGGTGCGCTACTTCAATATTAAACGGAGCGGGGAAACCTTAGTGGATATCCGAAATACTCCGCATATATGTTAGGTGAACATGCATAACTATCACGGACGACATGATGCGAGATGCAAACAAATGAATGGATGGCATATTCATGTTCCTTATGTTTTTCTGATCAATTTTCATATAAACACTTTTTATTTCGAGTTACGGTTTAAAAGATATTAATTTTGCAAGATAAAATCATTTTTCTGGGATTTTAGATAAAACAGAGAAAAGGTAAAGGTGGTGTATACCGAGCTGAAGCTAGACAGAGACACAGACAGGTGGGGCTCCACGCCACGTAGGCGCCAGCGTGGCATGAGTCAAAAAGGTTGGTTTTATCCCACGCCACAGGAGATTCGAACTCGGGCCGATCGGGTGTGAGACAAGGGTGCTAGCCAGTGGGCTGCTGAATCATATGTGATAGAAAACATGAAACAGGCCAAGTGAAGTGTATCTCGGTCGTTATCTGAAACTTGACACTTGCAACTGAAAGATGACACTTGCGATTTCCTGTAGACGCGAATCTGCACAGTTTTTAAAGCGAAGGCAGCGGCGAATATAGACATGGTTTTGAATGATACGAAAGAGGTTGAGCAAGATGGTAGTTCCAAGATTCAAATGGAATCAACTAGGATGGAAACGGTGCACTGAAACGGCGGCCGAGCTCGCCGGAAAACAGGACTGCGACACGGCGACGAACAGCGTAAACTGAAAACTGTTTCTGGGGTCAACTTTGATTGAAGATGGCGTCATCGTTTCTGCTCCGTTTTGGGTGATTCAAAAACCAGTAGATAGAGAATGTTTCCGTGCTTCTAATGGTAGCAGAAGCTCGTGCTGGAGTGACCTGTGCCGGCGAGGATCTGCGTCGGAAGACAGGACCATGAAACAGAACCAAAACTGCAACCTTTTCTCGTTTTTCGTTTTCGTTTTCGATCAGATCCTTCTCACGTCAACGGTGCAGAGATGTTGAGGCATGCAGGGAAGAGGAGAGGAAGTGCTGCTCACCCAGAGGTGGTCGGTGATGAGAAGGAGGGGCGTAGGAGATCGCCGGCGACGAGGAAGAAGGTTGGCCGGGGTAGATGATGAGAGGTGGACGCGCTCGAGCTGCTGCCGGCCTTGGCGTCCTGAAGAAGACCAGGATGGAGAGGAGGCAGTGGGGGTCCGTTTCACAGCTCAGGTGGCCGCGTCGGTGACCATGGCGTCGGCGGCGTGGAGTAGACGGCGGTGGTTGTCTCGGTAAGGTTTTTGGCAGGGACACAGAGAGGAGGGGCGGCTGGAGAGGAGGAACACGAGCTAGGGTTGGGCTGAGACTCTTGGCTGCAGCTTATAAGGGAGAGGGCGCCGCATGGGAGCCGTCCCATCACTCTGCAAGGCTACGTGGCTGCTGCCGATGCTCTCCGTACAAAGGTGGAAGAAGAGCTGCAACGATGGTGTTGGTGGGCTGTTTTGGAGGAGATGCTACGATGGTGGGCTTCAGCAAGAAAAAGCAGGCCATCAGGAGAGTGCGGCCAGATTGAAAGCAAAAGGCCTAAAATGAATTTTCTGGAATTAAAACATAGATAGAGGAAGAAAGGAACCAAAGTAGAGAGAAGGAAAAACAAGGAGGATGGTTTATAAAACCATGAGAGAAGAAAGCAACGGAGTAGTTTTTATTTGAAAATAATTTTATTTTGTCAAAACCATGTATATAAGATGCATGCATGATTATGGAACGACGCGGAAAAACAAAGCAACAAGGAAAATCTAACTTTAGGGTTTTTCCGGGTCGTTACAATCGACACCACTAACAAGGAACCTCGCCCCGAGGTTCCACGCCATGGTACGGGGGA
Source organism: Lolium multiflorum (assembly GCA_030979885.1). NCBI lineage: Eukaryota > Viridiplantae > Streptophyta > Magnoliopsida > Poales > Poaceae > Lolium > Lolium multiflorum. The sequence continues at coordinate 130,251,307 of CM061753.1, read as the reverse complement.
GAGAGGTGAACTATCGGATCTTCAGGCGACGTGTCGATCTCCTCGACACCACTAACAAGAAGTCATTGTTCCATCGTTGATGATGTGCGGAACCTCCGAAGATCGAACCTACTAGGATAAGGCAAAGATCATCCAACCCGCGTAGAGACCTAAGACTCAGAAAACTCAGATAAGAGAGAAGACTCAAAACTCGCAGAGATAAGAGGAGAAAGAATATAGATGAGGAGTAAAATCAGAACTAATCAGATCTATCCAACGAAGATTTAAAAATAGGTTTTGACACTAGACACAACAACGTCCGTTGGCAAGGTTATCCTACAGGCTGGACTAGTGGGGTATCGACAACCTGCTGACACCAACTTGGACGCCCGAACCGGCACCATGAGGATTCCAACGATCCCGCCGAAATCCGCACGATATCGATTCAGACGCCCTCCGACACGACGTGCGCGACGAATCACACACGTGATGCCAGAGGAATTATCACGAGCGGTAACATTACAACAGGTTTACAATAGAACCCACAAGATACATATATTACAACAACGACTCCAACGAGTCAAGATACAAATATACAACTCAAGATCCAAATCATACAGAAGATCGAATACATCCGAGTACGGACAAGATACAAATTGGACTAAGAGTCCTGAAGATAACCGGCGTCCATAACCCTGCCCAGGCCAAGCCGGAAGGGTAACCTTGCTAACGTCGTCATCTTGTACCTGCCAAAGTCGGGCCATCGGTTGCCGACAAGAGGGAGGAAGCAAAAGAGAAGGGGAAAAGGCGAGAGTAAGTACCAAGGAACGAACTCCGGCACGTACTTAGCGAGACTAGAAATGGCTATGCTCGCCGGGCGAATACATATATCGCCTGGGGCTATATGGTAGGTTTAGCGGCAGCAAAACTATAACCAATAGAGACACACTACAACATCCGTCTACTCAGAGAAGATAAGAGAGCGCACAAGGTAACAGATAAAATACTACACAAACATAACCCAGCCAATTACACATATCCCCTTCAACAAAGCGAAGAGGCAATGTAAAAGGCACTCAACGGTGGACAAGTTTTATTAGGTATCGGTTGTAGTAATGCTATATTACTAATCAAGTTATTAGCAAATTATTATCAACAACATAAAGGTGTAAGTTGTTCTATGATCGAGCTATACAATTCCAAGTCGTCCATAACCGCGGACACGGCTTATCGATAAGATGTACACCCTGCAGGGGTTGCCCAAATGTAACCATACGCATGCTCGAACCCACTTACTACAGGTGGAGTCTCACATCAAGACCGTTCCCAATGCAAGAGAAAGTTTAATGGGAGCCACCCAACTAAGCTACCCGTGACGAAGTTCGGCCGTACTCCGATACGGACCCAGAGGTTGCGATGGCGTCCAAGGCGGGCACTAACGACCGGCCAAGGATAAGTCGTCACGCGTTATGAGTACAGTACAGAAATAAACACCCGAAGGCAACAGGAAGTAAATCGTGCATCGTGCATATGGGCAAATAAAACCAAGGTTGTGGCTCCCAATAAACAGACTCGAGGAAAGGTAGTGGGTGATGGGGGTCCCACTCCCCCACGTACGGGTAGAGCGCTCAATCTCGGAACAGATAACAAGAACTCGGGTCCTAGGGGACATTAGCGAGTCAAAGTTCCGATGCTTTCGCAAAGGGGCTCACAGATGCCTCTGCTTACAATTTTAGTTGTTAACAATAAAGTAAAGCATGAGTATCTCCAACAACTGATATAGCATGTGATAACCTCCCAACAACCCAACATATCCCGATAACAGATCGAGATAAACAACAGAGCCTAAACACGCCTACGACTCGCAAGGCTCAAACATCAAGCAACGGCTATGGTTAAGGAATGATATATATAGGATTATTATGGTAAACAAGTGGAATAGGAGACGTGACTCGATAAAGAAGCGCAACATAAGGATAGCAATGCGAGGGAGAGTAGGTGAAGAGAGAGGGCTCGCCTGTGAAAAGCTGCAGAAGAACTTGTCGTATCTCACAACACCACTTCGCGATCCTATCCGGGAAGAAGCAAATGCTGGAACACACAACGCATGCAAGTCTTACTACTACGGAAGAAGAATTGGCATGATCAAGATGGTATGCATGGCATGGCAATTATGATGCGATGCAACTTATCCAATTTAATCGGAGTCGGAACCCCGGACAAACAAATTAAGGTTGGAGTTGCATTTCTACCGACAAAGTTAAGTGTTGATTAGCATGGCATATCATGGCAGGGGTGCGCTACTTCAATATTAAACGGAGCAGGGAAAACCATATCCGGAATCCGAAATACTCCGCATATATGTTAGGTGAACATGCATAACTATCAACGGACGACATGATGCGAGATGCAAACAAATGAATGGATGGCATATTCATGTTCCTTATGTTTTTCTGATCAATTTTCATATAAACACTTTTTATTTCGAGTTACGGTTTAAAAGATATTAATTTTGCAAGATAAAATCATTTTTCTGGGATTTTAGATAAAACAGAGAAAAGGTAAAGGTGGTGTATACCGAGCTGAAGCTAGACAGAGACACAGACAGGTGGGGCTCCACGCCACGTAGGCGCCAGCGTGGCATGAGTCAAAAAGGTTGGTTTTATCCCACGCCACAGGAGATTCGAACTCGGGCCGATCGGGTGTGAGACAAGGGTGCTAGCCAGTGGGCTGCTGAATCATATGTGATAGAAAACATGAAACAGGCCAAGTGAAGTGTATCTCGGTCGTTATCTGAAACTTGACACTTGCAACTGAAAAGATGACACTTGCGATTTCCTGTAGACGCGAATCTGCACAGTTTTTAAAGCGAAGGCAGCGGCGAATATGGACATGGTTTTGAATGATACGAAAGAGGTTGAGCAAGATGGTAGTTCCAAGATTCAAATGGAATCAACTAGGATGGAAACGGTGCACTGAAACGGCGGCCGAGCTCGCCGGAAAACAGGACTGCGACACGGCGACGAACAGCGTAAACTGAAAACTGTTTCTGGGGTCAACTTTGATTGAAGATGGCGTCATCGTTTCTGCTCCGTTTTGGGTGATTCAAAAACCAGTAGATAGAGAATGTTTCCGTGCTTCTAATGGTAGCAGAAGCTCGTGCTGGAGTGACCTGTGCCGGCGAGGATCTGCGTCGGAAGACAGGACCATGAAACAGAACCAAAACTGCAACCTTTTCTCGTTTTCGTTTTCGTTTTCGATCAGATCCTTCTCACGTCAACGGTGCAGAGATGTTGAGGCATGCAGGGAAGAGGAGAGGAAGTGCTGCTCACCCAGAGGTGGTCGGTGATGAGAAGGAGGGGCGTAGGAGATCGCCGGCGACGAGGAAGAAGGTTGGCCGGGGTAGATGAAGGAGAGGTGGACGCGCTCGAGCTGCTGCCGGCCTTGGCGTCCTTGAAGAAGACCAGGATGGAGAGGAGGCAACGTGGGGGGTCCGTTTCACAGCTCAGGTGGCCGCGTCGGTGACCATGGCGTCGGCGGCGTGGAGTAGACGGCGGTGGTTGTCTCGGTAAGGTTTTTTGCAGGGACATAGATGGAGAGGTGGCGGCGGCTGGAGAGGAGGAACACGAGCTAGGGTTGGGCTGGAGACTCTTTGGCTGCAGCTTATAAGGGAGAGGGGCGCCGCATGGGAGCCGTCCCATCACTCTGCAAGGCTACGTGGCTGCTGCCGATGCTCCTCCGTACAAAGGTGGAAGAAGAGCTGCAACGATGGTGTTGGTGGGCTGTTTTGGAGGAGATGCTACGATGGTGGGCTTCAGCAAGAAAAAGCAGGCCATCAGGAGAGTGCGGCCAGATTGAAAGCAAAAGGCCTAAAATGAATTTTCTGGAATTAAAACATAGATAGAGGAAGAAAGGAACCAAAGTAGAGAGAAGGAAAAACAAGGAGGATGGTTTATAAAACCATGAGAGAAGAAAGCAACGGAGTAGTTTTTATTTGAAAATAATTTTATTTTGTCAAAACCATGTATATAAGATGCATGCATGATTATGGAACGACGCGGAAAAACAAAGCAACAAGGAAAATCTAATTTTAGGGTTTTTCCGGGTCGTTACATCCAATTACTATTAATGAGAAGAGCTTTTCTTATGTCAAAAATAATGATACCCTTATGCATATGAACCATGATAAGAATGTTTTAAGTGATGGTTATATTGTGGATTTCATCAATGATGCTACTGAAAGTTATTATGAGAAAGGGAAACACGGTTGTATGCATCTTAATAATATTAAGTTTCCCCTCTTTATGTTGAGAATCTTGAAGTTACTCGTGTCTTATCTTCTTATGCTTGTCACTTTATTCTTCATGAATTTATTTGTGTACAAGACTCCTTTTCATAGGAAGAGGGTTAGGCTTAAATTTGTTTCATACTTGCTTTTTGATGCTCTCTTTGCCGCGACTCTCATACTTATGAGAGCATAATCATTAAAATTACTGAGCCCATTTTAATGGCTCTAAAGAACGAACTTCTTGGGAGATAACCCATTGATGTCTACTCACGCTTCTTTTCCTGTAGACAGTGTTGGGCCTCCAAGAGCAGAGGTTTGTAGAACAGCAGCAAGTTTTCCCTTGAGTGGATCACCCAAGGTTTATCGAACTCAGGGAGGAAGAGTTCAAAGATATCCCTCTCAAGCAACCCGCAATCACGATACAAGAAGTCTCTTGTGTCCCCAACACACCTAATACACTTGTCAGATGTATAGGTGTACTAGTTCGGCGAAGAGATAGTGAAATACAAGTAGTATGGATGTATATGAGTGGTAATAGTAATCTGAATAAAATATGGCAGCGAGTAAACATGCAACAGAACAGTAAGTAAGCGGTGTTTGCAGTATTGGAAACAAGGCCTAGGGATCATACTTTCACTAGTGGACACTCTCAACATTGATCGCATAATAAATAACTCTTTCTCATATGTGCTACATACACTCTTTTGTTGGATGACAAACACCATTCGTTGTGTAGGGCTACAAGAGCTCCCTCAAGCCGGAGTTAACAAGCGCCACAACATTCGGCATTCATATTTAAGTAACCTTAGAGCATAATAGATCATTGCAAAATAAACCGAGAACTAACATAGCATACACACTGTCCACATTACGCTATGAAAGGAGGAATAGATCACATCAATACTATCATAATGATAATTAACTCCACAACCTACAAGAGATCATGATCATAGCCTACGACAAGAACCACACGGTGCACACACTAGCACCTTTACACCATGCAGGAGGAATAGACTACTTTAATAACATCACATGAGTAGCACATAGACTAGTAGCGATACAAAGCTCATATGAATCTCAATAATGTAAGGCAGCTCATGAGATCATTGTATTGGAGTACAGAGAGAGAGATTAACCACATAGCTACCGGTACAACCCTCAGCCCCGGGGGAGAACTACTCCTCCTCATCATGGGAGACAACGATGGCGATGAAGATGGCGGTGGTCGATGGAGAAGCCTTCCGGGCACCTCCCGTCCCGGCGGCGTGCCGGAACAGAGACTCCTGTCCCCGCATCTTGGCCGCGATGGCGGCGGCTCCGAAGGCTTCTCGTACCGTGGCTTATCCCTATAGGTTTTCGCGACGAGACTTTTATAGGCGAAAGGGCAGCTCTCGGAGGGGCCCGGTGGGCCACACCATAGGGGGCGCGCCCAGCCCTTGGTCGCGCCGCCTGTGGTGGGCCCCAGTGCTCCCTCGGTGCCTCTCGGTGTTCGGAGCTTCTGCGTAAATAAGATATTGGGCATTGATTTCGTCCGGACCCGAGAATATTTCCTTACTAGGATTTCGAACCAAAAACAGAAAACAGAACCGGCACTTCGCATCTTGTCAATAGGTTAGTTCCAAAATGCATCAAAACGATATAAAGTGTGAACAAAACATGTAGGTATTGTCATAAAACAAGCATGGAACATCAGAAATTATAGATACGTTGGAGACGTATCAGCATCCCCAAGCTTAGTTCCTACTCGCCTCGAGTAGGTAAACGATAACAAGAATAATTTCTGAGGTGACATGCTACCATCATAATCTTGATCAACATTATTGTAAAGCATATGACATGAATGGAGTGATTCAAAGCAATGATCTATAGTTTGACAAATAGATGACATATAGCAAAACTTTTCATGAATAGTACTTTCAAGACAAGCATCAAAAAGTCTTGCATAAGAGTTAACTCATAAAGCAATAAATTCAAAGTAAAGGCATCGAAGCAACACAAAGGAAGATATAAGTTTCAGCAGTTGCTTTCAACTTTCAACATGCATATCTCATGGATAATTGTCAACACAGAGTAATATGATGAATGCAAATAAGCAAGTATGTAAGAATCAATGCACAGTTGACACAAGTGTTTGCTTCTATGATGGAAGGAAGTAGGTAAACTGACTCAACATAAAGTAAAAGATAGGCCCTTCGCAGAGGGAAGCATGGATTAAATCATGTGCTAGAGCTTTTCAAGTTTTGAAATCATATAGAGAGCATAAAAGTAAAATTTTGAGAGGTGTTTGTTGTTGTCAACGAATGGTAATGGGTACTCTAACTACCTTATCAACCAGACTTTCAAGAGCGGCTCCCATGAAGGACGTTATCTCTACCAGCAAGGTAGATCATCCCTCTTCTCTTTTGTTTACACATGTACTTTAGTTTTATTTATTAGATGACACTCCTCCCAACCTTTTGCTTACACAAGCCATGGCTAACCGAATCCTCGGGTGCCTTCCAACATTCACATACCATGGAGGAGTGTCTATTTGCAAATTTAAGTTGCTTACTGATAGATCAGAGCAAAACATGTGAAGAGAATTATTAATGCAAGTTAATTAATTGGGGCTGGGAACCCCATTGCCAGCTCTTTTTGCAAAATTATTGGATAAGCGGATGAGCCACTAGTCCATTGTGAAAGTCTGTCAAAAGTAAATGACAAGATTGAAAGATAAAACACCACATACTACCTCATGAGCTATAAAACATTGACACAAATAAGAGATAATAGCTTTTGAATTGTTTAAAGGTAGCACATGAAGTATTTACTTGGAATGGCAGAAAATACCACATAGTAGGTAGATATGGTGGACACAAATGGCATGGGTTTTGGCTCAAGGTGTTTGGATGCACGAGAAGCATTTCCTCTCAGTACAAGGCTTTGGCTAGCAAGGTTGTTTTAAGCAAACACAAGTATAAACCGGTACAGCAAAACTTACATAAGAACATATTGCAAGCATTATAAGACTCTACACTGTCTTCCTTGTTGCTCAAACACTCTTACCAGAAAATATCTAGACCTTAGAGAGACCAATCATGCAAACCAAATTTCAACAAGCTCTACGGTAGTTCTCCACTACTAGATTTAACTACATGATGCAAGAGCTTAAACATGATTTATAAGAGCTCAAAACAATTGCCAAGTATCAAATTATTCAAGACCATATGAAGCATTTTCTGATTCCAACCAAATAGAAACAAGTGAAGCGATCAACTTTCGCCCTTGAACATTAAAAGTAAAGCTAAGAACACATGTGTTCATACGCAACAGCGGAGCGTGTCTCTCTCCCACACATGAGCATGAATTTATTCAGAGAATGAAAATAACAAAACGAAAATAAAAGCACACAGACGCTCCAAGTAAAGTACATAAGATGTGACCGAATAAAAATATAGTTTCAATAGAAGAAACCTGATAAGTTGATGAAGAAGGGGATGCCTTGGGCATCCCCAAGCTTAGACGCTTGAGTCTTCTTGAAATATGCAGGGATGAACCACGGGCATCCCCAAGCTTAGGCTTTTCACTCTTCTTGATCATATATCATCCTCCTCTCTTGACCCTTGAAAACTTCCTCCACACCAAACTTCAAACAAACTCATTAGAGGGTTAGTGCATAATAAAAATTCACATGTTCAGAGGTGACACAATCATTCTCAACACTTCTGGACATTGCACAAAGCTTCTAAAAGTTAATGGAACAAAGAAACTCATTCAACATAGCAAAAGGCAATGCGAAATAAAAGGCAGAATCTGTAAAAAACAGAACAATCCGTAAAGACGCATTTTTCAGGGGCACTTAACTTGCTCAAACGGAAAAACTCATAACTAATGAAAGTTGCGTAAATATCTGAGGATCACACACGTAAATTTGCAGATTTTTCTGAGTTACCACAGAGACTTCTGCGCAAATTCGTGACAAATCTGTATTCGCAGTAATCCAAATCTAGTATCAACTTTACCATAGAGATTTTACTTGGCACAAAAACATGATAAGGAGAGGTTGCTACAGTATTAAACAACTTCCAAGACTCAAATATAAAACAAAAGTGCTGTAGTAAAATAAAGACATGGGTTATCTCCCAAGAAGTTCTTTCTTTATAGCCATTAAGATGGGCTCAGCAATTTTAATGATGCTCTCATGAAAATAGACAATGAAGCAAAAGAGAACATCAAGAAGCAAATTCAAAACACATTTAAGCCTAACCCACTTCCTATGAAAAGGAATCTTGTACACAAATAAATTCATGAAGAACAAAGTGGCAAGCATATAAAAGCAACACAAGTGCAATTTCAAGATTCTCAACATAAAGAGGGGAAACTTAATATTATTAAGATGCATATAACCATGTTTCCCTCTCTCATAATAACTTTCAGTAGCATCATGAACAAACTCAACAATATAACTATCACATAAAACATTCTTGTCATGAGCCGCATGCATAAAATTATTACTCTCCACATAAGCATAATCAATTTTATTAGTTGTAGTGGGAGAAAATTCAACAAAGTAGCTATCATTATTATTCTCATCAAGTGTAGGAGGCATAGTATAATCATAATAAAATTTACTCTCCATAGTAGGCGGCACCAAAAGACCACTATCATTATAATCATCATAAATAGGAGGCAAAGTATCATCAAAGAAAATTTTCTCCTCAATGCTTGGGGGACTAAAAATGTCATGCTCATCAAAACCAGCTTCCCCAAGCTTAGAATTTTCCATATCATTAGCAACAATGGTGTTCAAAGCGTTCATACTAATATCATTGCTACTAGCATGCAAATAAGATTCCATAGGTTTTTTAATTTTCGCAGCAAACAATCCATGTCTTAACTCAGGAAATAGAATAAGAAGCTCACTGTTGCTTTCCATTATGCCTAACTAGTGTAAACAAGAAACCAAAAGATGCAATTGCAGGATCTAAAGGAGATAGCTTCGAGCACTCACACACCGGCAACAATGCTAAGAAATAACTTAGTAGTCGGAGGATGTGAATACCTTTTACCTTACCTCCCCGGCAACGGCGCCAGAAAATAGCTTGATGTCTACTCACGCTTCTTTCCCTGTAGACAGTGTTGGGCCTCCAAGAGCAGAGGTTTGGAGAACAAGAAAGTTTTCCCTTGAGTGGATCACCCAAGGTTTATCGAACTCAGGGAGGAAGAGGTCAAAGATATCCCTCTCAAGCAACCCTGCAATCACGATACAAGAAGTCTCTTGTGTCCCCAACACACCTAATACACTTGTCGATGTATAGGCGCACTAGTTCGGCGAAGAGATAGTGAAATACAAGTAGTATGGATGTATATGAGTGGTAATAGTAATCTGAATAAAATATGGCAGCGAGTAAACATGCAACAGAACAGTAAGTAGCGGTGTTTGCAGTATTGGAAACAAGGCCTAGGGATCATACTTTCACTAGTGGACACTCTCAACATTGATCGCATAATAAATAACTCTTTCTCATATGTGCTACATACACTCTTTTGTTGGATGACAAACACCATTCGTTGTGTAGGGCTACAAGAGCTCCCTCAAGCCGGAGTTAACAAGCGCCACAACATTCGGCATTCATATTTAAGTAACCTTAGAGCATAATAGATCATTGCAAAATAAACCGAGAACTAACATAGCATACACACTGTCCACATTACGCTATGAAAGGAGGAATAGATCACATCAATACTATCATAATGATAATTAACTCCACAACCTACAAGAGATCATGATCATAGCCTACGACAAGAACCACACGGTGCACACACTAGCACCTTTACACCATGCAGGAGGAATAGACTACTTTAATAACATCACATGAGTAGCACATAGACTAGTAGAGATACAAAGCTCATATGAATCTCAATCATGTAAGGCAGCTCATGAGATCATTGTATTGAGTACGAGAGAGAGATTAACCACATAGCTACCGGTACAGCCCTCTTCTGGGAAAACTACTCCCTTCTCATCATGGGAGACAAATGGCGATGAATATGGCGTGGTGTCGATGGAGAAGCCTTCCGGCACTTTCCCCGGCGCGGGAACAGAGACTCCTGTCCCCCGATCTTGGCTTCGCGATGGCAGGCCCGGAAGGTTTCTCACCGTGGCTTATCCGTATAGGGTTTTCGCGACTGAGACTTTTTATAGGCGAAAGGGCAGCCTCGAGGGGCCCTGGTGGGGCCACACCATAGGGGGCGCCCCCAGCTCTTGGCCGCGCCGCCAGGTGGGCCCCCCGTGCTCCCCTCTGTGCCTCTCTGGTGTTCGAAGCTTCGTGGTAAATAAGATATTGGGCATTGATTTCGTCCGATTCCGAGAATATTTCCTTACTAGGATTTCTGAAACCAAAAAAGAAAACAGAACTGGCACTTCGGCATCTTGTCAATAGGTTAGTTCCGGAAAATGCATCAAAACGATATAAAGTGTGAACAAAACATGTAGGTATTGTCATAAAACAAGCATGGAACATCAGAAATTATAGATACGTTGGAGACGTATCACCCATGTCTTTATTTTGCTACTGTTTTGTTGAGTCTTGGAAGTTGTTACTACTTTAGCAACCTCTCCTTATCATGTTTTTGTGCCAAGTAAAGTCTCTATGGTAAAGTTGATGCTAGATTTGGATTACTGCGCAGAAACAGATTTGCTGGTCTGTCACGAATTTGCGCAGAACTCTCTGTAGGTAACTCAGAAAAATCTGCCAATTTACGTGCGTGATCCTCAGATATGTACGCAACTTTCATTAGTTTTGAGTTTTTCCGTTTGAGCAAGTTAAGTGCCCCTGCAAAATTCGTCTTTACGGACTGTTCTGTTTTGACAGATTCTGCCTTTTATTTCGCATTGCCGCTTTTGCTATGTTGAATGAGTTTTATTTGTTCCATTAACTTTCAGAAGCTTTGTGCAATGTCCATAAGTGTTAAGAATGATTGTGTCACCTCTGAACATGTGAATTTTGATTATGCACTAACCCTCTAATGAGTTTGCTCTAAGTTTGGTGTGAAGGAAGTTTTCAAGGGTCAAGAGAGGAGGATGATATATGATCAAGAAGAGTGAAAATCCTAAGCTTGGGGATGCCCCTGGTTCATCCCTGCATATTTCAAGAAGACTCAAGCGTCTAAGCTTGGGGATGCCCAAGGCATCCCCTTCTTCATCTTATCAGGTTTCTTCTATTGAAACTATATTTTTATTCGGTCACATCTTATGTACTTTACTTGGAGCGTCTGTGTGCTTTTATTTTCGTTTTGTTATTTTCATTCTTTGAATAAATTCATGCTTGTGTGGGAGAGAGACACGCTCCGCTGTTGCATATGAACACATGTGTTCTTAGCACTTTTAATGTTCATGGCGAAGGTTGAAAACTGCTTCGTTCATTGTTATATGGTTGGAAACAGGAAATGCTTCATGTGGTAAATGGTATAATGTCTTGAATAATTTGATACTTGGCAATTTTTGTGCTCATATAGATCATGTTTAAGCTCTTGCATCATATACTTTGCACCTATTAATGAAGAACTACATAGAGCTTGTTAAAATTTGGTTTGCATGATTGGTCTCTCTAAGTCTAGATATTTTCTGGTTAAGGTGTTTGAACAACAAGGAGACGATGTAAAGTCTTATAATGCTTACAATATGTTCATATGTGAGTCTTGCTGCACCGTTTTATACTTGAGTTTGCTTCAAACAACCTTGCTAGCCTAGCCTTGTATTGAGAGGGATTCTTCTCGTGCATCCAAATCCTTGAGCCAAAAACTATGCCATTTGTGTCCACCATACCTACCTACCACATGGTATTTCTCGCCATTCCAAAGTAAATTGCTTGAGTGCTATCTTTAAACAATTCAAAAGTTATTACCTCTTATTTGTGTCAATGTTTTATAGCTCATGAGGAAGTATGTGGAGTTTATCTTTCAATCTTGTTGGGCAACTTTCACCAATGGACTAGTGGCTTCATCCGCTTATCCAATAATTTTGCAAAAAGAGCTGGCAATGGGGTTCCCAGCCCCGAATTAATTAACTTTCATAAATTTACAAATAGACACTCCTCCATGGTATGTGATTGTTGGTCGGCACCCGAGGATTCGGTTAGCCATGGCTTGAGAAAGCAAAGGTGGGGAGGAGTGTCATCTAAATAAAACTAAAATAAAAAGGCACTCCTTCATGGTATGAGATTGTTGGCAGGCACCCGAGGATTCGGTTAGCCATGGTTTGTGAAAGCAAGGTTGGAAGGAGTGCCACCCAAAAATAAAATTTCATGGGAGCCGCTCTTTGAAAGTCTGTCTGGCAAGGGGGTTAGAGTGCCCACTACCATTCGTTGACAACAACAAACACCACTCAAAACTTTACTTTTTATGCTCTCTTATGTTTTCAAAATAAAAGCTCTAGCACAAATATAGCAATCAATGCTTCCCTCTGCGAAGGGCCATTCTTTTACTTTATTGTTGAGTCAGTTTACCTACTTCTTTCTATCTTAGAAGCAAACACTTGTGTAAACTGTGTGCATTGATTCTTACATGTTTACCTATTGCACTTGTTATACTACTTTGTGTTGACAATTATCCATGAGATATACATGTTGAAGTTGAAAGCAACCGCTGAAACTTATATCTTCCATTGTGTTGTTTCAAAGCTTTTTACTAAGAATTTATAGCTTATGAGTTAGCTCTTATGCAAGTCTTATTGATGCTTGTCTTGAAAGTACTATTTGTGAAAAGTCTTTGCTATATGATTCAGTTGCTTAATCATTGTCTTCGTCATTGCTTCGAATCGCTGCATTCATCTCATATGCTTTACAATAATGTTGATCAAGGTTATGTTGGTAGCATGTCACTTCAGAAATTATTTGTGTTATCGTTTACCTACTCGAGGGCGAGTAGGAACTAAGCTTGGGGATGCTTGATACGTCTCCAACGTATCTATAATTTCTGATGTTCCATGCTAGTTTTATGACAATACCTACATGTTTTGTTCACACTTTATATCGTTTTTATGCATTTTCCGGAACTAACCTATTAACAAGATGCCGAAGTGCCAGTTCCTGTTTTTGGTTCCAGAAAGGCTGTTCGGGCAATATTCTCGAAATTCGACGAAACGAAGACCAAACATCATAATTCACCGAGACGGACCAGGACACCGAAGGAGCGGAGAGGGGCCGGGGGCCCCACACCACCTGGTGGCGCGGCCATGAGGGCGCGCCTGTGGGGGAGCCCACCGGCACCCGCGCCGCCTCCTCTCTCCTATTTAACCCTCGTGACCTAAATCTTCGATACGGATTGACGAAACTCCAGAAACCATCCAGGGCGCCGCCGCCATCGCGAAACTCCAATTCGGGGGAGAAGTCTCTGTTCGCACTCGCCGGACGGGGAATTGCCCCGAGCCATCTCCATCGACACCACCGCCATCTTCATCGCCATCGCTGTCTCCCATGATGAGGAGGGAGTAGTTCTCCCCCGAGGCTGAGGGCTCTACCGGTAGCTATGTGGTTAATCTCTCTCTCTGTACCCCAATACAATGATCTCATGAATTGCTTTGCATGATTGAGATCCATATGATGAGCTTTGTATCGCTACTAGTCTATGTGCTACTCATGTGATGTTATTAAAGTAGTCTATTCCTCCTGCATGGTGTAAAGGCGACAGTGTGTGCACCGTGTAGTTCTTGTCGTAGGTTATGATCATAATCTCTTGTAGGTTATGGAGTTAATCATCATTATGATAGTATTGATGTGACATGGGTATACCCTTCGGGTACCCATTATTAGTATACCTGGTTTGGCTCGGCCCAATATGGAGAAGGCCCAACAAGGCAACCCGAAGAAGTAGTCGACTAGGACTCTTGTAAAACCCTAGGCTGGTTGCATATATAAAGCTAGCCAGGGCACCCGAAATAAGGAGGCCAAGAGATAGACATAGAGATAGACAACATAGCTCCGCCTATGGCGGCACCCTGTAAACATACATATCATCATATAGTGGATTGCTAGCAGCACGTAGGGATCCTCCACCGAGGGGACCCGAAGCTGGGTACGTCGTGTGCCTAATCTCGTCCCCGGAATCTCCATCGTCGCTCTCTCCCGAAACCCAAGTCTACAATACGTAGGCATCGTCGAGGTGATCCCTCGTCAATGTGTTCTATTCCTCCTTTCATAGTGTAATGTGGACAGTGTGTATGCTATGTTAGTTCTCGGTTTATTTTGCAAAGATCTATTATGCTCTAAGGTTACTTAAATATGAATGTTGAATGTTGTGGCGCTTGTTAACTCCGGCTTGAGGGAGCTCTTGTAGCCCTACACAATGAATGGTGTTTGTCATCCAACAAAAGAGTGTATGTAGCACAAATGAGAGAAGTTATTAATTTATTATGCGATCAATGTTGAGAGTGTCCACTAGTGAAAGTATGATCCCTAGGCCTTGTTTCCAATACCGCAAACACCGTTTATTTACTGTTCTGTTGCATGTTTACTCGCTGCCATATTTTATTCAGATTACTATTACCACTCATATACATCCATACTACTTGTATTTCACTATCTCTTCGCCGAACTAGTGCACCTATACATATGACAAGTGTATTAGGTGTGTTGGGGACACAAGAGACTTCTTGTATCGTGATTGCAGGGTTGCTTGAGAGGACTATCTTTGACCTCTACCTCCCTGAGTTCGATAAACCTTGGGTGATTCACTTAAGGGAAACTTGCTGCTGTTCTACAAACCTCTGCTCTTGGAGGCCCAACACTGCCTACAAGAATAGAAGCACCCGTAGACATCATCCATCATCCCGATATTCACTACAAGAAAAGTTGCCATGGCCGACGAAGTTGAAGTCGCGCCGTGGTTGCTGGTGTACCATGGCCGACGATTTTGGTCCCTCCGTGGTGCATGTCAAAACTTTTTTTCTCGTTTTTGAGGCCACCTAGCCCGACGAAAGCGGCCAAAACGTGGCGTATGGTGGCCCGGGACGTGGTGCATCTCGAAATCTCGGGTTCGCCGGCCGAGTCAACGCAAATCCGCACCGCCGAGGGATGTAGGGCCCAGATGGCAGCCTCTCTGGCATTGTTTTTTCTCATCGCGCCATCTCGTTCAACGTTCTCCGATCGAGCCGTTTATGCAGGATCATGGGTCCCGCATGTCATCCTCTATGAACCAAAATTCTTTCTATTCTTGGATTTTTTGACCCCCTGATTTCTGGCTACTTCCTTTTTCTTTTGATCCCTTGCCGCCTTGGAAACGTTGAGACCGCTGCTGCTAAATGGGACCCGCATGTCATCCTCTATGTGCAATCAACTTTCTTTTCTTGGAGTTTTTTTGGCACCTCAAATTTGGTCACTTGCCTTTTCTTTCGATCCCCCGCCTCTCAAACGGTGATACCGCTGCTAATGGGACCCGCATGTCATCCTCTATGTACTATAAAACTTTCTTTTCCTGGATTATTTTGGCACCTCAAATTTGGTCACTTGCCTTTTCTTTCGATCCCCCGCCGCCTCTCAAACGGTGATACCGCTGCTGCTAATGGGACCCGCATGTCATCCTCTATGTACTATAAAACTTTCTTTCTTGAATTATTTTTGGCACCTCATATTTGGTCACTTACCTTTTTCTTTCGATCCCCTGCGCCTCTCAAACGTGATACCGTCTGCTAAATGGGACCCGCATGTCATCCTCTATGTACTATAAAAACTTTCTTTCTTGGATTTTTTTGGCACCTCATATTTGGTCACTTGACTTTTTCTTTCGATCACCGCCGCCTTCAAACAGTGATACCGATGCTGCTAAATGGGACCAGCATGTCATCCTCTATGTACTATAAAACTTTCTTTTCTTGAATTATTTTTGGCTCCCGATATTTTTTCACTTGCCTTTTCTTTCGATCTCATGCCACGTTTGAAACGTTGAGGAACCTGCTGGCTCATGGGACCCGCATGTCATCCTCTATGTACTATAAAAGTTCTTTTTCTAGGTTTTTTTTCACCATCTGATTTTTGGCAATTTCTTTTTTTCTTTTGATCCCCTGCCACCTCTCAAACGCGATACCGCTGCTGCTAAATGGGACCCGCATGTCATCCTCTATGTACTATAAAACTTTCTTTTCTTGAATTATTTTTGGCTCCTGATATTTTTTCACTTGCCTTTTCTTTCGATCTCATGCCACGTTTGAAACGTTGAGGAACCTGCAGCTCATGGGACCCGCATGTCATCCTCTATGTACTATAAAAGTTCTTTTTCTTGGTTTTTTTCACCATCTGATTTTTGGCAATTTCTTTTTTCTTTTGATCCCCTGCCACCTCTCAAACGCCGATACCGCTGCTGCTAAATGGGACCCGCATGTCATCCTCTATGTACTATAAAACTTTCTTTCTTGAATTATTTTTGGCTCCTCATATTTGGGCACTTGCCTTTTTCTTTCGATCTCATGCCACGTTTGAAACGTTGAGGAACCTGCTGGCTCATGGGACCCGCATGTCATCCTCTATGTGCTATAAAAGTTTCCTTTGTTGGATTTTTTCACCCTCTGATTTTTGGCTTGCCTTTTTCTTTTGATCCCCTGCCCCCTTTGAAACGTTGAGTAAGCTGTTGGCTCAAGGGACCCGCATGTCATCCTCTATGTCCATCAACTTTCCTTTCTTGGATTTTTTTTCACCCCCTAATTACTAGCTACTTTCTTTTTCTTTTGATCTCAAGCCGCATTACAAACATTGAGACCGCTGCTGCAAAATGGGACCCACATGTCATCCTCTATGTACAATAAAGTTTCTTTTCTTGGATTATCTTTTGCTCCTGATATTTTGTCACTTGCCTTTTTCTTTCGATCTCATGCGCCTTTGAAACGTTGAGTAAGCTGCTGGCTCATGGGTCCCGCATGTCATCCTCTACGAACAATAAAAGTTTCCTTTCTTGGAGTTATTTTTGACCCCTAATTTCTGGCTATTTGCCTTTTTCTTTGGATCTCCTGCCCCTTTGAAACGATGAGGACGCTGTTGGCAGGTCGGTCCCACAAGTCATCCTCTATGAACAATAAAAGTTTCCTTTGATGGATTTTTTTGAACCCCTAATTAATTTCTGGATATTTCCTTTTTTTCTTTGATCCCCTGCCGCCTTGGAATCGTTGAGGATGCTGCTGCCTCATGGGTCCCGCATGTCATCCTCTCAGAACGGTAAATGTTTCTTTTCTTGGATATTGTTTACCAAATGATTTTTGGCTTATTTTTTCTTTCGATATCCTGCCGCCTTTAAAACGTTGAGGACGCTGCTGGCTCACGGGTCCCACATGTCAGCCTCTATGAACAATAAACGCTGAGGATGCTGCTGCCTCATGGGTCCCGCATGTCATCCTCTCGGAACGAAAATGTTTCTTTTCTTGGATTTTTTACCAACAGATTTTTGGTTTATTTTTTCTTTCCATCCCCTGCCGCCTTTAAAACGACGCTGCTGGCTCATGGGTCCACGATGTCAGCCTCCCCGTACAAGAAACATGTGATATCTTGATTATTTTGCAGACAATAAACAGTGTATTGCGCTCTGAGCTATTGCAAACGGATAAATTAAATCTTTATTTTTACAACATATATCTTGAATCTCCTTGTTTTTTGTTTTGGCGAAGCATAGGACTTTCCTGTTTTTTTTTTTGAGAAAAATCCGAACTATCATGTTCTGGAGTGGGCTGAAATTGTACGTGTCCAAAGGCCCAGAAGGATAGTTCGAAGGCCCAGATGTCTAGATGCAGCCCAATTGAAATCTTTCTTTTCTTGGATTTTTTTCACCCCCTGATTTTGGCTACTTCATTTTTCTTTTGGTCCTGTGCCGCCTTGGAAACGTTGAGACCGCTGCTGCTAAATGGGACCCGCATGTCATCCTCTATGTACAATAAAGTTTCTTTTCTTGGATTATTTTTGGCTCCTGATATTTGGTCACTTGCCTTTTCTTTCGATCTCATGCCACGTTTGAAACGTTGAGGAATCTGCTGGTTCATGGGACCCGCATGTCATCCTCTATGTACAATAAAAGTTTGATTTCTTGGATTTTTTTCACCCTCGATTTTTGGCTATTTCCTTTTTCTTTTGATCCCTCTGCCGCCTTGAAGTTCATAAGCTGCTGGCTCATAGGTCCCACATGTCAGCCTGTATGAACGATAAAGCTTTCCTTTCTTGGAGTTTTTTTGACCCCTAATTTCTGGCTACTTTCTTTTTCTTTTGATCTCAAGCCGCATTTGAAACGTTGGGACCGCTGCTGCAAAATGGGACCCGCATGTCATCCTCTATCTACAATAAAGTTTCTTTTCTTGGATTATTTTTGGCTCGATATTTGGTCACTTGCCTTTTTCCTTCGATCCCATGCCACGTTTGAAACGTTGAGGAACCTGCTCTCATGGGACCCGCATGTCATCCTCTATGTACTACAAAAGTTTATTTTCTTGGGTTTTTTTCACTCTCTGATTTTTGGCTATTTCCTTTTTCTTTGATCCCCTGCCGCCTTGGAAACGTTGAGTAAGCTGCAAACTCGTGGGACCCGCATGTCATCCTCTATGTACAATCAATTTTCTTTTCTTGGAGTTTTTTTACCCCCTATTTCTGGCTACTTTCTTTTTCTTTTGATCTCAAACCGCATTTGAAACGTTGGGACAACATGTCATCCTCTATGTACAATAAAAGTTTCTTTTTTTGATTATTTTTCACCCTCTGATTTTTGGTCACTTGCCTTTTTCTTTCGATCTCATGCCGCCCTTGAAAACGTTGAGGAACCTGCTGGCCCATGGGACCCACATGTCATCCTCTATGTACTATAAAAGTTTCTTTTCTTTGATTTTTTCACCCTCTGATCTTTGGCTATTTCCTTTTTCTTTTCATCCCCTGCCGCCTTGGAAACGTTAGTAAGCTGCTGACTGGTGGGACCCGCATGTCATCCTCTATGTACAATCAAGTCTCTTTTCTTGGATTTTTTTACCCCCTTATTTTTGGTCACTTGCCTTTTTCTTTCGATCTCATGCAGCCTCTGAAACGTTGAGAAGCTGCTGGCTCATGGGACCCACATGTCATCCTCGATACTATAAAAGTTTCTTTTCTTGGATTTTTTCACCCTCTTATTTTTGGCTGTTTCCTTTTTCTTTTGATCCCCTGCCGCCTTGAAACATTGATTAAGCTGCTGACACAAGGGGCCCGCATGTCATCCTCTATGTACAATCAACTTGCAAGATCTTGGGGCGGAAGAGCTTGTATAAGTGGGACCCATATGTCATCCTCTATGTACAATAAAAGTTTCTTTTTCTTGGATTATTTTTTGCTCCTGGTATTTGGTCTCTTTCCTTTTTCTTTCGATCTCATGCCGCCTCTGAAACGTTGAGTAAGGTGCTGGGTCATGGGACCCGCATGCCATCCTCTATGTACAATCAACTTTCTTTTCTGGGAGTTTTTTTACCCCTAATTTCTGGCTACTCTTTTTCTTTTGATCTCAAGCCGCATTTGAAACGTTGACACCGCTGCTGCAAAATGGGACCCGCATGTCATCTTTTATGTACAATAAAGTTTCTTTTCTTGGATTATTTTTGGCTCCTGATATTTGGTCACTTGTCTTTTTCTTTCGATCTCATGCCCCCTTTGAAACGTTGAGGAAGCTGCTGGCGCATGGGTCCCGCATGTCATACTCTATGAACAATAAAAGTTTCCTTCCTTGGAGTTATTGTTTACCGCTAATTTCTGGCTACTTCCTTTTTCTTTTGATCCCCTGCCGCCTTGGAAACGTTGAGTAAGATGCTGACACAAGGGGCCCGCATGTCATCCTCTATGTACAATCAACTTGCAAGATCTTGGAGCGAAAGAGCTTGTATAAGTGGGACCCATATGTCATCATCTATGTACAATAAAAGTTTCTTTTCTTGGATTATTTTTTGCTCCTGATATTTGGTCACTTTCCTTTTTCTTTCTATCTCATGCCGCCACTGAAACGTTGAGTAAGGTGCTGGCTCATGGGACTGTACAATAAAGTTTCATTTCTTAGATTTTTTTTACCCAGTGATTTTTGCTAACTTGCCTTTTTCTTTTCGATCATATGCCGCCTTTGAAATTCAGGTCGCCGCTGGCTCATGAGTCCCACAAGTCAGCCTCTATGAACAATAAACCTTTCCTTTGTTGTATTTTTTTTACCCCTAATTTCTGGCTATTTGCCTTTTTCTTTTGATCCCCTGCGGCCTTTGAAACGATGAGGACGCTGCTGGCAGGTCGGTCCCACATGTCATCCTCTATGAAGAATATAAGTTTCCTTTTTGGATTTATTTTTGACCCCTAATTTCTGGCTATTTGCCTTTTTCTTCTGATCCCTGCCGACTTCGAAATGATGAGGATGCAGCTGGCAGATCGGTCCCACATGTCAGCCTCTATGAACAATAAATGTTTCCTTTGTAGGATTTATTTTTTACCCCTATTTTCGGGCTACTTGCCTTTTTCTTTGAAACGTTGAGGACGCTACTGTCTCATGGGTCCCACATGGCATCCTCTCTGAACGATAAACCTTCATTTCTTGTTAACGACAGGTTTATCAGTATTATTTTCGCAGACTAATACAAGCTCTTTGGCTCCAAGATCTTGCAAGTTGATAGATTAAATCAAGGAATTATTAGGATATGTTTTAAATTTCAAATCCACTTTATGAATTATTAAAAATACCGTTATCCATGTGGGTATGGAGCGATCAAGGATTTTCATATTGGGCATGAGCAGTTTCAAAAATTGGAACCCTATAATTCAAAATAAATAAAAACAACTTTTATGTAGAATCTCCGTGTATTTTTTTTTGCCAATCATAGGATCTGTGTTTCATTAGAAAAGGGCCGAAATTGCATGAGCAGAAAGGCCCATTTGTAGTTATTGGGCTTCGACGGCCGGAGCAAGTAGGCCGAGAGCAATTACCATGTAGATGGCCGTTGGCAACCCAAAGTGAAATATTGGGCCCAACAGGGGAATGCTGAACAGTACTATTTTCTAATTGGAAGGTGGTACATGGCGTAATCCTGCCAAAAAAAAGATGGACACGGGTTGCTGAAATTTGCCCATCTGCGCCTAATATCGCCGCCGCGGCTCCGCCGCCGCCGCCGCCGCCATGCCTCGTCTCGCGTCGAGCTCGCGGTACTGCCGCGTCTCGGGCACGGGGTACCGCGGCGTCCGCGCGCGCCCCAAAGGTACGTATTACGCGGAGATACGTGACGGCGGCGAGCGCATCGGCCTCGGCACCTACGAGACCGCGCACGAGGCCGCGCGCGCGTACGACGCCGTGGCGTGGCGGCTCGGGCGCCCGCGATCGTCGATGAATTTCCATGACGTGTGGACGCGCCAGCAGGCCGAGGATCTCGCGCCGCCGCCGTACATCGTTAGACAGGAGGAACAGCACCGCCGCCGCGAGACGGAGCGCCGTTTGCGCATCGCCGAGCGGGACGAGCGCGCGGCGCGCGAGTGGGCGGCCCGCTTCCCCGAGGACGTTGCCGCCGAGAACGAGCACTTCCGCAGACGGAGGGCGGAGAAGGCGACGAGGCGGGCAGCGAAGAAGGAGGACCGCGCACGACGGAGGGCGGAGAAGGCGACGAAGCGGGCCTTCATCGAAGCGCAGCTCGCCGGGCCGACCACCATTGGCGAGGACGACCCCCGTTGGATTGACCTCTTCTCGTCGGATCCGGTGTCGGGCACGACACCGGACTCGTCAGATGTCGAGTTTTAGTTTAGTTTTATCGCACTACTTTGTACAAATATGAACTACGGAGTATCTATCAAGCTAATTTTATCCTATTTTATGTCTATTTCTAGTCTTTGTTTGATCTTCTGTTTTACTGCACTCTATTTTTCATTATATTCTGTTTTTGGCGCTGCATTTATAGCGCCTCTGAAAATACGCTGTTTCAGCCCTGCATTTGGCCGCCACAGTTTGCAGCTTCCGGTGAAGCTATTGCCGGCTCCATGCGCAGCATCAGCCATTCAGCCCACAGCGCCTAAATATAGAGCCACTGCTGGAGTTGCTGTAATATGTTTGTCAGCAGGAGCTTACCTAATTAGTTAAAAAAAAGATGTTCAGCGTGGGATTCGAAAAAAAGATCTTCATGTTTTTTTCCTAGCTATCCTAGTTCGGACTTTTCATTGTGTTGGCTAGTGCATGAAGCTTGACACCTGTATTATGTGATCCTGATATGAGGATAAGAACACCTTCAGGTTGCATTGCTAATGGTGTCTACTGCAGCAGTGGCGTACCTTCAATGGAGACTGATGCAAGAGAGTTGGTACTGGTGAACCTGCACCTGACATCATCGTGCCACCTGAAGTAGGTTGTGTATTGGGATTAGACTGATAAGCATAGCACCTTGCAAAGAACAAGATGCTGCTAGTGTTGGTTAACGTGATTTTACGACAAAAGTCATGTATGCTCAACAGGTGCCGTACCTAGTTTGGATATTGTGTTGTTACCCTTTTGTGGTTTGGTGTTTGTCCAACAGAGAAAGCTACTCTTTTCCCGTGTAAGTGTTATTATGTGAACAAAAGTTGTATGTACATATATATCGGTCAGAGAACCAAGATTGCATATTCTTGCCTGGTTATAACACATAAGTCATAATAACAATTAAAGAGAAAAGGAACATTTGCCTTTGCAATGTGATTGTGCCAAGTAGATTAGACAACCAACCACAAACATTACAGGTCAACAGCCAAACGCATGCGAAAGTCCTAAGGTAAGCTCCATAATACATGTTGAAACCAAAAGCCTAGAAACCATAAGAAAGGTAGCTCCACATCACAGTTCCACGACAGCAGCATACTGATCATAAAACATATATCAAGTCAGGACAGCTGCACCACTGGGTAAGCATCCATGGGGTCTGGCTCAAGAGCGAAGACTGTGTGAATGCTGCAAAATGTGGCTCTTGCCTCACCCCACCCATACATCTTATCATGGAACCTTACCAAATCAGCATGAATCATCTTGACATAAACATAGCTCCTCTCTCCATGCTGATGGGATTGAACAATGCGCCAGTTGCAGTGCTTCAGCTTGTCAAACAGTATGCAGGAGATGACGAAGCATGCTGGCTGGTCTTTTGTAGTGACAATGGCTTGGAGTAGCTGGTCCTGTGAACCACCCAACTGGATCTTTAGAGCTTGAAGGACAGTCCGTGCTATATAAGCTACCGTTGCTGACTTCAGCTCAGGTTCAGGTGAATGACAGCTGACATCTTGTCCTAGAGATGCAGATCCTTCTTGATCATCACCACTACTTACAGGTGCATCAGGTTCTACAGAAGGCACATCAGGTACATGCTCCGGTTCATAGGAGTCGGTAGCACGGTAGAACCTAAAGGGATAGTAGGACCAGATATGTTCTCGGACAGGACCGCTTGCTGAAATCTCTACAATACCAGAGGGTAAACCACCAATATCCACTTCAGTTAGAGGCTCTACCCTACCAGCTCCAGGTCCACCACCAGTCAGTACTCTGGGCAGGACGGGTTTTAACAATGCAAAACATACTTCAGGTGCAGGATCATCAGTAGCAACTCCAGCATCAGCACCAGTTATATCGGTCTTGACAATAGGTAAACCGTTTTGCTCCAGTTCAGAGAATTCCCGTGGCACGACACCGTTCACTAGAGGCTCTACACTAGCAGCTCCAGCTGCACCACCAGTTTCTACAGCAGGGGGTAAACCCAATCCACAACCTTCTTCATGTGACACGATGATGCCAGGTATAGGCTCATCAGTACCAGGTCCAGCTGCATCAGTCTCCATAGACAGTAAACAAGGTGGCGTCGGAGGTTTAAAAGACTGGCATGCCATTTCACCTTTGTCATCAGACAATATAGAGTTTTCTTCAACTCTATGTTTCTGCAATAATAAGCACATGAACAGAAATTAGACCAGAGCATCTAGCCATCTAACAGGGGCAGCGGCAAAACAAGCGTCGGTCCATATGTTTACCTTGTCATCTGGGATATCAGAACACACAGATTTAGAAGTCATTTCACATAGCATCCGCTTTTTCGTTCCTTCCCCTACGTCCATCTGGAATAAGTAATACTATTGATCACATAAAACTAATTAATCAAATATATGCATATGTTGAGAAGTTTGCACGGCAAATTGTGGATTCTGCTTTTATCACCTACGAATCGTCGTTCTATATATTTACCTTGTTATCTGGGATATCAGAAGTCAAAGAATGAGAAGTCATCTCACTAAGTATCGGTTTTTTCGCTCTTTCCCCTCCATCCATCTGCAATAAGAAGTACTATTGATCACATAAAGCCAATTCATTGAATATATGCATATGTTGAGAAGTTTGCACAACAAATTGTGGATTCTACTTCCAATCACCAAGTAATCTCGTGAGAAATGCATGATCAAGATATGTTTCTCCCTCTTGATCGACATCTGCATCTCCATTAAGACTAATCATCGTGCGATGGTGCTAGCGCATACACTTCCAATCACCAGACAAGCAAAAAATTGTTGATTCTAGTAATGCTTAATCAGCAGTGGCCATGGAACGACCACAGATCGACCAAGCAAAAAAATAAATCATCAGCCTACTGACCACCAGGCAAAACAAACTAGGCCCATACATGGCCTCACAAATCATCATCAAACGTCGATCAAACTAGCAAGTTTGAACATGGATTACTAATTTATTTTCTGATAAAGTGAGTATATTAATATCGAAAGATATTGATTACACTGAGCCTCTGCAACAACGCAATACCTTACTGGTAGTACGGATGCACATGGATTCCTAATACTCCCTCTGTTCGGTTTTAATTAGTCGACGAGAGGGAGAGAAGAAAATGAACTGTCGATGCTTTCAACTAGAGTCAATTAAATACGAACGGAAGAAGTACGTAGTAGTATTGACAAATATCCGGATCTAGTCTAAAAACAAATTGGCATGTAAATCCTAGTAGTCTACTAAACTAGGATCAATACCCTAGATTAGGGTTGCAAGCGGCGTCCGCGAATCGTCCCGCAAAGCAGAAAATTAGAGCAAATAGTGGTTGAGATTAGAGCAGATTTAAAGCACTCGCACTGAAACTAGCTAGCCCGCTACCCACCCCGCTTGACACCCTGCCCTAGATGTGAATCTACACCAAATATTCAAACAAGGATGAGCAACCGCCAATAAAATTTTATCCGCACATCATCATCTCTACCATACAAAAGGGTATGGTGATTTCACATACAGCCATTGTTGCCGCGGGACGAGGATGAGTGATGCGCCGCGGAGAAGGTGCCTCACGCCTCTGTCGCCGCCGCCGTCGAAGAGGAAGTCGAAGCCGCGCGATTGTGGTCCGTCGCCGATATGGAGGTGGAGCTACTAGGGAAGAGATGGAGGTGGAGGTGGAGAGGGAGTGATGGTTTGTACTAGTGGCGGCCGGTGAGATAGTTATAAATACAGCCTCTCTCTCTTTTTTGGCAACGAATGCAGCTTCTCTTGGAAGGCAACGAGGCAACGCACTCCAGATTATTATAATAATATGGACGGAGAAATTTGGTCGCATCTGTGTTGTCTTGTCAAATGAATCACCAGGATTTGCTTTTAGTACTCCAGATTTGGGCGACCCAAGGAAGTAGAGATAGTAATGTACGCCATCTAGCTGCACGCTATCAAATCAAATAAATGGTCATGCCATTTACTTTTAAGATGGTGCAGCAGTTATTCTGACCAAAGAAACATGCACGTCTGCTGATTATTTCTGATGGGTATACATTTACCGTCCGCTAGCAAAGATTGTTTGGCACATTGTTCTTATGGCTTTCAACATCACACCCCTTAATAATATTATTAATCAATGTTTGGGCAATCAATTGAGTGTGTTAATAAAAAATTAAAACCCACAAATCCAACTGTACTATTTTTAGGACCATATGAAAGACAAGGAATGATTTTAAATGCCATATGGAGTACCTCCAACCATGTGAAATATGGTTCTGTCATGCAGGTGATACCCATGGCTTCGCATTGGATCTGTATGTTGTCCTACATACAGTCAACTATGAAGTACCACGATTTGGTTTTTGGGTGCAACCGGCTAGAGAATGATGCACGGGTTTGTACAGCCAGTACAATTCACATTAAGATTTTCTGATAGGATGTTGATGTGTATATGTAAGAATCATACACTAGAATGTCTTCTATGTTTAGATGGTTGATCTACGTTTATACTTTCTGTGAACCATGAGGTTAAGACCTTTGTACTGTAATAAAGATTGCTAAATAACAGTATATATGTATGCCTCTAGGGACACTGAAACAGCCAAACAGCCATGCATGTGTATAGACCGTATTTGATCAAATTAAAAGAAGCGCCTGGGTTCATGCAAATAGCATAAATTTATCACCTAAGTACATTAGCTATAAATAGTTAAATAGGAGTCAAGACCAACTGAGCTAGCTAGTAGTATGATCCTACTATTACATAAATATCCCTAACTCTGATTGTCTTTGTTCCAGTCCAGCGCGTTGGTGTAGCTTGGGATGAACCAAAACCCCGTATGCCAGTTGGCCCCTGGACCGCTGCTTGAGAAAGATATGCTTTGGTGGTCTTCGCCATTTAGACTGAAGCGGAAAATTTCTTGATGTGATGTGTCAAACTGAGAGCCAATGGCCTGAGGCGTGGTGTAGATGCAGTTTCTTCTTGTCAAATATCCTGGGGGAAATGTTGCACCACCCACTGGCATGAAAATCGGATAGTTCAACCCAAGGAACATAGAATAGTCTCCAAGATTAGTAACCCTTTCCCACGGGTTGGCTGGAAGTAACCGACTAGTGTCATTCGAGAATACAATGCAGGTATACCCCGAATAGCTGTGAACAGCGCGACCGCAATGGACAGAAGGGGTACTATCATAATGAGTTGGAGCACCGTCAGCGTCAAAATCCATTACGCCACGTGCATAGACCAGGAGAAGTCTAGAACGATCTTGAGATCTTGCCAGCCACCACGTACGACTATTAGAGTCAAAATCATCATCGTCATCAAATCCAGCCGTCCACGGAATGAATGGAGCAGGGAGCACTATAGGACCTTGAAAAAGGAAAGAACACGTCACATGAAAATATATTTCATGATTTATCTACTAGTGATATTGATTTGATATTGGGATGCCAATACTAGTACTTTATAAAATCATGGTCGAACATAAGATGGTTTGAAATATATTTCGAACATCTTGGTAAAACTTCATATGGATTTAAAACATGTTCCCGAAAATATTGGTCCAAATTTTAGATGGTTTGAATATAGTACTCCTTATTCTCTAGAACCGGGGGAATATAAACAAATGAAAGTTTTTATCAATATTGCATGGCACCTTTATTGATTCTATTTCTACTCTACCTTAAATTTTCTAGGGAGTAATAATAAAGAAACTTAATTACTAGGGGGCCTTTTTCCTAAGGAACAACATGCACATTAGACCATACTAAAATTCCTATAGATGTTAAATTCTATATATGTCCATACCACAAGAGGGTTATGGTGTGCGCCTATGGAATTCCTTTAAGCCAAAAGATGCCAAGACAGTTCAACAAATAAGAGGTGAAATACTATATAAGTTACGTATATAAAAAAGATAGGGAGGAAATGTTACCAAATTGATTAGGATCCCATGCATAAACATTTCCAAGCTCAGTAACGGCGAACACAAGTCCGTTATGTATAATTGCATCGCAGTATATGGCGCCGTACTGAAACTGGTTTTCAAGAAATATCCATGCACGAGGATATTCGCCATGGAGGTAGGCAATTGCAAAGTCGAAGATTGCGACAAGGGAGAAATCTTGATACCCCCTAGCAGCTGTAGGAACTTGGCAAATAGCTATCTTCTGCAGTCGAATAGCAGAACGCTGATACTCGAATATAAGTGGATTGTGTGTGGTTTCCAACTTGTCCCTCAAAGATGGAAGCTTAATCTTGCGATGAGTGTAGACATTGAGGAGGTTCCACTTGCCTTCGGGGCCAACCATGGCGATCCAATCTCCATTGGCGCCTGCCCGCTCCTCATCCTTACCGTGTGGCATTAGGCCATCATAGGAGAACCTGTCCAGCGGCAGTAGTTTGCACTTGCTGTGCACCGGCAAATCCTCCTTGAACACCGCCCATGGTTTATCCGCCGGGTCACAACAGAGAACACACGGAAGGCCAAACGGCTGAGAAGCAGGCAGAGTGGCACTGTATTTGGCTGACTGAAGAATACTTTTGGAGGAACCGACTAGGGACGCGGCGGTGATGGCGTCGCACTGGCTGATGAGCACTTCAAGGGGGCCTTCCGTAAACACCTTGTGAAACAGCCCAGATCCACAGACCCTGCTCGATTTCGCCATCGCAATGAGGCAGGTGGTACAATGGGGTTGGTATTTTCTTGGGCGATCTACTGATTCGAACTTTGGGAGAGAGATGGCGATCAATGGCGGCAGGTGGGGGTTTGAGTTGGAGAACAGAGGCTCTCAAACTGGGCACTGCTGGATAGGATGCGAAAGCGCCATGGCGGAGACGCAGGCGCGTGCTATGGAAGATGGGCGGAGTGGGGATAGACGACGGAGGTGAACCGAGACGCTCATATACTGCCTACTGCAGTTTCGAGGAGAGTGTGAATGTGTTCAAAAAAAGAGGAGAGTGTGAATGTGTTCAAAAAAAGAGGAGAGTGTGACTGTGACCCGACACCCGAGTAGGAGCCGAGCAGACGGACTATAGGAGTAGCCCCATCATTACAGAACATTAATCGTGCTTCCTACAATAAATAAGTGAAACATCCCAGGCTTGTGTTGTCTAATCAAATCGATGGCCATGTCAGTATTATGGTGAACAAATAAAACAAATACACACCAACCTTGTTCTTTTTGCAACGTACACCAACCTAGCAAGGCATCAACCTTCTCGCCATCAACTACGACTCCGTGGCTCCGTCCCACCAAAGTTGTCTCAACTTTGTAAAAAAAATACATCTATCCATCTAAATTTTAACAAAGGTGAGACACTTTTGGTGGGACCGAGGGAGTACAAAAAAACTTCACTACTCCATGCTAGTATCGGCCACTAATTCAAATTTCAACTGAAGGCGTGCTATTTTATGGTCCTGAAAATTGCCAAAAAAAAATACAACCCAAAAATGCAACAGATCCATGTTAAGGGGGTACACCCTACGCAATATACATTAAGAAACTTTGAAACTTCAGCGACCTTGTAAGAATGCCCATGACAGTGCAGTTTTGCCAAATTAGGAAGAGACGAAATATGAATTCAACCAAAGAAATCTAAACGAATCCTTAGACAATAGCATAGTTAACACGTTCAGAAAAAAATGATGACTCCAAAAGAACAACATTAGCAAGAAATAGTCCATTTTAGTTTGAATTTGCAGTCACATACATAACTAGTAGTACTGCCAAAATACTATAATACTCCGAGCTGCATTCTAGCACTCCAACTAGCTAGTAATAGTTCTGGAGTAGTAGTACTACTACTATACAAGTCCAAAATACATCCGAACGAACCCTACTTCGAACTAAACTACTCCCTCCGATCTTCGAGTAACTACATTGCAGTATGACTAAACGAAGATTATTGTATAACCTTCTTGTTGATGCAAACGCAGATAGGCAACACACGCTGCCCTCCATTCTGCTTCGCGTAACGGGGCGGCACCGCCAGGAAAGAAGTGAGCTGCTGCAACATGATCGAGCTAGGCGTCGGGGAGCTCGTCGGCTCGATTACCGCCATCAAGGTGTCCGTCGAGAGGTCACTGGTCCCAGCCGTCGCCGGCGTCGGCGGACCAATCACCAACAGCTGCGCCTTGTACATCGGAAACAAGCACGCGGCCGACCTGATGCACACACAGGACACAATGGTGGTCGGGCCGAGCGCTCCAACGGTGATGGCGAACACGCTACCGTCTTCTTCCCCACTGCCGATGAACAGGTGTCCCCGCGGTTGTACCGGAAGACGAACTATGCACCAGGCGGGTATGCCATACTGGAACGTAAACACTGGGATGGAGTGGGATGCTTGGAGGTGTACCAGGAGCTCCCGCGGCGGGCCGGTGAAGCTGCAGCCGGTATTGATGGCCTCTGTGCAGCCGCACGGACCATGCGGGCACGCGATATAGTGCTTGTAGGACTCCGTGGAGGCGACCAAGCTCTGGCAGCCGACGCACTTGACCATTGCCCCAGATCGATTCGACGGCGGCAATCTTGGCCCAGATCGATTCGACGGCGGCAACCACGCCGGCTGCTCGCACTTCTTGCACGGGTTCGGCGCAAGCTCGCCGACGCAGCGCCGACAGCCCATATGACCGCCCTTGCACTGCACGGAACAACGTACGTGGCATCAGTTGTCATTGACATTTCTCACAGGTGAACCTAAGAATGAAATCGGAAGGGAGCGACCTTGGATATGGGGGGTTTGAAGGGCAGCAGGCAGAGGGGGCACAAGAAGAGGGCCTCCTCCATCTTCAGAGAAGAGTGATCGGGAAAACGAGAACGGGATGGGTTCTTTTTTTTATACATGCCTTGGAGTGGAGTATGGATACTACTACTTATAGGAAGAACTTCCTTGCTAAGAATCGGCGTCGGCCGTACGCAAGCATAGATGCACCAGCGGCTCTGCAGTTTGTCAAAATAAAAGGACAGAGCTGCAGTGACTTGAAGTCTCCAAATCTCATTGTGACTTGGTGCCACCATCTACCAACCATTTGAGATCCAACGTTCCAAACTAATCTCTTATTTCGAACCTAAAAACAAAAATTACGAAAAAAATCCAGTAAAATGTAGATGCCTTGTTCTAAAATCTGTGAATATTTCATCCCACTCGGACGATTAGCTTGTGATTAAAGAGCTTTTTACGTATACGAGCACTAGTTTAAACTAAATACTCCCTCTGATTCATATTAATTGACTTCAATATGGATGTATCTAGAACTAAAATGTGTCTAGTACATCCATATTAGAGTCAATTAATATGAACCGGAGGGAGTATATATTTGCTCACAAACCTTTGATTCAAATCGAATGAAACTTCACCAAAATATAAATCGAAATATGCACGATTAACTGGAAGTTCTTGAAATATTTCTGAGCAATTATAATAATTATTTAGTTTAAATTCTAAGTCGATCGCATACATTGGATCTGAGATGGATGGTGGATGGTGGCACCAAGTCACTGTGAAACTTGGAAGTATCAAGTCAGTGAAGCTCTATCCCAAAATAAAAGCTTCGTGAAGGGGGCAGTTTGGTTCAAAAAAGAAGACAGTGCCAAGCAGTTGTCAAACAATACCCATATAGTCAAATGTACTCCCTCTGATTCAAATGAATTGACTCAACTTTGTCTAGATATATGGATGTA
This sequence comes from Lolium multiflorum, assembly GCA_030979885.1. Lineage (NCBI taxonomy): Eukaryota > Viridiplantae > Streptophyta > Magnoliopsida > Poales > Poaceae > Lolium > Lolium multiflorum. The sequence goes on along the minus strand of CM061753.1, from coordinate 130,219,653 downwards.
TCAAGTCACTGAAGCTAAAATAAAAGCTTCATGAAGGGGGAAGTTTGGTTCGAAAAAAAATACAGTGCCAAGCAGCTGTCAAATAGTACCATAACGTCAAATGTACTCCCTCCGATTCAAACGAAATGACTCAACTTTGTATTTTGCATGTTAAAGGTTTTTCGTAAAACTTGGCCAATCTTAACATAGTTTGCCTTTCTAAAAAAAGATATAAGCCCTAAGGCTCCTTTGATTCATAGGATGGGAAAACCATAGAAATATGGAAAACATAGGATTGAGATTTAATGGCTAGTTGAATCATATAGGAAGATGAGTTGTGTTTGATTGTGCCAAAGGAAATTTTCCATGAGGTATGACCTAATGTTTTATTCTTATAGGATTTGCACTGCAAGATTCCTATAGGATATGTTCCTATGAATCAAACAACTAGTGTGGGGAAAATTCACATGTGATCTAAATCCTACATAATTCCTATACAAATCCTATATATGAATTTTAGTTGTTAGGTCACTTAAAATGACTTCACTTGAAGAGTTACATTTTTGTTTTTTTCTGAATTAGTAGTGATGCCTAACCATATATATACCTAAACCAAGAGAATCAGCATAAACTTATGTATATTAATAGTAAGCGCATATATGAATGTTTTTTATCTACAAACCCAGGGTCATATATATGTACATAGAAACATGCATATATACTAGTTTTTGTACCTTGGTGTGTTCCTCTTTTGGGCTATCTCTTTTTTGTTCACCGATTCACAACCAACGCCCTAGATTAATTTGGCACTTAAAAAATAACATTTTGTTTTTGGCGCACTAACACAAATAGTAGTAGCACGGTCAACACTGTAGAGAAGTACAAAATAAATGTGTGTGGGAAAAAATGACTTAAAGTGACCATTACATTGAGAAAAAGGGTAGAACCAAGCATTGCACAGGGAAAAAGCAGTGTAGTGCCCAGAAGAAAAAAACAAGTTGGGTTATACTCCCTCCATCCTGAAATAATGGGTGTAGAGTTAAAATTTGTCCATAAAAGAGTGTACTTCTCGTTTTGCAATGCACTTCAAAATTTGTCCACAAAAGAGTGGTAGTAAAAAATATTTCTTTCTCATCACGAGGGATATAGTTTCTTCACGACTAGTACGTACTACCTCCATCACAAAGCTTAAGTCTTTTTTTAAGAGTCAAAGCAAGTAAAGGTTGACGAAAATTTAGAACAATCTATCAACTAATATAATATTTTGTAGATACCATACCAAAAAAATCGTTGTCTATGTATTGATATTAATTTTGTATTTTGCATGATAATGATTTTTGGTAAAATCTTAGTTTACCTTGACATAGTTTGAGCTTCTAAAAATAATATAAGCCTTACGCTTTGGGATGGAGGTAGTAGTATTTAGCATAATATGGTTTTCTTATTTACTACATGCATTTAGATCATTGGAGGTGGAAAAGTTGAAGAGGAAAGTGATGGTCGATGACAGTTTCCCAATGTAATAATAAAATCCTTAATATGCCTTGAAAACCCACACGTACGCTCTTTCTAGGACAGAGGCAGTATGAGGTAATGCACCCACGCGCTGTCATCTGCCGGTTCGTGCTATGTCTCCCAAATCTTGAAATATCGTCAGTTATCCATTTCACGTCCACACTTCTCCCTCTCTCCACGGACTAGGAAAAAACCCTCTCTTCACTTCCCCTTCCCATTCCACCGATGGAGAGCCCAACCGACGCCGTCAACGCAGCGAAAGCGAAAGCCGCGCGGCTGGCCTTAGCCGCAGAGGAGGCGTGCAGAGCCGCGACCGCAGCACGCATGGCCGCAACGGCGGCGATCATTGCCGCAGCGGATGCCAAAGACGAAGCGGAGGCCATTGCCGAAGGTCGGGCCATCGGTCGCTCATCGGCATCTGATGCTGTTGGTAGATGGGTCCACTCTCTTGGGAAGCATCCCCTAGATGACGAGGACGAGGTTGAACTCATCTTTGAACCGCCGCCGCCGACCTTCGACGAGAATATCGTCGACGAGGGGGAGGAAGTATGTTCCGATTCACCTCTCTCCCTTATTCAACATAGCCCTGTATCGATTTGCGCTATGGTCTCTCCCTCTTTTTTTGCGCTATAGCGTTTTGAATTAGCGTCAGAATCTTTTTAGATTCATATTCAGTATTAGTTGCAACTGCTACATATTTGCTTCACATCCGATTCACCTCTCTCCCTTATTTAACATAGCCCTGTATCGATTTGCTCTATGGTCTCTCCCTCTTTTTTTGCGCTATAGGGTTTTGAATTAGCGTCAGAATCTTTTTAGATTCATATTCATTATTAGTTGCAACTGCTACATATTTGCTTCACCTGTTTATTTGGCATGTATCAGGTTGCTACTGATGAGGTTGACAGCGATGTCGAGTCGCGTCATAGGAAGGCCAGGGCCACTCTCAACAAGCTTAAGGCGGGGAAGTTCGACAAGTATTGGAGTGAACCCTGGACTGGTGCCAGGAACAGCTGCCCCTTCTGCACAAAGAGCATAAAGGTTGACTTTCGAAGCGTCCTGCAGCATGCCGAAGCCGGTGGGTCCGGCTGTCTCAAAGTTGGGGAAACTGTTAACCGATCCGGCTTCATAGCCAACCACATGGCATATGGGCTATTCCTAAGGAAGAAATTGAACCAAGCTATCGAGACCGGTCGTGTGCCTCCTCCCAAGCCCAAGCCACCAAAGATTAAAGGTATGGGCAGCAAGAAGCAGAAGAAGCGGGACCAGGAAGAAGATGGTAAATATACTCCGTAACTGTTGTGCATGTTTGTCTCTCCTACTGCTTCAAAAGCAGCATCTTTTGTTGAACTCTGTTTATGTTTGCTGCTCAGCAGCGTTTGTGGTGAACCTATTAGCTTAATTAGGGGTTGTTGAACTATGTCTGTGTTGAACCTTGCTTAATTAGGTTGTGTTGAACTCTGTTTGTGTTGGCGTGGGAAGGGGGGCATGATGCTACCCTGAATTTGCGGGACCCCCAAAAAACTTGCAAATACGAGTGATGCATCCAAAAGGAACAAACTTCTTACATGGTAGACCCCAGTCTGAAAGCAAGAAATGCGATCGGGTCCTTAACAGCCACCGCCGGATTGATCGGGTATTTTGCCTGCCTACCGCATGTGACTTGTGCTCACTGTTTGGGACCTCACGCATGGGCACCACACGTAAGTGACAGACCTGTTGGTGTAAAAACTCGAGTGATTATTATACTGCATTAGTACAAAGTTTCCTATGGATTCAAGGGTTGGAAAGCCAAGTTAACTCATTTTCATGACTAAGAAGGAGCCAGGCTTACTTTCATTTTCATGTTTTAACTTGTTTAAATCTTGGTCAAACAAAGGATTTGACCAGGATTCATGGGCATAAAAATTCAAAAAAGAAATCAAAAAAAAAACCAAAGCACATAAGCTTCTTATGTCATATAGTAAGCATTACAATTGATCAACGAAGTCTAGACATATTCAAACCAGAAAAATATTGTATATACCCCTAACCCTAAACTCTGTCTTATGAAGTCAAGCATGAAGAAAAGTGGTTTTGGGTTTCAAACATTGGAAATTGAAAAAACTCCCAAAAGCTTCATTTTGGAGTGACTAAGAAGAATCCAGGCTTTCATTTTCATTTTCATGTTTTAAATTGGTTTAAATCTTGGTCAAACCTAGGATTTGACCAAGATTCAAATGGACATAACAAATTCAAAAAATCAAAACCAAACACATAGTCTTTTGATGTCATATAGTAAGCATTCAAGTTGATAAACAAAGTCTAGACATATTTAAACAAGAAAAATCATGTATATACTTGGCCCCTAACCCTAAACTCTGTCTTATGAAGTCAAGCATTAAGAGGAGTGGTTTTGGGTTTCAAACATGGAAATTTAAAAAACCTCCCAAAAGCTTCATTTTGGAGGGACTAAGAAGAATCCAGGCTTACTTTTCATTTTCATGTTTTAAACTGGTTTAAATCTTGGTCAAACCTAGGATTTGACCAAGATTCAAATGGGCATAACAAATTCAAAAAAAAACTAAACACATAGTCTTTTGATGTCACATAATAAGCATTCAAGTTGATAAACAAGGTCTAGACATATTCAAACCAGAAAAATCATGTATCTACCCCCTACCCCTAAACTTTGTCTTATGAAGTAAAGCACGGAGAGATATCATTTTGGGTTTCGAACATGGAAAATTTAAAAAAACCTCCCAAAAGCTTCATTTTGGAGTGAATAAGAAGGATCCACACTTACTTTTCATTTTCATGTTTTAAACTTGTTTAAATATTGGTCAAACCTGCAAGGATTTGACCAAGATTCAAATGGGCATAAAAATTCAAAAAAACGAAAACCACTTCTCTTCGTCCTTGACTTCATTAGACAGAGTTTAGGGTTGGGGTATATACATGATTTGTAATGTTTAAATATGTATAGACTCTCTTGATCAACATGAATGCTTACTATAACTTAAGAAGCTTAATTATGTGCTTTGGTTTTTCATTTTTTGAATTCTTTATTGAATTTTTATGCCTATTTGAATCTTGGTCAAATCCTAGGTTTGACCAAGAATTAAACAAGTCAGTAACATGAAAATGAAAAAGTAAGCCTGGATCCTTCTTATTCACTCAAAAAATGAAGCTTTTGGGAGGGTTTTTGAATTTTCCATGTTTGAAACCCAAAACCATTCCTCTTATATGCTTGACTTCATATATATCACAGAGTTTAGCCTTAGGGGGTATATACATGATTTTTCTAGTTTGAATATGTCTAAACCTTGTTTATCAACTTGAATGCTTACTATAAACCAAAAATTCATGTATCTACACCTAACCCTAAACTATGCATGAAGAGAAGTGGTTTTGGGTTTCAAACCTGGATATCTCAAAAACCCTCCCAAAAGCTTCATTTTGGAGTGAATAAGAAGGATCAAGGCTTAATTTTTCATTTTCATGTTTTAATCTTGTTTAAATCTTGCTCAAACCTAGGATTTGACCAAGATTCAAATGGGCATAATTTAAAAAAATGAAAAATCAAGGCACATAGTCTTCTTATATATGTCATATAGTAAGCATTCAATTAAGTTGATAAACAAGCTATGGACATATTCAACCCAGAAAAATCATGATGAATCTACCCCCTATATATCCCTAAACCCTAACTTATGAAGTCAAGCATGAAGAGAAGTGGTTTTTGGTATAAATCATGGAAATTTCATATTCATGTTTATTAAACTTGTTTAAATCATGGTCAAACCTAGGATTTGACCAAGATTCAAATGGGCATAAATATTCAGAAAAAACAAAAAATGGAAAATCAAGGCACATGTTTTAAACTTGTTTAAATCTTGGTCAAACCAAGGATTTGACCAAGATTCAAATGGGCCTAAAAATTTAGAAAAAAATCAAAAAGAGAATGAAAAACCAAAGCACATAGCATTCTTATGTCATATGTATAGTAAGCATTCAAGTTGATAAACAAGGTCTAGACATATTCAAACCAAAAAATCATGTATATATCTACCCCTAACCCTAAACTGGTCTGTCGATCTTATGGAAGTCAATCATGAAGAGAAGTGGTTTTGGGTTTCAAACATGGAAATTTCAAGAACATCCCAAAAGCTTCATTTTAGAGTGACTAAGAAGGATCCATGCTTACTTACTCGTTTGCACGTGTTAAACTTGTCTAAATCTTGGTGAAACCTAGGATTTGACCAAGATATGATTCAAATGCGCAGAAAATTAAAAAAGTCAGAAAAATTAAAAACCAAAGTACATAGTCTTCTTATGTCATATAGTAAGCATATTCAAGTTGATAAACAAGGTTTGGACATATTCAAACCATACAAATCATGTATCTATACCCCCTAACCCTAAACTTTGTCTTATGAAGTCAAGCATGAAGAGAAGTGGTTTTGGGTTTCAAAGATGGAAATTTCAAAAACCTCCAAAAACTTCATTTTAGAGTGACTGAGAAGTTAGCATTAAAGTTGATAAACAAGGTTTAGACATATTCAAACCAGACAAATCATGTATCTACCCCTAACCCTAAACTCGGTCTTATGAAGTCTAGCATGAAGAGAATCGTTTTGAGTTTCAAACGTTTAAGCCAAAAGCCCCATTTCAAATATTTCAAACTTATTCAAAGTTGGTTCAAATTTGAAAGACATACAAGTTATAGCACACATAGTGCATACATTTTCACACATACTGCACTAGATGCTAACCCTATAGTTTGAGGCCACTTGGATGAGGTCGAAAAAGTTCTTGGATTAGAATCGTGTTGTTCGAACCCCGTAGTTGGATTTTTTTGAACCTTGATCTGTAGTACAGGGCAAAACCCTAGTTTAACCTATTTAATTATAGATTCGTATATCGATTTTTCTACCTTTTTATTATTACTATGCTGCAGATGTGCGTTTGCCCGTCGAGTGAAACTCGGAGGAAGAGGGATCACTCGGAAGGAGAGAAAAAAGGCAGAGCATTATGGTGTCTTCCCTTTTTCGGGTGATGATGATGATGTTGACTGTTGTGCAGGGTTTGTCAGTGCGCAGGAGGTGCGAGCGAGCGAGCGAGCGAGTCGAGCGAGGCCGAGAATGAGAGAGATTTGTTTTTTTTTGTGAGAGGGACAACCGAAGGATCCAGAAGGACCCACAGACTTCCAATACGCATCCTGATGCGTCTTCTCTTGACAAAGAAGATGGCTGGGAGTTGGCGTACCTATTGCACGTGACTTGTGCTCACTCAAGTGTGGGACCTCACGCGTGGGCACCACACGTAAGTGACAGACCTGTTGGTGTAAAAACTCGGTTGATTATTATAGTGCATTAGAACAAAGTTTCCTATGGATTCAAGGGTAGGGAATCCAAGTTAACTCATTTACATGACATTATTTTTTCCATGAAGCAAAGTTAACACTATCAATTGGTACATTTTGGAGTGACTAAGAAGGATCAATGCTTACTTATTCGTTTAATTTCACTTGTTAAACTTGTCTAAATCTTGTTCAAACCTAGGATTTGACCAAGATTCAAATGGGCGAAAAATAATTAAAAAACAAAAATGAAAAACCAAATCACATAGTCTTCTTATGTCATATAGTAAGCATTCAAGTTGATAAACAAGGTCTAGACATATTCAAACCAGACAAATCATGTATCTAACCCTAACCCTAAACTCGTCTTATGAAGTCAGGTTGAAGAGAAGTGGTTTTGGGTTTCAAACATGGAAATTTCAAAACCTCCCAAAAGCTTCATTTAGAGTGACTAAGAAGGATACATGCTTCCCTTTACATTTTCATGTTTTAAACTTGTTTAAATTATCTTGGTCAAACCTAGGATTTGACGAAGATACAAATGGGTGGGCACAAAATTCAAAAAAATCAGAAAAAATGAAAAACCAAATCACATAGTCTTCTTATGTCATATCGTAAGCAATCAAGTTGATAAACAAGGTCTAGATATATCCAAACCAGACAAATCATGTATCTACCCCCTGATCTTATGAAGTCTAGCATGAAGGGAAGTCGTTTTGGGTTTCAAACATTGAAATTTAAAGAACATGCCAAAAGCTTCATTTTAGAGTGACTAAGAAGGATACAGACTTCCCTTTTCATTTTCATGTTTTAAATTTGTTTAAATCTTGGTCAAACCAAGGATTTGACCAAGATTCAAATGGCCCTAAAAATTCAGAAAAAATGAAAAGAATGAAAAACCAAAGCACATAACATTCTTATGTCATATGTATAGTAAGCATTCAAGTTGATATACAAGGTCTAGACATATATATTCAAACCTAGGATTTGACTAGCTAAGATTCAAATGGGCATAACAAATTCAAAAAACAAAAACCAAACACATAGTCTTCTGATGTCATATAGCAAGCATTCAAGTTGATAAACAAACTTGATTAAATCATGGTCAAACCTAGGATTTGACCAAGATTCAAATGGGCATAATTTAAAAAAAATGTAAAATCAAGGCACATAGTCTTCTTATGTCATATAGTAAGCATTCAATTAAGTTGATAAACAAGGTCTAGACATATCAAACCAGAAAATTCAGGTGTCTAGCTACCCCTAACCCTAAACTCTGCATGAAGAGAAGTGGTTTTGGGTTTCAAACATGGATATTTCAAAAACCCTCCCAAAAACCTTCATTTTGGAGTTAATAAGAAGGATCAAGGCTTACTTTTTCATTTTCATGTTTTAATCTTTTTTAAATCTTTGTCAAACCTAGGTTTTGACCAATATTCAAAAGGGCATAATTAAAAAAATGAAATATCAAGGCACATAGTCTTCTTATGTCATATAGTAAGCATTCAATTAAGTTGATAAACAAGCTCTAGACATATTCAAACCAGAAAAATCATGATGTATCTACCCCCTATATATCCCTAAACCCTAACTTATGAAGTCAAGCACGAAGAGAAGTGGTTTTTGGTTTAAATCATGGAAATTTCAAAAACCCTCCCAAGAGCTTCATTTTGGAGTGACTAATTAAGAAGCATACATGCTTACCTTTTCATATTCATGTTTTAAACTTGTTCAAATCTAGGTCAACAAACCTAGGATTTGATGAAGAATCAAATGGGTATAAAAAATTTAAAAACAAGCTCTAGATAAGCTCAAGTTGAAAAACAAGTTCTAGACATATTCCAACCAGAAAAATCATGCATGTACCCCCTATATATATATATATATCCCTAAACCCTGACTTATGAAGTCAAGCATGAAGAGAAGTGGTTTTTGGTTTCAATCATGGAAATTTCAAAAACCCTCCCAAGAGCTTCATTTTGGAGTGGCTAAGAAGGATAGATACTTAATTTTTCATATTTATGTTTTAAACTAGTTTAAATCATGGTCAAACCTAGGATTTGACCAAGATTCAAATGGGCATAAAAATTCAAAATAAATGAAAATAAATGAAAAAAAAGGCATCTTCTTATGTCATATAGTAAGCATTCAATTAAGTTGATAAACAAGGTCTAGACATATTCAAACCAGAAAATCATGTATCTAGCTACCCCTAGCCCTAAACTCTGTTTATGAAGTCACATGCATGAAGAGAAGTACGTGGTTTTTTGGTTTCAAACATGGAAATTTCAAAAACCCTCTCAAGAGCTTCATTTTGGAGTGACTACGAAGGATACATGCTTAATTTTCATATTCATGTTTTAAACTTGTTTAAATCATGGTCAAACCTAGGATTTGACCAAGATTCAAATGGGCATAATTTAAAAAAATGTAAAATCAAGGCACATAGTCTTCTTATGTCATATAGTAAGCATTCAATTAAGTTGATAAACAAGGTCTAGACATATCAAACCAGAAAAATCATGTATCTACCCCTATATATCCCCAAAAACTCTGTCTTTATGAAGTCAAGCATGAAGAGAAGTGGTTTTTTGGTTTCAAGCATGGAAATTTCAAAAACCTCCCCAAACTTCATTTTAGAGTGACTAAGAAGGATACAAGCTTGCCTTTTCATTTTCATGTTTTAAACTTGTTTAAATTATCTTGGTCAAATCTAGGATTTGACAAGATTCAAATGGGCAAACATATGATAAGTGATGCAAATATCATTTCTAAGTGCGGGCAAACCAGAGATATGTGGTTTTTGGTTTCAAACATATTCAAACGAGAGAAATCATGTATCTACCCCCTAACACTAAACTCTGTCTCATGAAGTCAAGCGCATGCATGAAGATATGTGGTTTTTGGTTTCAAACATGGAAATTTCAAAAACCCTCCCAAGAGCTTCATTTCTGGTGATTAATTAAGAAGCATACATGCATGCTTACTTTTTCATATTCATGTTTTAAACTTATTCAAATCTTGGTCAAACCTAGGATTTGACCAAGATTCAAATGGGTATAAAAATTTAAAATACAAAAAGGTCTTCTTATGTTATATAGTAGGCATTCAATTAAGTTGATAAACAAGTTCTAGACATATTCAAACAAGAAAAATCATGCATGTATCTACCCATAACCCTAAACTTTGTTTCATGAAGTCAAGCATTGTGGTTTTTGGTTTCGAACATGGAAATTCAAAAACCCTCCCAAGAGCTTCATTTTGAAGTGACTAAGAAGCATACATGCTTACTTTTTCATATTCATGTTTTTAACTTATTCAAATCTTGGTGGAACCAAGGATTTGACAAAGATTCGAATGGGTATAAAAATTCAAAAAACAAGGTCTTCTTCTTATGTTATATAGTAAGCATTAATACTTTGATAAACAAGGTCTAAACATATTCAAACCAGGAAAATCATGTATCTACCACCTAACCCTAAACTCTGTCTTATGAAGTCAAGCATGCATGAAGAGAAGTGGTTTTTGGTTTCAAGCATGGAAATTTCCATGTTTGAAACCCAAAACCACTTCTCTTCATATGCTTGACTTCATATGACAGAGTTAGCGTTAGGGGGTAGATACATGATTTTTGGTTTGAATATGTCCAGACCTTGTTTATCAACTTAAATGCTAACTATATGACATCAGAATGGGCATAAAAATTTAAAAAAATTAAAAATGTAAAACCAAAATTTAATTGGGAGGAAAGGGTACATGAATTACAATTAAAAAACAAGGTAACTTAAATACTTGGATGCCCCAAGATGTGTGGAAGCCCAAAACAATGGCAAAACATATCATGTGCGCATGTTGCATCCAATTCAAGTAGAACACATAGTAGGCATCGATAGTTTGACCTAAATTTGAAATCAAAGAGAAGGTGGTTAGAAAAAATCAAAATTGGCAAAGCAAAGCATGAAATCAAAAAATTGTGATGCACTCTAGCTATGAAAATTATCAAACAATGCAAACCAAAATGATTTTTTAGAGGAATACTAGTTCAACTTATTTAATTTTTTATTTGTAGGCCAAAATCAAACCCCGTAGTTGGATTTTTTTTTCAACTTGATCTGTAGTACTGGGGAAAACCCTAGTTTATAACCTATTTAATAATAGATTCGTAGTCGATTCTTTTACTTTTTATTATTACTATGCAGCACATGTGTGTTTGCCGAGTGAAACTCGGAGGAAGAGGAATCACAAGGAGAAGAAGGGAGAGCAGTCACGGGGCCCCTCTTATTGATGGTGTATATTCTTTTTCTGGTGATGTTGACTGTTGTGCAGGGTTTGTCAGTGCAGGAGGTGCGAGCGCGAGCGAGTCGAGTGAGGCCGAGAATGAGAGAGATTTGTTTTTGTGAGAGGACAACCGAAGGATCCAGAAGGACCCACAGACTTCCAATACGCATCCTGATGCGTCTTCTCTTGACAAAGAAGATGGCCGGGAGTTGGCGTACCTATTGCACGTGGCTTGTGCTCACTGAGTGTGGGACCTCACGCGTGGGCACCACACGTAAGTGACGGACCTGTTGGTGTAAAAACTCGGTTGATTATTATAGTGCATTAGAACAAAGTTTCCTATGGATTCAAGGGTAGGAAATCCAAGTTAACTCATTTACATGACATTATTTTTTCATGAAGCAAAGTTAACACTATCAATTGTACATTTTGGAGTGACTAAGAAGGACAATGCTTACTATTCGTTTAATTTCACGTGTTAAACTTGTCTAAATCTGGTTCAAACCTAGATTTGACCAAGATTCAAATGGGCAGAAAAATAATTAAAAAACAGAAAAATGAAAAACCAAATCACATAGTAAGCATTCAAGTTGATAAACAAGGTCTAGACATATTCAAACCAGATAAATCATGTATCTATACCCCTAACCCTAAACTCTGCCTTATGAAGTCAAGCATGTGAAGAGAAGTGGTTTTGGGTTTGGGGGTATATATACATGATTTTTATTGTTTAAATATATATAGACTTTGTTGATCAACATGAATGCTTAATTACTATATGACATAAGAAGTTTATGTGCTTTGGTGTTTCATTTTTTTGATTTCTTTTTTGAATTTTTATGCCCATTTGAATCTTGGTCAAATCCTAGGTTTGACAAAGATTTAAACAAGTTTGAAACATGAAAATGAAAAAGTAAGCTTGGATCCTTCTTAGTCACTCCAAAATGAAGCTTTTGGGTGGGTTTTTGAAATTTCCATGTTTGAAACCCAAAACCACTTCTTCTCTTCATGCTTGACTTCATAAGACAACGTTTAGGGTTAGGGGGTAGATACATGATTTTTCTGGTTTGAATATGTCTAGACTTGTTGATCAACTTGAATGCTTAGTATATTACATAAGAAGACTATGTGGTTTGGTTTTTGATTTTCTTGATTTTGTTTGATTTTTTATGACTATTTGAATCTTGGTCAAATCCTAGGTTTGACCAAGATTTAAACAAGTTTAAAACATGAAAATGAAAAAGTAAGCATGGATCCTTCTTAGTCATGACAATGAGTTAACTTGGCTTTACTACCCTTGATGAATCCATAGGAAACTTTTTGTACTAATGCAGTATAATATTCTGGTTTGAATATGTCGATCTAGACCTTGTTTATCAACTTAATTTGAAAGACATACAAGTTATAGCACACATAGTGCATACATTTTCACACATACTGCACTAGATGCTAACCCTATAGTTTGTGAGGCCATTTGGATGAGGTCGAAAAAATCTTGGATTAGAATCGTGTTGTTCAACCCCGTAGTTGGATTTTTTGAACCCTTGATCTTAGAGTGGGCAAAACCCAAGTTTAACCATGCAAGATTCAAATGGCCCTAAAGAAAAAAATCATGAAAAACAAAAGCACATATATAGCATTCTTATGTCATATGTATAGTAAGCATGCATTCAAGTTGATAAACAAGGTCTAGACATATATATTCAAACCAGAAAAATCATGTATATATCTACCCCTAAAACTCTAATTAAACTATGTCTTATGAAGTCAATCATGAAGAGAGAAGTGGTTTTGGGTTTCAAATATGGAAATTTCAAGAACTCCCAAAAGCTTCATTTTAGAGTGACTAAGAAGGATCCAGGCTTATTTTTCATTTCATGTTTTAAACTTGTTTAAATCCTGGTCAAACCTAGGATTTGACCAAGATTTATGGGCATAAAATTCAAAAAATCAGAAAAATAAAAACCAAAGCACATAAGCATATTCAAGTTGATAAACAAGGTTTGGACATATTCAACCCATACACAAATCATGTATCTACCCCTAACCCTAAACTCGTCTTATGAAGTCAAGCATGAAGAGAAGTGGTTTCGGTTTCAAACATGGAAATATCAAAACCTCCCAAAAACTTCATTTTAGAGTGATTGAGAAGGTTACATGCTTCCTTTTCATTTTCATGTTTTAACTTGTTTAAATCTTGGTCAAACCTAGAATTTGACAAGATTCAAATGGGCATCAAAATTCAAAAAAATCAGAAAAAGAAAAACCAAAGCAATAGTTTTCTTATGTCATATAGTAAGCATTAAGTTGATAAACAAAGGTCTAGACATATTCAACCAGACAAATCATGTATCTATACCCTAACCCTTAAACTGTCTTATGAAGTCAACCATGTGAAGAAGTGGTTTTGGTTTCAAACATCGAAATTTCAAAACCTCCCAAAAGCTTCATTTTAGAGTGACTAAGAAGGATACATGCTTCCCTTTTCATTTTCATGTTTTAAACTTGTTTAAATTATCTTGGTCAAACCTAGGATTCGACATGATTCAAATGGGCATCAAAATAAAAAAAAGGAAAAACCAAAGCAATAGTTTTCTTATATATGTCATATAGTAAGCATTAAAGTTGATAAACAAGGTCTAGATATATCCAAACCAGACAAATCATGTATCTACCCCCGGCCTGTCGATCTTATGAAGCTAGTCTACTAGCATGTGAAGGGAACTCGTTTTCGGTTTCAAACATAGAAATTACAAGAACATCCCAAAAAGCTTCTCCATTTTAGAGTGACTACGAAGGATACTGACTTCCCTTTTCATTTTCATGTTTTAAACTTGTTTAAATCTTGGTCAAACCAAGGATTTGACCAAGATTCAAATGGGCCTAAAAATTTAGAAAAAAATCAAAAAGAGAATGAAAAACCAAAGCACATAGCATTCTTATGTCATATGTATAGTAAGCATTCAAGTTGATAAACAAGGTCTAGACATATTCAAACCAAAAAATCATGTATATATCTACCCCTAACCCTAAACTGATCTGTCGATCTTATGGAAGTCAATCATGAAGAGAAGTGGTTTTGGGTTTCAAACATGGAAATTTCAAGAACATCCCAAAAGCTTCATTTTAGAGTGACTAAGAAGGATCCATGCTTACTTACTCGTTTTCACGTGTTAAACTTGTCTAAATCTTGGTGAAACCTAGGATTTGACCAAGATATGATTCAAATGCGAAGAAAATTAAAAAATCAGAAATTTAAAACCAAAGTACATAGTCTTCTTATGTCATATAGTAAGCATATTCAAGTTGATAAACAAGGTTTGGACATATTCAAACCATACAAATCATGTATCTATACCCCCTAACCCTAAACTTTTTCTTATGAAGTCAAGCATGAAGAGAAGTGGTTTTGGGTTTCAAAGATGGAAATTTCAAAAACCTCCAAAAACTTCATTTTAGAGTGACTGAGAAGTTAGCATTAAAGTTGATAAACAAGGTTTAGACATATTCAAACCAGACAAATCATGTATCTACCCCTAACCCTAAACTCGGTCTTATGAAGTCTAGCATGAAGAGAATCGTTTTGAGTTTCAAACGTTTAAGCCAAAAGCCCCATTTCAAATATTTCAAACTTATTCAAAGTTGGTTCAAATTTGAAAGACATACAAGTTATAGCACACATAGTGCATACATTTTCACACATACTGCACTAGATGCTAACCCTATAGTTTGAGGCCACTTGGATGAGGTCGAAAAGTTCTTGGATTAGAATCGTGTTGTTCGAACCCCGTAGTTGGATTTTTTTGAACCTTGATCTGTAGTACTGGGCAAAACCCTAGTTTAACCTATTTAATTATAGATTCGTATATCGATTTTTCTACTTTTTATTATTACTATGCAGCAAATGGGTGTTTGCCCGTCGAGTGAAACTCGGAGGAAGAGGGATCACTCGGAAGGAGAGAAAAAGGCAGAGCATTATGGTGTCTTCCCTTTTTCGGGTGATGATGATGATGTTGACTGTTGTGCAGGGTTTGTCAGTGCGCAGGAGGTGCGAGCGAGCGAGCGAGCGAGCGAGTCGAGCGAGGCCGAGAATGAGAGAGATTTGTTTTTTTGTGAGAGGGACAACCGAAGGATCCAGAAGGACCCACAGACTTCCAATACGCATCCTGATGCGTCTTCTCTTGACAAAGAAGATGGCTGGGAGTTGGCGTACCTATTGCACGTGACTTGTGCTCACTCAAGTGTGGGACCTCACGCGTGGGCACCACACGTAAGTGACAGACCTGTTGGTGTAAAAACTCGGTTGATTATAATAGTGCATTAGAACAAAGTTTCCTATGGATTCAAGGGTAGGAAATCCAAGTTAACTCATTTACATGACATTATTTTTTCCATGAAGCAAAGTTAACACTATCAATTGGTACAT
Organism: Lolium multiflorum; assembly: GCA_030979885.1. Lineage (NCBI taxonomy): Eukaryota > Viridiplantae > Streptophyta > Magnoliopsida > Poales > Poaceae > Lolium > Lolium multiflorum. The sequence goes on along the minus strand of CM061753.1, from coordinate 130,204,114 downwards.
TTTGGAGTGACTAAGAAGGATCAATGCTTACTTATTCGTTTAATTTCACGTGTTAAACTTGTCTAAATCTTGTTCAAACCTAGGATTTGACCAAGATTCAAATGGGCAGAAAAATAATTAAAAAACAGAAAAATGAAAAACCAAATCACATAGTCTTCTTATGTCATATAGTAAGCATTCAAGTTGATAAACAAGGTCTAGACATATTCAAACCAGACAAATCATGTATCTATACCCCTAACCCCTAAACTCTGTCTTATGAAGTCAAGCGTGTGAAGAGAAGTGGTTTTGGGTTTCAAACATCGAAATTTCAAAACCTCCCAAAAGCTTCATTTTAGAGTGACTAAGAAGGATACATGCTTCCCTTTACATTTTCATGTTTTAAACTTGTTTAAATTATCTTGGTCAAACCTAGGATTTGACGAAGATACAAATGGGTGGGCACAAAATTCAAAAAAATCAGAAAAATGAAAAACCAAATCACATAGTCTTCTTATGTCATATCGTAAGCAATCAAGTTGATAAACAAGGTCTAGATATATCCAAACCGTACAAATCATGTATCTACCCTGTCGATCTTATGAAGTCTAGCATGAAGGGAAGTCGTTTTGGGTTTCAAACATTGAAATTTAAAGAACATCCCAAAAAGCTTCATTTTAGAGTGACTAAGAAGGATACAGACTTCCCTTTTCATTTTCATGTTTTAAATTTGTTTAAATCTTGGTCAAACCAAGGATTTGACCAAGATTCAAATGGCCCTAAAAATTCAGAAAAAAATGAAAAGAATGAAAAACCAAAGCACATAACATTCTTATGTCATATGTATAGTAAGCATTCAAGTTGATATACAAGGTCTAGACATATATATTCAAACCTAGGATTTGACTAGCTAAGATTCAAATGGGCATAACAAATTCAAAAAACAAAAACCAAACACATAGTCTTCTGATGTCATATAGCAAGCATTCAAGTTGATAAACAAACTTGTTTAAATCATGGTCAAACCTAGGATTTGACCAAGATTCAAATGGGCATAATTTAAAAAAATGTAAAATCAAGGCACATAGTCTTCTTATGTCATATAGTAAGCATTCAATTAAGTTGATAAACAAGGTCTAGACATATCAAACCAGAAAATTCAGGTGTCTAGCTACCCCTAACCCTAAACTCTGCACGAAGAGAAGTGGTTTTGGGTTTCAAACATGGATATTTCAAAAACCCTCCCAAAAACCTTCATTTTGGAGTTAATAAGAAGGATCAAGGCTTACTTTTTCATTTTCATGTTTTAATCTTTTTTAAATCTTTGTCAAACCTAGGTTTTGACCAATATTCAAAAGGGCATAATTAAAAAAAAAAATATCAAGGCACATAGTCTTCTTATGTCATATAGTAAGCATTCAATTAAGTTGATAAACAAGCTCTAGACATATTCAAACCAGAAAAATCATGATGTATCTACCCCCTATATATCCCTAAACCCTAACTTATGAAGTCAAGCACGAAGAGAAGTGGTTTTTGGTTTAAATCATGGAAATTTCAAAAACCCTCCCAAGAGCTTCATTTTGGAGTGACTAATTAAGAAGCATACATGCTTACCTTTTCATATTCATGTTTTAAACTTGTTCAAATCTAGGTCAACAAACCTAGGATTTGATGAAGAATCAAATGGGTATAAAAAATTTAAAAACAAGCTCTAGATAAGCTCAAGTTGAAAAACAAGTTCTAGACATATTCCAACCAGAAAAATCATGCATGTACCCCCTATATATATATATATATCCCTAAACCCTGACTTATGAAGTCAAGCATGAAGAGAAGTGGTTTTTGGTTTCAATCATGAAATTTCAAAAACCCTCCCAAGAGCTTCATTTTGGAGTGGCTAAGAAGGATAGATACTTAATTTTTCATATTTATGTTTTAAACTAGTTTAAATCATGGTCAAACCTAGGATTTGACCAAGATTCAAATGGGCATAAAAATTCAAAATAAATGAAAATAAATGAAAAACCAAGGCACGTAGTCTTCTTATGTCATATAGTAAGCATTCAATTAAGTTGATAAACAAGGTCTAGACATATTCAAACCAGAAACATCATGTATCTAGCTACCCTAGCCCTCACTCTGTCTTATGAAGTCAAGCATGCATGAAGAGAAGTCGGGTTTTTGGTTTCAAACATGGAAATTTTAAAAACCCTACCAAGATCTACATTTTGGAGTGACTAAGAAGGATATATGCTTAATTTTTCCTATTCATGTTTTATTAAACTTGTTTAAATCATGGTCAAACCTAGGATTTGACCAAGATTCAAATGGGCATAAAAATTCAAAAACAAAAAAATGGAAAATCAAGGCACATAGTCTTCTTATGTCACATTAGTAAGCATTCAATTAAGTTGATAAACAAGGTCTAGATATATTCAAACCAGAGAAATCATGTATCTACCCCTAACCCTAAACTCTATCTCATGAAGTCAAGCATGAAGATATGTGGTTTTTGGTTTAAAACATGGAAATTTCAAAAACCCTCCCAAGAGCTTCATTTTGGAGTGACTAAGAAGGATATATGCTTAATTTTTCATATTCATGTTTTCAACTTGTTTAAATCATGGTCAAACTTAGGATTTGACCAAGATTCAAATGGGCATAAAATTAAAAAAACAATAAAATGAAAAACCAATGCACATAGTCTTCTTATGTCATATATATAGTAAGCATTCAATTAAGTTGATAACAAGGTCTAGACATATTCAAACAAAAAAATCATGTATCAAGCTACCCCTAACCCCAAACTCGTCTTATGAAGTCAAGCATGAAGAAAGTACGTGGTTTTTGGTTTCAAACATGGAAATTTCAAAAACCCTCTCAAGAGCTTCATTTTGGAGTGACTACGAAGGATACATGCTTAATTTTCATATTCATGTTTTAAACTTGTTTAAATCATGGTCAAACCTAGATTTGACCAAGATTCAAATGGGCATATATGAATCTTTAGCAGGTGCGTTTTTTTACTAATCCATATGGAATATTTTGATAAAACCCTTTTAGAAGGCTTTGTTAAGGCCTCAAGGACAATGAGTTGGGAGGAGGCCAGGTAGACTGTAGCTAGGCATTGATTCGGAATTTATGATGCTTGCGACTTGCTTGCGCGGCTTGTTGATTTCCCAGGTGACGCAGCTTTTTTTGACTGCCCAGCCATGGATAGGTCATAGGAGTGCAGAGCTGTAGGCGGTGCGGATAAGTACGCGGGGCATTGATGATGTAGGTGTGTTCGGTTGCCCACGCGAGTGCAGAGCTGTAGGGTTATGCGAGTAGGCCTTTAAACTGGGAGGTGGCACAAGAAGATTTTAGTAAGGAATGGTTCCTTTCCAGAGGAATGGAATGGTTCCATCCCCGCGTTCGGTTTGGACAAAAAGGAGGTACAGAATGGTACTGTTTTTTGTTCGGTTGGAGGAATTGGAGAGCAGAACGGAATGTGGTTAAACTAAACTTTTGTCTAAGAATCGTAATTAACAATGGCAAATAGCCTTTTAAATCTTAAAATCGTAATTAACAACGCCTAATGGCCTTTTTAATCTTAAAATCGTAATTAATGTTATTTTTTGTATGGTCGGGGAATTTGGAGAGTAGAACGGAATGAAGTTAAAGTTTAATCTTTTGTCTAAATATCGTAATTAATAGTGGCCTTTTTAATCTCAAAATCATAATTAACAACAACTAATAATTTTTTTGGTTGGATTAGTGAAGTGCTTTGTAATTAATAGCGGCTAAGTAACAGCCGTTCCACCACATTCCACCGATTCGGTGGAATGGGTGCATTCTGCATATGGGGAGAATATTCCCTTTCGAGGAACCACTCGGTTCCGTTCCATTCCACAACCGAACACAAGAATGGGCTCTAGGTGCGGAACGGTTCCATTCCATTCCACTTGGTTCTGGAACCGAACACACCCTAAATGCGTTGCAATGGAAAATGACAGTGTGTGGTGGCCTGATGGTGAAGAAGAAAGGTCGGGCGAAGAGTTGTTGGCTAGAGTCGGTTTTATACGAATCGACGAGGTGCGGGATAGTTTGATTTTAAGGGCTCCTTTCATTCACAGGATAGGGAAATCATAGGAGTAGGAATGTAGGATTGGGATTTGGGATGACATGTGTAGTTAAATCCTATAATAAGATGAGTTGCGTTTGATTGCGCCAAATGAATTTTTCCATGAGGTAGGACCAAATATTTAATCCTATACTAGGATTTGCACTACTTGATGATTCCTATAGGATTATTTCCTATTGGATATGTTCATATGAATCAAACTACTAGTGTAGGAAATATTCCTATAAGATCTAAATCCTATTATCTTATACCAACCTAATATGAATCAAAGAAGCCCTAAAGGATTTTCGAAGGAATCATGTACGAAGTATGATTTTTCTAAGTCACCCAACATATATACTAGGAATAGAACTAAGTAGTACCATATACTTAGGCCCGCATGCACAAATATTAAGTGTGGATTGAGGAAGTCGATAACTTGGGAAAAAACTTTCGCAACTGCACACCTATGTTACCACCCTTGCGACGCTAATTGTCGTAGAGCTGACCTAGAACGAACTCTTGTCTCGGTTAACATGAGAGAGATAAGGGATAAATACAATTGTGATACACTTTCCTAATATTTTGTTGAATGAGATAATCTTGTGTTTTCCTAATAGGGTTAATTAAGTACACATTTGGCAGCTCGTGTGTTGCATACGTTGGTGAACTTTAGACCCCAACTATATATTATTATTTGAACTCACCTCTAACACTTAATTATGTATAATAAGGTCCCTAACTAACCTCAAACACAATTAGGTATAACAGCGGTCCATAACTAACCTCAAACACTTAATTAGGTCTTACATTGCCCCCTTAGACTACCCCTTACCCTCAGCGACGTACGCAACATGGTGTTTGGGTTGAATGGCCCACCCTATTTTAAAATGTTTTAGTTAATTAATTATGTAAAAAATTATCACATATAAAGTGGAAAAAAGAAAATTAGTAAGGTGTGCCCACCTGGCCTACGGTTGTTTTGTGCGTCCTCCACTGCGTACTCCTCTTGATCTGTGACGATGAACATAGTTCTTTAGAACACATGCAACACTTACAGTTGATAGGCCGTTGCAAAGCTAATCAATGATAAAACCTGCTTTCATAATCCATTGTACTTTGATTTAATTAGTCCCTCTAATGGACCCCAACTATGTGTGCTTGAGATTTAGCAAAATGCTTTGCCGCCGTGCCACATAACAAATAATAAATAGACCAATCAAGTTTTTATCATTGCTAGACCTAACTAAGTGTTCAAGTGCTCAATTTTGACCACATTAGAGTTGAGGGGCCAAACATAATTCTTAAATACGTGAGGGACCGAACATATACTTCTAAACACCCGAGGGACAAGACAAATTTGAGTACTATTGTTATTATTAGACTAGTCACAATGGGGAGTATCATATAATAGTATCATACATATGATACTAATGTACGATATTATTTTCACAGTCCATATTATCATCATGTAGTAGTATAATATGTTACATGTATTTAGGGATTTGTAGAATCTCAATACAAAAGTGTGTACAAGATTTGTTTGGCAGTAATTTTTCTAGTTCTACATGATATGATACGATATCTACCTATGATACCACTATCGTCTCTTTCATCATTAACTGATATGACACATCAACATTTTGCATGCATGTAGTGCATGATACTACTTATGATATTGCCATTGTGAGTAGTCTCCCTTTGTCCTAGAGTACAATGCCAATTTGTTTTCAGAGGCAAACTTAGACTAATACTTGGGCCCGCCAATTATGAGTTGCATGTCATTCAAAACTATATCATCGGATGCTTGTTTCGATGAACTTTCCAATGGTATATTTTGCGGATGTCATAAAATTAGGCTGGTCATACTATTTCTATAGTGGGTAGTATCATGGAGTAGTATCATAGTAATGCTACATTTATTATTTTTTAGAATCTCAATGCAAATTTGTGTACAAGATTTGTTTAGCATTAAGTTTTCTCGTTGTTTGCGCTATGATACAGTATCTACCTATGTTACACTAATCTCCTCTCTCCTACTTAATTAGCTGCCACATCAACATTTTTGTGGGACCAATGTGTATGATACTAGCTATGATACTAGCACTATCATGTGGGTACCTAAATCTCGAGTCAAAGTTTGACACGAAACCGATGTGGACTTTATTCATGGTGGAAGGGAGTAACAATCATAAGCACATTATTATTATTGTTTGAACAACATTTTATTTGATGTGCCATAAGAAGTTTAGAAACTCCTAGCCTGCGGAGGTGGCGTTTTGGCACACGTGCATATGCACCAATTATAGAAAATGATTAAAAAAAATTATATAAATGTTAATTTTTTTGGTATACATTGTGACATCATATGTTCGTTCACAAGTTTTCGTGGAAAAACGACATTTTGTGTGGCGTGTAAAAAAAGGCAAAAAATATACTGTACGTAGTCGTGTTACAACATCAAAATTTGTCTTTTTTATAGGAGCCACATAATTTTTTTGTGAGAAAACTTGTGTACCAACATAAAATGTCTAGATATACATGTAAAATTTTAGTTTAGAATTTTTTGACACTTTGAAATATGGATTCACATAATGGGACCGATATGCTCTATGAGGCAAAGCATTTCCGCTAGCCCCCGCCATTTCTTTATCTCTATATTAAGTAACAGTAAGATGAAACTACCTACAAGCCACCACAGCAATTTGACGTCCACAACCGTCCGATCCTGCTGTTCAATGTCCCAGATCATCCACTCCTCGACCGAGCTTCGCTGTATCATTTTCACCGCATCCAGTCTCGTGTGACGGCCTGCCAACGTAACAGGGGCCGCTACTCCCGGAATAGACCTGGGTGCCTTGCCGTAGACCGGGCCATTTTGGACGGGCCTAGGCAGGCCAGTGAGCCCAATTCCCCTTGTTAACATGTCTGTGCAAGCATCTTTACATAATTACATTCACGAAGGCATAGCGACACGAGGAAGACGATCAGAAGACCATGGGCATGGGGGTGAGTGCCGCTGTTCATTCGCACCATTAATGGAGTAGAAGGTGTGCCACCTTCCATTCCCTTTCATTCCAGTGGTGATGGACGGGCGCCGTTTCATGTCGACCCACCTCCTCTGCCTGGTTCCTCATGTAAGCTGCGTGGTCGACTTCCTATCGTTCCCCATGTTCTTTGATTAGGGCAATGTTACGAATTTGACAACTGCCCTTTTCTCTTTGTGATTTCATCGAGGACCCCCTTTATCCATCCAGTTGATTTGCTGTTTGTTTCAGGAGACACTTCTAGCAGCCATGAATCCCGTTCGAAGGCGAACGTCTGGCGGCTGCAACAGCACTTACACTCTTACAGCGTACAGGGTAGTAGGGGGATGGGCAACGGGGAGTGGTCAGACATCCATGGCGCCGCTCCTCTTCGATCTCAATGGCCGCCCGAATGCTCGGTAAGATGTTGTTTGTAAGCTGTTGTGCAAGGCCCCTGACCAAGAACAGCAGTGCTACACTGCGCCGCCACTCACCTATGGATGTCCCTTCTTCCTGCGCCGCTAGATATATCTCTTAATATCACTGAAATGATATGTTCCATTCTGGATTTAACACAGTATTTGCTAGCTAATTCCAGTTCTATAATCCCCTTTGTCAATTCCAATGAACTAATGTTCGAAGACAACATCCTTATTGACACGTTGTTGTTCTATGTTTCTTAAAAATACTTACAACTGATCTAATCTAAATCTATGATTATACCATCTTACAGGGAATATCTTCCATGCTTTGATTTATCTATGTGCCTTTCCTATGTAGTCGTTCAATGGTCACATCCAAGATTTCTGCTCATTCGCCGTTGCAAGTCTGCATCTTTAAGGATCTTCTAATAAATTCTCCAAACTCTCAGTCCGACATATTTCCATGTGTCCGTTTATGCAGGTGTACCCATTGAGAGTACCATGCATCCCTGTAACCTCGTTGATAGCACTGGTTCAGAAAAGTGTTCTGACATAATGTTGATTTTGCCAGGTTTGTTAACTGTTGCATGAAGTTTTAGCAATTATTGGTATCATGTTGACACTGTAAAGATGTCAAATATGGTATACATCGCCTAGCATGTTAGGAGATACCATCTTGTTACTTGCCATGTACAAGATATAACGTTTGATACATCTCTATATTCTTTCATTTGACAGCACAGTATGAAGAGAGAAAATAGTCCTAATAATCTCTCGATTTTCTTGGGGAAAGGAGTGCATAAGAGCTTGCTCTGTAGAGGGAAAAATCGCTGAAATATTTCTAAGCATGTCCGTATTGTTACATATTATATAATTTCAGCTAAGCCAGAAAGTTATGTGTGAAGCATTTAGTTTGGAAAATGCATCTTTGGTACTCAAATGCCATGTACAGAACAAATTCAAGTTCACGTGGCATTTATATAGAAGACTTCCCCTCCGTGCCATGCATGTTGTGTGATTTGACATCAGCCCAGATAATTCTTTTACCATTGAAGAAAATAGCAAGGTTGACATGCTAATATTCAGACATATGCTCCACCAACTCTACCTCTTTTTGTGTGATCATTTTATTTTTTGAAGGTATCCTCTACCGATGAAGTGTAATTTGAACCGGCCAAAGTTATCATGTGTTTCCACCAGCTCACCGCTCATGCATAGTAATGATGTTTACGTTCCTGTAGTGTATTTTTTATTTGATTTGTCCATCCTAAACTCTTATAATTCATTGTTCTCATTTCCAAGATGATTGCAGTTTGTACCACTAATATCTTATGTCAGGTATATTGCGACTTTACAATAGGAAAGCTACATTGCTGATGGGGGACAACAGGTCTCAGGTTTAGTTGAATCACAAATATATACAAATAGATTGTGCGGGGAAGCTGAAAGCTGAGATTCTATTTCAGTTGTATCATTCCTTTGGTTAGTAATATTTCTGTTTGGCAAAACAAATGATTCAGTTAAGCAGAAAAAGAAAACGGATTTCATTTCCCATTGTAGAAGTCATTAACCATATAATGACGCACATAATTGTTTGCACACTTTTCCCTTCAAAGCTTGCTGCCTCAGTCGCCCCATTTAATTTCCGGAGGGAGTTATTAGCTGAGTGCAATAGGAAAATTATGTGGTTCAGTTCAGTGCTTCTAAGAACCAAAAAGTGTGTGCTCACTGCCGCAAGTCACTGATTCGCGCCATCACTATCAAGATGCTTAGTTCTTGTTGTAATTTTAATATCTTACCGTGGAGGCGTGGACACAATGTTTCGACAACTAAGATACTTCACGTTCTATTACTAATGTTATGCCAAATATATGCAGCCAGAGGTAATAGCCCTCGCCTTGAAGGGTATTCTCATGTAGGAAGGTCGATAATATCTGCTTATTAATATTATATATCCTTCAGGTTTTGCCATCTATGTTATTCAGATAGTGAAGTTGAAGAATGATGTTAGAAGTATGAGTTCCTCAACTTTTTCAATTGTTTCTTGTGCTGCCGAGAAATGAAGTCAGCGTGGCACTGCACAGTGCTTCTACATATGAAATTGTGCTCGTGACATTACTTAATATGTTTGAAAATAATTAAGTTTTTGTTGGAATGATGCTTCTTTAAGTCTTCATGGCAGACAATAGGAGAATAGCAAATGGAGTGGCTTGTTGCCTATCATAGTTTTGTACTTCTTAGCTCAAAATTGTATCTTCTTAGTTTTGTACTTCTTAGAATAATTAAGTTGGGTTCAGTCCTCTGAAAACAAGTGTGCTTTTACAACGTAGTCGACAATAATGTGTTGGATTTAGACACATCTATAGGTTTTCTTCAATATATGAATAACTTTTGTTCCCATGGGTACCTTATTAGAACACCATATTAGACACTATGACTTGAACTTTTTTTTGGTCACATTATTTGTCATTTACATGCTATTCTAAATATTTGTATTAGTATAGTTTTAAGATGAATGGGCGCAGCAAAGCGCGCATTTATGTTCTAGTTGTCTATATATCTATACCTCTACCTCTACCCCTTGGATTCCTGAACAGACGTACAGTACTAGTAGGGCCTACTATTTATTATTATTACATACTCTAAAAAAAAAACCTACTGCAGCCAAAATTTAATATCATCGAGCGGTAAAATTCCCCGCCAACGCCCAAATATCTCGCGCCGCAAAGTTTCAGATCTGCGAATATTTTTTTCCTCAAAAGAAGGACTGCGAAATTCCCTTCTACTCCTCTATCGCCCAGCTCCCTTAGTTTCGCCCCAAGCCCTCAGAGAAACCGCCCTCTTGCCTACCTCCAGATCTTCCCAGCCGCCGCACTTCGCCGTTCAAGCTGCCACGGCTTCAAACCCCGAGGCTGCCCTATCCGCACCTACTCCGGCGTCCACCGCACCGTATCTCGTTCGCCGACTCTATCGACCACCGCACCTGACCAGCTTCTGACACCGACGCCACCGTGCACTGCACATCATCTGCTTCACCGACCTTCTAGTTCGGCCGGCGCGCTGAACACTTCATCGACCGCCCAGCATGTCCTTCTCCGACCCCAAGATCTGCTTCCCCGGCACCCAAATAGCAGTCCCCTCGCCGACCTCCACGTCACCCGTAAGAACGCGGAACACGTCTAAACGCCGCCCAGAAATAGGTAACCAGACATCCCTGCGCGTTTTGTTCTGTTAGGAGTATTGCAGCTGACTGTATTTCTGAATTCGTGCTATATTTCTAACTTACAAGTGCTTTCGTTGATAACCACCTCATCCTTTAGGTTTAAACACGACGCATAAGTATGTTTTTCCGTGACCAAACCCACCCATTCGCTGAAACTCTACATGGTATCAGAGCCTAGGTTTCCTTCCTGCTAGCCGCCACAAACAGTACCAAACAAGTTCTTCCTTTGATCACAAAACCCACCGTTGAGATGTAGAAATCCAGGCGGCGGGAGGCCGCATCAGGTGCTCTGCGTCGGTTGCGGCTATCACACACAGCGATGTGAGCTGTGTGAGATCGGCGGCTGCTCGCGCGGGGAGAAAGAAGAGGGTGAAGATCGTTTTGGTTTAGAAAGGAGAGAAGAGGAAGTGAATCCGTGGCAGAGAGATCTGGATCCGTGTGAGGGGCAGAAGTTGGAGGCGTGCGGAGTGGGGCGAGCCTTTGAGCGCAGGGCGGAGCCGGAGGTTGGTGCTGGACGTTGACCAGCGCGAGCCGGTCGATGTGGCCAGGTGCCGTACGCCAGGTTGGCCAGGGCGCGCAGACGAGGCGCCATCCGAGTGGAAGTGAGGAGAAAATGGAGATGTGAGGCTGTGAGGATATGTGGTGATGGAGTTGATGAGGCTGCGGTTGAGTCGTGATGGAGTTGATGAGGCTGCGGTTTAGTGGTGATGGTGATGGTTGTGGATATGTCCAGGGGAAAGGCATGCGTGCCTGAGGTGAGACTGGTTGAGGCCTGACCGGGGGATAGGCATGGGTGCTTGAGGAGTGGATGGTTGAGGCAGGAGTTGGCTGGGGGTTTGTGGGAGAGACGGAAGAGGTGGCCGGGCAGAGTGGAGAAGAGAGGCTGAGGACATTGAGGCGAGTGTGGATGGTTCTGCGGAACTTGTGTGGTGAGGCAGCCGGGGTTGTTGAGGACGTGTATGGTTAGGAGTTGTGCGTATCCCAGATGGTTGAAGCTGGATATCTTCGCTGCTGATGAAGAGATGAATCGAGATGACAAGATGATGGAAAGTGCAATGCTGTCATGTATCCTAGGAGTTATGCTGAATGTTCATTACTGGTAGTTGTCATATGTGTCATGTTGTTGCAAGATGGCCATGGTTGTTTACCCATGATCATCTTGAGGGGGTGTGTTGGACCATGAGTGAGTTTAGTAGTAGCGCTGTAGTAATATTGTATCCAGTGTGAGGCCCATAGAGGCCCATGTCCAGTAGTATTGTAACCCTAACTCAGATGATATAAATACAGTGTGGTGGTCTGAGTAACCTAACCCACCCATTCGCTGAAACTCTACAAAATATGAGCCACCAATCATGAGCCATTGAATGCTCTACATGTCCACGATTGACAACAACAACAACAACAAAGCCTTTATTCCCAAACAAGTTGGGGTAGGCTATACAAGTCCACAATTGACACGATTACAATTTCTCACTATTTGGCCGTAGGCTACTGCTCTAGTTACATCATGTTTGATATCTTTCTGCGATCCTGTATTACATGTTTATGCACGTCATAATGCTTCTACCAAGGTTCAAAAAAGCGCTAGGCGCTAAGCGAGCGGTGAGGCACTGCTTAGAGGAACTGCTGCTTAAGCGAGCTTAAGCGCCGCTTAAGCGCTCAGGCTAAAATCGTACGAACATGAAACAGGGAAGTCAAGATGGGCACATATACCCCTATAATATGCTGTAAATTTGTATCCTAAGCATGTAATGCTACATTTCTGAGGAATACGGGGATTAATACCTTGGTTAGCCTCGGTTTTGCTCCAATTTCTTATAAACACACAAGCAGCTAAGCAAACAATGTAACAAACACAAACAAGCAGCTAAGCTTTACTGGAGTAGCAAGCAGCTAAGCAGTAGAGGAGTAGCAAGCAGCTAAGCCAGACCTAATCACCATCAATGCATCGAGCAAGGAGCAGAGCAACACAGGCAACACACCAACACTCGCATAGAGGAGATTCTAGCACAAAACACGACCAGATTCCCTGTCTCGCTTAATCGAACGCTTAGGCCAAAAGCGAAGCGGAAGACAACCGCTCAGCGCTTAAGCGCGCTTAAGCGTACCTAGGCGTACGCTTTTTTGAACCATGGCTTCTACTACTATTTGGTGTCAATTTAATTATAGCAAAGCCGTGACTCGTAACTGTTTGTTATTATTACACGTGCAGCAGGCACATCTTACACTCATAAACGTAGAGTAAAGCTCGCCTATAATCATGTAAGTACCTGCTGTTTTTTGTATATTGCTTAATGCAAACTTCTATATCTTGGACCTGTTTCTGTTTACAATTGGCCTCTCCTTCATGCAGAGGAGAAACAGTGAGGCACCAGGTTCTTCTGTCCAAGTACCCGATGAGGTCCGTGTGACTCAAAAAAAAGCTCACGTAAGTTCCCTGTTTTTTTTGGAATGTTAATTTACCTCCTGTGCATAGTTCAATTGCATCATTTTCTGTATGTTGCACTACCTAAGTTGCCTAATGGAATCTAATAAAATATAAACAATGACCATATGGAACATTGCACACTGCCTTTGACCCATCTGGCATCCGGCATGCCTGGGTATAAGTTACATGATTTGGCTATGTTAATACAAGTCCTGAAATTCTATTATGTTAATTTTTTGCCTGTTGCTTCATTGAGTTTGCCTGTTGTTCCATGGCTAGTGCATGAAGTTTGATAGAAATGATCCTAGCTGAAATGATGCACTTTGTGTTTTTTTATTGCTTTATTCCTAACCTAGCTTCCTATTCTACTTGAAACATGATTGCTTTATTCCTAACCTAGCTTCCTATTCTACTTGAAACATGGTGAAAAAATAGTTATATTACTTGTTTAAATGTCTAGCTTTGTTTTTCTGAGTCCCATTGACATGATGTGGTATATCCATATTCAAATGATCTGGCTGTTTATATAATACGCTCCATGTTCAATTGCTTCATTCAGTTTCTAGTAATCTATTATACATGATGCACATGGTGCTACTTGTTATATGCCCTTTTTTGTTTGAGTTTGATCATGAATTCAAGATTAAGCATTGCCTAAACGTTGACCAACGTAGGAAGATTCCCTCCCTTGTCTATACGTTGTGAGATAGATGATGAGACCTCTCTAGCAGCGAATTTATACGCGCTAGATAACACCCCGTTTAATTCGGTCCTGTTCGGACTCGAACCCGGTGGGCTGGCTGCGCACTCGCAAGCCTTGCCACTGAGCTAGCACTCAGTTCTCAGATTAAGCAATGCCTCGTTATGCTTAATTTAAATGTTATGGCACTTCATACAAGCCATACAATTAATTGTTGCATTGACCTTCTGCGATGTCGAAGGCACTATCCGAGTCATGCTTAAATCAATCATACATTATTTTCCTAATAGTATCAAATCCAACATGCACATCTTTTGACTGTATTTGGCTATTTGCTAGATTTCTTCTGTGCAGTGACCTGGCTTCGTTATTGGGCACATGATGTCTAGTTGCTTGGTTCATTGTATACATCATCGCCATGATCTAGTTTGGTTTGTTCTAAGAGGCATGTGGCTTAACTGGTTTCTTTGTTGTATCTGCCCATGGTTCTTTCAAAATTATGTCAACAATGCTGTTTGTTTGCCTTGTATTGTATTGCATTTTAACTTGTTTTGTCTTAGTTTCAGCCTGCAAACAAAGCTGTAATGTCAGTAGGGACAACCCATTTATCAAGTGTTGCGGTCATTTCACAGAGCAACAGTGACAGTGGCACGTGCTCTCATTGGTCCACTGAGTCCGGTACACCAACCATTCCAGAAGAAATAGATGTACGAGGCTCTATTTTTGATTGCTTGTTGTGTTATATCAGCTCAATGATGTTCTTGAAATTGGAGGTCTTTTATTGCATCATATGATGTTGTAACTTGTTTTATCTAAATTTCAGGCTTCAAATAAAGCTACAATGCCAGAAGCAAGGGCCAATGCCTCAAGTATTGATGTTTCACAAAGCAGCAGTGAGAGTGCATATTGCTCGCATAGGCCCATGGTATCTATTGGTCAACTTAATCCGGCACAAAGAGATTTCGGGGATGCACTCCAAGAGGCAGTTGATATATTTGGGCGGGAAAACAAAGATGCTGATGAATTAATTGCCAAGACACGCCAAGAGATACATGAATTGAAAAATAGGCAAACTTTGACAGAAAATGTTCTAAAGAATCTCCTATGCACTTGTCATGGTAAGCCAGTTGTGATGTGTCTGGGAATTGAAGGTGTCTAAATAAACTTTGATTCTGTTGTTCAGTCAAGTGGACTGCTGATGCCAATGCTGTAACTAATTACTGCTCAAAATTTCGTTCAAAATTTCGTGGTCTGTAATAATTGCAAATTTTGTTGTTGTACTAAAATTAGATATGTTCCATGTGGCTGCTGTATTTTGTGTGAAATAATTTCCTGATGTGTACTTCAATTAAACCATAAATCGACTGCATGCTGAAAATTTGAATCTGAGCGCACGTGTGAACTATTTTCTGCTCGTAATGCAATAACGGCTGTTTCTTGGAAGGACTACGTACATGGGTGAAAAGTTAGAGAAGCTACAGTACTCTAACTTGAAGGTGAAAAGTTAGAGAAGCTACAGTACTCTAACTTTCCTTCCCCCAAACCATATGTCTAAAATCCAAATAATTTAAATTAATTTGCACAATACAAACTTGTGTCTTGCATTTGAAGTAATTACATGCAGAGAAAATTATGGTGTAATAAAATTTAGTTTAGTTTTTAAACATCTACAGTAATCACCTTTATTAGTTAAAGACAGTGCATAACCTTGTACTTATGCTACAGAAGCCTGACTTTGCTTCTTTATTTTTCCTGACTTAGCTCCTTCACGTTAGAGGATACGGTTCCCGTACATGGTAGCCCATTAATAATTATGCCTGCTAGCAAGATAGATGGTCCTTATTATAGTCAGGCATGTCAACTTGTATGATTAAAAGTAGTTCGTACACATTAAATCTACCATCTGCATTTTTCTCTGTAATAACTTTTCTTTTTACACTACTCAAAACTTGTCTGGCTAATATGAAATTTGAGATGGCAAAACCCGGGAAAGATAAAGATATCACCAAAAACTCTTTCCTGCGAAATGCTGGGTTTTGAAGCCCAAGTCCAAGTCTTTCTCTGCTCAAGTTTTGGAGGAACAACTCCAAGTAGAACGAGTTGCAACAGCTATGCTAAGAACAAAAGTTGACATGTTGAGATCGAGATTAGAAGCATGTGATGCCCTACTGCACGAGGCCAATCAAGTTCGTTATAATCTCCCAAAGACTAAGAAAATGCCATAGATAATTGGAGATGAACACTAACATAGTGAGTACATTGGTCTTGTGAAATGTTTCCTTAGATTAAGGCACCGTTCAGACTTTTGTTGGTGGATGCATTTATCTGCGGTTGGGATCAACTTGGTAGTTGTTCCTGTGGATGTTATATAAATTAATTGCCTAGCCTTTTTTGAATCAGTTCGAACTTAAATGGTATCATAGCCAAGGTCTCAAGTTTGAATTGTCGAACGTGTGGTTTAATTTAATCTCTGTCGGGCGGCAAAATCTCCCACCAATCCTGAAATATTTCAAACGCATTTTTGAATGGGATTAAGAAGATAGATCATGATCATGGTAGTGACCTATATTCAACGTGATGATGATTTGATTTTGCACTCGGCCATGAACAGAGGTACTAGTACGGTGTCACAATTTTTTATCATTATACTTGTACCTTAGCGAAATTCAAAATCTCATAGCGGCAAAACTTCCCGCCCACAAAATACAAAAATTTCACACGCTTCCAAATTCCCATTCTACCCCTGTGGAGATGACAGCAAAGTCGGTTGGGGGGTTTGCCCGTCATTTTTTCGATCACCACCTCCCTAGCCCGGAAACCCTCCCAAAAAAAATACATTTCCTTCAGTCTCTCATCTGAGACCACCCACCGGAACTTCTCAAGTCCCTCTCTCTACCACCTCCACGACCACCGCACCGGAACATCCCCGCCGGACTTCCCCGGCCTACCCGAGCCCTCGCGATCCTCGTCATCCGGCTGCCTGCCGGAGCCGCTTCATCGACGCCGTCATCAACCGGACCGGATCATCCCCGCCGAACCTCGAAACCATATGCTCATCCAGCAGTCTACCGCAGTCGCTTCAGCTGCGGTATCGTCCACCCCGCCGGAGCCGCTTCGCCGGATCCGTCGTCCACCGCATCGGATCTTGCTCACCGACACCGCCGTGCATGAACCGGATCTGCTTCACCGGCGCAGTGCATGATCTAAACTCTTCTACTGTCGCTTTTCTATTGCTTGCCTGCAAGTTCTTGTTTAATCTTGGGGGAACCTGTTTGTGCTAACGACGCGCCGTTACGTTTTTGCAGATGAGATGAGTAACCATGAAGTGTAATGGCCGTCTCTCCAACCCCAAGTAGCACATGTAGCGTACTTCATCACCGGATCTATCAACCCCAGGAAGATCTGCTGTGACTCCCACAGAGTGCTTCTCCTAATGTAAGTCCCTTGTTTTAGCGCCATGTTCTGGGTTCAGATGCTTGTTTGTCTGAAGCTCTTTTAGTTCATTCCTAGCTATGACCGTAACACGTTGCTATTTTCTACTTCATTGCTAACTTTAAGCGATTGAACATTTTGGTTTGCATTCCCTGCTCTGTAGATGTAGCCATCATAACTTCTATCTTGCTCAGTCGTTGTTACAAAAATTATACTGTAGGTATTATAGTAACATCCTGCTATTATTTAGTTCATGGCCAATTTTAAGTAATTGCACATGTTGGTTCGCATTCTCTGCTCTATAGCTTTTGGCATCGTAACTTCTATATTTGGTTTACATTCCCTGCTCTGTAGATCTAGCCATCATAACTTTATCTTGCTCAGTCGTTGTTACAAAAATTATGGCCTGCTACTATGTTGTTTGTGCAAATTTTTTACTCCATGAACATGTTGGCTTGCATTCCCTGTACTACAGGTGATGCCATTGTTTTGTATCTAGTTCATTGTAAGCTAACAAAGTAAGGACTTAGTTTGGCATGCTATCACTCTGCTATCTAGCCTGTAGTACAAATAAACTTGTCATACTACTAGATAATAATTTTGCGTGCCATCTTGTTCTTCAAAAGCTGCATTATTGACTTGTTTCTCCGACTTGGCATGACGCTCACATATGGAAAGCTGAACATATTGGTTTGCATTCCCTCTTATACAAGTTCACAGGTGATCCCACTATATTCGTATCTGGTCCATCCTAAGCTCCAGCATTAACTATCCTCCATGTGTTGCTCATTACAAGTTTATATCCCGAAACATCTTGATTTGCATCCCCTTCACTATAAGTTCAGGAGTATTATTTAGTTCACGGCCAAAGTGAAGTAATTGCACTTGGCACATGTTGGTTCACATTCCCTCCTCTTTAGCTTTTGCCATCGTAACTTCTATTTTTTGGTTTACATTCCCTGCTCTGTAGATGTAGCCATCATAACTTCATCTTGCTCAGTCGTTGTTACAAAATTTATAGCCTGCTACTATGTTGTTCATGCCAATTTTGTACTCCCTGAACATGTTGGTTTGCATGGGACTCGACAGTAGTAAGTCTGTTGTTTCATTCTAACATGCTCTGTTATATTGGCTGTTGGTATGCGGCATGCACTCTTTGTTTGCTTATTGTGCGCATTACAATGATCTTGTTATAACGACGAAATGATGAGTTCCAAATTCTTTGGCAAACAATATTGTAGTGTCTTTGCCTTTCCATTGTTGCTGTCTTAACTTGTAATGTCTTTGTTTCAGAGATATAGGTGCTGCATGGACAACTTAAAAGATTGCCGGATCGCTTCATTGTATTGCTAGGTTTAATTACCATTCAATTTCTCTGGGTTCTGTAATATTTTTCAATGCCTTGCAGCTGATGTAATATTTAGTTAGTTTTTATAGTTCTTTCGCGCATTTTTTCTTTGGTGCTTGTGGTAAGTGAGGCTATCCGACAAATCAATGCTGCGTAAATATTCTCAGTATCTAAATCACGAATTCCCATCCCTTAAACGGCCCATTTAAGCGAAATCACATATGTGCCTGCCCGCAAATTCCTAAAGCCCATATTATGCCAGCATATAAACAGCAACTAAACGGGCTGGCCCACTTACTTATTGGGCCGGCCATTTGATTGACGGTGGACCCACACTCTAGTTGGCCGCCCACTTGCTTTAGGTGGACCCCACCCACTACTTAGTTGGCCAGCCCAATTGCTTTTGTGGACCCACATACTAAATGGGCCCTTTTAAGAGGAAAGAGGACCCACTGTGTTTTTGGCCAGGCCCACTATCTTGTTGGGCCGCCCACCTGCTATGGACCCCACAAACTAACCGACCTGCTATATGGTGGACTACATACTAATTGGAAACAGAAAAGGACCCACCCGCGCTTTGGCCCGGCCCACTAATTTGTTGGGCCAGCCCATTTGCTTTTGTGGACCCCACATATTAAATGGGCGGCCTTTAAGAGGAAAGGACCCACCGTGTTTTTGGCCCGCCACTATCTTGTTGGGCACCACCTGCTATATGGTAGACCCACACTAATTGGGCCCTTTAACAGAAAGTGACCCACTGTGTTTTTTGGCCCTACCCACTATCTTGGGCGCCACTTGCTATATGGTGGACCCCACGTACTAAATGGGCCGGCCAACAGAAAGTGGACCCACTGTGTTTTTGGCCCCCACTATTTTGTTGGGCCGGCCCACTTGCTATATAGTGGACCCCACAAACTAAATGGGCCGCCCTTTAACGAATGTGGGACCCACTGTGTTTTTGGCCCGGCCCACTATTTTGTTGGGCCGGCCCACTTGCTATATGGTGGACCCCACAAACTAAATGGGCCGACCCTTTAACCGGAAAGTGGGACCCACTGTTTTTGGCCCGGCCCACTAGCTTGTTGGGCGCCCACTTGCTATACGGTGGACCCCACACACTAAATGGGTCCCCGTTGCGTAAGGTGGACCCCACATGTTAAATGGGTCGGCCCATTTAAGTTTTGACCAGCAACCTTAGAGGTTAGGCCCGGCCCACGTAACTAATGGACCAGCCCAGCTATATAGTTGACCGGTCAAACTATGTCATCTGGCCCGCCCGCTTAAGACGTGGCGGCCTCGTGTGGCCTACCATCTACCACGGGGTTTCAGCCGGTTAACGCCGTTAACGGCGAAAGGTCGCCACGTGTCGGTTTGCATGACGTCGCAATCAACGGCTCCCGAAACACTTCCGCAACGGTCCGATTTTCCGTGGCGGAAGGCGCCAAGCGCGACGAGACCGAAAAATCGTCGTTGGACTTTGCCGACGCAGTTTCACAACGGAACCCATATCGTCGGGTTAGGCCCATAGGCGACGAAAAATACCCCTTAGCGGACGATTTTGAGACGTTGTCTATCAGAACTTTCTTGATGATTGTTGCTCCTCTTCATAGTCTGGCCATTTGAATAGCCAGGACAAAGCCATGAGTACTTTAAAGTACTCGCAAACTAATACTAGGGTAAGCACTATCTATTATGTTAAGGGGGTTCTAAGCTCTAGGTTTATTTGCATAAAGCCAGTTTTATTTCATAAGCACTTAGTAGTAAAAGACTCTTTATTTCCTAACTAACTCAAGTGGGAACATTAGTGTCATTCCCACAACTCTGTTGTGATCAAGTCAAATTCACCTTTCATTCACCATTCATTTTTAGAAATACCCGACAAAACGATATGGTGATACGTCTCCAACGTATCTATAATTTCTTATGTTCCATGCTAGTTTTATGACAATACCTACATATTTTGTTCACACTTTATGATGTTTTGATGCATTTTCTGGCACTAACCTATTAACAAGATGCCGAAGCGCCGTTCTGTTTCTGCTGTTTTGGTTTCAGAAATCCTACAAAGGAAATATTCTCGGAATTGGACGAAATCAACGCCCGAGACATTATTTTCCCAGCTTCCAGAGAGCCGAGGCACCGTAGGGAGGCCTAGGGGCCCCACCCACAGGCGGCGCGCCTGGACCGCGCCCCCTATGGTGTGGGATCACCGGTCCCTACGAGGCTGCCCTTCGCCTATATATTGTCTCCGCCTCGAAAACCCTAAAGCAAGCCATGGGACGAGAAAGTTACGCAGCCGCCGCCATCGCGAAGTCAAGTTCGGGGACAGAAGTCTCTGTTCCGCACGCCGCCGGGACGGGAATTGCCCCCGAATCCATCTCCATCGACATCGCCATCTTCATCGTCGTTGCTGTCTCCCATGATGAGGAGGGAGTAGTTCTCCCTCGAGGCTAAGGGCTCTACCGGTAGCTATGTGGTTAATCTCTCTCTGTCTTCAATACAATGATCTCATGAGCTGCCTTACATGATTGAGATCCATATGATGAGCTTTGTAATCTAGATGTAGTTATGCTATTCAAGTGGATTTTACTTATGTGATCTCCGGGAGACTCCTTGTCCCACGTGTGTAAAGGTGACGGTGTGTGCACCGTGTGGGTCTCTTAGGCTATATTTCACAGAATACTTGTTCACTGGGTTATAATTTGAGTTGGATGTCTCTATGAAATTGTGGTGTGTTAGTACCTCCTATGAATGCTCAAAGTGACAGCGTGGGGTGTTTATTAGTACTTGGGAATACATCTTTAAGGTTTGCTTTTGCATCCCTACATGGTGAATTAGTGTTCGTTATCCAGCCAGAGAGTAATTCAGAATAGCATAGTGAAGTGCTTATATTTATATTCAATTATGATTGCATTGTTGAGAGTGTCCACTAGTGAAAGTATGATCCCTAGGCCTTGTTTCTAAGCATTGAAACACCGTTTCCAATAAGTTCTGCTACATGTTCGCTTGCTGCAATATTTATTTCAGATCGCAATTACTGTTTACTACCATCTATACCACATGTGTTTTACTATCTCTTCGCCGAACTAGTGCACCTATACATCTGACAAGTGTATTATGTGTGTTGGGGACACAAGAGACTTCTTGTATCTTAATTGCAGGGTTGCTTGAGAGGACTATCTTTGACCTCTACCTCCCTGAGTTCGATAAACCTTGGGTGATTCACTTAAGGGAAACTTGTTGCTGTTCTACAAACCTCTACTCTTGGAGGCCAACACTGTCTACAAGAATAGAAGCACACGTAGACATCATATGGCCATCCAACCGTCCATGACCGTGGACACGGCTATTCGAATAGGTTTACACTCTGCAGAGGTTACTTGTGCCACAACTTTTGATTACGTCCGTCAGGGATAGCCCTGAATAATCATACTCGTATGCGGATCATCAACCATTAACCTTTCACTTACATACCCTAGTATAGGCCCCTCCCCCATGAGCTATGCCTCCCAGTGATAGCAATCTGCTATCCTGGGAACTGCACATGGCTTGGGTAAGACATTCACCTCATTTTCACGTCATTTCACATTTTACGGAGGCAGCCTCGACATAACCCATATGACGCTTGTTTAGAGGGAACCCATACTGAAGTGCATAAATTTCCAGTTAAGCCCACTTAAATCGGTATTGTGGGGGTACTCTAAAATTGAAATGGTATCACATCCAACCCAATCATCAGTTTTTGTCAAATTCATCATGTCATTCATGTCATATTCACCTTCAAAATCTTTCAATAGAATGACTCATCATTCCAAGGTTTTCAAAGTCATTTGATTCACATGTTCCCATCTAGAGTAGTCAATTTTAGTTTTAGCACTATCAACTAATCATGAGGCCGGGGTGCTAGCTAACTTGTAGCTCTCTAGGCTAAATTTGATGCTCTTGTAATACTTCATATCTAGACCAAAGTTAACTATAGACAAAATAAACTTTGATAACCAAAATAAAAGCTTGCAAGAATAAAACTTGGGATTGGATCCTTAAACACAAGACAATATTGTAATGGTGCCTTGCCCTAGTAGAGCTTTGCATTAGGGTAGCATGCAAGAGTATAGCTTGCCTTGAGTAGTACAGTGATCAAAGTTTTCTTCTTCTTCGTAGAAGACCTCCTCCTCCTCGTAGCCTTCGGTACTAGCGTCTATAAACGGATACGAGGCATACAATTACCATACAATCCTTAAGTACTAGACTTAGCACACAAATGGTTCACACAAGCTAACCTAGCATCACAGCATTATTAACATGGGGGTTGCTTTGTTTTCTTTTAAGAAAAATAATTTTCTCTCATTGAAATATTTATTAGGGTTTCTATTTATTTCCTTTGAGAAATAATTTCCTCTCGTTGAAATATTACTAAGGTTTAGTATCCTCAAATAATAAGTATGATATCATGTTAACCAAGGTCAACACTTCATATTTACCATTTGGGAAAATGATTTAAATGAGATAATACATCTCATACAATTTAATCATTATGATGGAAACAATTTAATATCACTAAGTAATCAAATATGAGGTTCTATAGACCAAGGTCATTATCTCAGATTGAATTACTTGGGACATTGATTTAAATGAGAGGATACCTCTCGTACTATTCAATAAATAAATTTGGGTAATTTAAATGGGAAAAGTGTGGTAGCGCACCTGCGCGGTGCGCACCCGTATCTCTGAGGTTAATTTTCTCTAGAGATTCGAGAACTTGGCCGATGTGTGTAGCATGCACAGAAGGTTAGCAACATAGGGTTAACTAAAGGTTCACTTGATGCTTTGTCCACTCAAGGAAAACAGGGAAAAAGCCGTAACAACTGCAGCGTGAACAGTTATTCTGCATGGGCAATTTGTGCACAGAGCCGTCAGAATCCCGTTTCTTTTCGTCGGCAAGGAAGGTCACATCTCAGTCAAATTAAAAAGTCACAGAGCATTCATGCATTATAAATTTAAACAAATAAAATATACTTTGCATGCAGCTATGACTCTAAACACAAGTCTCTCTCCTTCAAAAAGTAAAATACACTCTCTCTCATGCACTGTGCACCATGCGTGCACTAGTCTCTTCACTCTCTCTCTCTCCAAACTCTCCAAAAATATGTCACTTTCTCTCACCAAAATCTTCTCTCTCTCACAGCTCTCTCTCACAAATCTCACCGAATGTTCTCTCTCTTCTTCATTCTCTCAAGATGCATGCAACACAGATTCTTCTCTCTCACGGGCTGAGAAAAGAAAAATGATGGCAAGAAGTGGACAGAAACTTCTGTTCTACTGTAGCTAATGTGTGAACACGTGTCAGAATATGCTAATGGAAGGGTGTACAGTGGGGTGCGCAAAGCGCACCTGCTCCAAAAATCCAGCCTCAATTTAAATGGACTAGAAATTACCACATAGCCATTATTTTGCTCTAGTCCATGATCATGGGAAACAACAATGCTATATTTTTATATAATCATGTAGAGCATTTGAAATCTGATTTATGAGAGTTGGAATCAACTCAAAATGAATTATGGTTGATTTTTAATAAATATTTGAAGTTTGAAAAGGTACTACCTTGTTATTTTTATTGCAATTGTTCTATAACAAATCTAGGGTTGAGACCAATGTAGTTGGCTAGATAATTTCATAAGATTTCCAACAATATTTAATTCATGAAATTTGGCTTAGTAGATTTTGTTCTATTAAATTTTGAATATGGCATCAGTATTGAATTTAGACTAAATGATTTAAATCAAATTTGAATTAACGGGCTTGGCGGGAAATGCTAACGGGCCAGGGAGAGAGAGAGGGAAAAGGGCCGGCCAGTGCGTCGCTCACAAGCCGTGGCAGGGGTCCCATTGATGTGTGTTAAAACCCGAAATGGTATGTTTTAAATTGAGCCGCAGGATTAGATCAAGATCCAACGGCGGAGAGTCATCATCGTCTCCGATGAGAGGCAACCCTACTGGCGGCGAGTGTAGGGGGTCGGCGACTCACCGGAGGTCCGGCGATCGTCGCGAGGTGATGCGGCGAGGTTGTCGACGACGGCGAAGCTCCCCGGTACCGCTGCGTCGTCCTCGGGTGGCTCCTACTTCGTCTTCGTGCGGCGGCCCGCGACACTCATGCGACGAATTGGTGAGCTACCGGCTAAATTGGGCGGCGATGCTCGAGGAGGTTGTGAGATGAGAGAAGAGATCGGCGTGAATAATTGGAGCGGAAACCTCCTTTTATAGGAGCGGCGATGTCGAGGCGCACGGGCAGGTGATGCGCGTAGATGTACACGTCCGTTGGGAACTCCAGAGGAAGGTGTGATGCGCACAACGGCAAGTTTTCCCTCAGAAAAGAAACCAAGGTTATCGAACCAGTAGGAGCCAAGAAGCACGTGAAGGTTGTTGGTGGAGGAATGTAGTGCGGCGCAACACCAGTGAAACCGGCGCCAAAGTGGAACCTGCACAACACAATCAAAGTACTTTGCCCCAACGTAACAGTGAGGTTGTCAATCTCACCAACTTGAAAATAAAGGATTAAGCGTATCGAGTGGAAGATGGTGGTTGTTTGCAAAGAACAGTAAAAACAGTAGAATATATTCAGATGTAAAAGATTGGACCGGGGTCCACAGTTCACTAGTGGTGTCTCTCCAATAAGATAACTAACATGCTGGGTGAACAAATTACAGGCGAGCAATTGACAAATAGAGATTCAATATATATCAACGATGATTACTATGTGATTTAATCAGGGCATTACGACAAAGTACATAGACCGCTATCCAGCATGCATCTATGCCTAAATAATCCACCTTCAGGTTATCATCCGAACCCCTTCCAGTATTAAGTTGCGAACAACAGATAATTGCATTAAGTATGGTGCGTAATGTAATCAACACAAATATCCTTAGACAAAGCATCAATGTTTTATCCCTAGTAGCAACAGCACATCCACAAGCTTAGAACTTTCTGTCACTGTCCCAGATTTAATGGAGGCATGAACCCACTATCGAGCATAATTACCTCCTCTTGGAGTTACAAGTATCAACTTGGCCAGAGCCTCTACTAGCAACGGAGAGCATGCAAGAACATAAACAACACATATATGATAGATTGATAATCAACTTAACATAATATTCTCTATTCATCGGATCTCACCAAACACAACATGTAGCATTACAAATAGATGATCTTGATCATGTTAGGCAGCTCACAAGATCTATAACAATGAAAGCACAAGCGGAGAAGACAACCATCTAGCTACGCTATGAACCCATAGTCCAAGGATGAACTACTCACGCATCAATCCGGAGGCGGGCATGATGATGTAGAGCCCCTCCGGTGATGATTCCCCTCCGGGTGCCGAGGCGATCTCCTAATCCCCGAGATGGGATTGGTGGCGGCTCCTCAGAATGTTTTCCGTATCGTGGCTCCGGTACAGGGGGTTTCGCGACGGAGGCTTTAAGTAGGCGGAAGGGTAGGTCAAGGGCGTCACGAGGGCCCACACTGGCCGGGCTGTCCCAGAGTCCTGTCGGCCACCTGGCTGGCCCCACTTCGTCTCCTCTTCGGACTTCGTCAAGTTGGGCCCTGGGCGTTGATTTCATCCAATTCGAATATTTCCTTACTAGGATTTCTGAAATCAAAAACAGCAGAAAACAGGAACTGGCACTTCGGCATCTTGTTAATAGGTTAGTGCCGGAAAATGTAAAATAACGTTGTAAAGTATGTGTAAAACACTCAAGTATTGTAATAAAAGTAGCATGGAACATAAGAAATTATAGATACGTTTGCGACGTATCAAGCATCCCCAAGCTTAGTTCCTACTCGTCCTCGAGTAGGTAAACGATAACACAAATAATTTCTGAAGTGACATGCTACCAACATAATCTTGATCAACATTATTGTAAAGCATATGAGATAAATGGAGTGATCTGAACAAAAGATTGCTAACAAAGATAATGACTAAGCAAATGAATCATATAGCAAAACTTTTCATGAATAATACTTTCAAGACAAGTATCAATAAGACTTGCATAAGAGCTAACTCATAAGCAATAAATTCATAGTAGAATGCATTGAAGCAACACAAAGGATGATTAAGTTTCAGCAATTGCTTTCAACTTGTAACATGTATATCTCATGGATATTTGTCAACATAGAGTAATATAACAGGTGCAATAAGTAAACATGTAAGAATCAATGCACACAGTTAACACAAGTGTTTGCTTCTAAGATAGAAGGGAATGGGTAAACTGACTCAACAATAAAGTAAAAGATTGGCCCTTCGCAGAGGGAAGCATTGATTACTATTTTTGTGCTAGAGCTTTTGTTTTGAAAACATAGAATTTTTTTGTCAACGGTAGTAATAATTCATATGTGCTATGCATAATACTTCCTACAAGTTGCATGTCTCATGCATAGAGTACCAATAGTGCTCGCACCTTGTCCTACTATCTCGGAAACACGGATTCTCATCGCATAACATATGCTTCAACCAAGTGTCACAAAGGGGTACCTCTATGCCGCCTGTACAAGTGTCTAAGGAGAAAGCACGCATTGGATTTCTCGCTTTTGATTATTCTCAACTTAGACATCCATACCGGGACAACATAGACAACAAATAATGGACTCCTCTTTTTCATGCTTAAGCATTCAACAATAGTTAATATTCTCATAAGAGATTGAGGTTGTATGTCCAAACTGAAACTTCCACCATGATACATGGCTTTAGTTAGCGGCCCAATGTTCTTCTTTAACATATGCATACTCAAACCATTTGATCGTGAAGTCCACTACTTCAGACAAGACGAACATGCATAGCATCTCACATGATATCCAACAAAGGTAAAGTTGATGGCGTCCCCAGAAAACATGGTTACCGCTCAACAAGCAACTTATAAGAATTAAGACACATAACTACATATTCATTACCACAATAGTTTTTAAGCTATTTGTCCCATGAGCTATATATTGTAAAGGTAGAGGAATGAAATTTAAAGGTAGCACTCAAGTAATTTACTTTGGAATGGCAGAAAAATACCACATAGTAGGTAGATATGGTGGACACAAATGGCATGGTTTTTGGCTCAAGGTGTTTGGATGCACGAGAAGCATTTCCTCTCAGTACAAGGTTTGGGCTAGCAAGGTTGTTTGAAGCAAACACAAGTATGAACAGGTACAGCAAAACTCACACAAGAACATATTGCAAGCATTATAAGGCTCTACACTGTCTTCCTTGTTGTTCAAACATTTTACCCGAAAATATCTAGACTTAGAGAGATCAATCATGCAAACCAAATTAAACAAGCTCTACGGTAGTTCTTCATTAATAGATTAAACTACATGATGCAAGAGCTTAAACATGATCTATGAGAGCTCAAACAATTGCCAAATTGCCAAACCATATGCAGCACTTTCCAATTCCAACCAAATAACAATTTAACGAAGCAATAAGCTTTCGCCATGAACATTAAAGCACAATTAAGAACACAAGTGTTCCATAAGAAAAAGCGGAGCATAATATCTCCAATATAAGAATGACGAGATCCAACTTTATTCAAAAAAAAACAAAAAAAAAACAAACCGACGCTCCAAGTAAAGAACATAAGATGTGACGGAATAAAAATATAGTTTCACTAGAAGTGACCTGATAATGTTGTCGATGAAGAAGGTGCCTTGGGCATCCCCAAGCTTAGATGCTTGAGTCTTCTTAAAATATGCAGGGATGAACCACCGGGGCATCCCCAAGCTTAGACCTTTCACTCTTCTTGATCATAGTATATCATCCTCTTCTCTTGACCCTTGAAAACTTCCTTCACACAAACTTCAAGCAAACTCATTAGAGGGTTAGTGCATAACCACAAATTCACATATTCAGAGGTGACACAATCATTCTAAACACTTCTGGACATTGCACAAAGCTTCTGAAAGTTAATGGAACAAAGAAACTCATTCAACATAGCAAAAGCGGCAATGCGAAATAAAAGGCAGAATCTGTCAAAAACAGAACAGTCCGTAAAGATGCATCTGGATGGGGCACTTAACTTGCTCAAATGGAAAAACTCAAAACTAATGAAAGTTGCGTACATATCTGAGGATCATACTCGTAAATTTGCAGATTTGTTCGAATTTTTTACAGAGACTTATGCCAGAATTCGTGACAGACAGCAATGCTGTTTCTGCGCAGCAATCACAAATATAGCATCAACTTTAGCATAGAAACTTTACTTGGCACAAAAACATGATAAGGAGAGGTTGCTACAGTAGTAAACAACTTCCAAGACTCAACAATACAGTAAATAAATAAAACATGGGTTATCTCCCAAGAAGTGCTTTTTTTTAACGCCTTTCAGCTAGGCGCAGAAAGTGCAAATCAAGTAACATCAAGAGATGGAGCATCAACATCATAGCTTGTTCTAATAATAGAATCAAAAGGCAACTCCATTCTCTTTCTAGGGAAGTGTTCCATACCTTTCTTGAGAGGAAATTGATATTTAATATTACCTTCCTTCATATCAATAACAGCTCCAACGGTTCGAAGAAAAGGTCTTCCCAACACAATAGGACAAGATGTATTGCATTCGATATCCAAGACAACAAAATCAACGGGACAAGGTTATTGTTAACCGTAATGCGCACATTATCAATCCTCCCCAAAGGTTTTTTTAACATTATCGGCAAGATTAACATCCAAATAACAATTCTTCAATGGTGGCAAGTCAAGCATATCATAAATCTTTTTAGGCATAACAGAAATACTTGCACCAAGATCACATAAAGCATTACACTCAAAATCATTGAATTTCATTTTAACGATGGGCTCCCAACCATCTTCTAACTTCCTAGGAATAGAAGCTTCAAGTTTTAATTTCTCTTCCCTAGCTTTAATGAGAGCATTTGTAATGTGTTTTGTAAAGGCTAAATTTATAGCACTAGCGTTGGGACTTCTAGCAAGTTTTTGTAAGAACTTTATAACTTCAGTAATATGACAATCATCAAAGTCTAAACCATTATGTTCTACAGCAATGGGATCATTGTCACCAATATTTTGAAAAATTTCAGCAGTTTTATCACAAACAGTTTCAGCAGTTTCAGGCAATTTTGCGCTTTGCACTAGGAGTAGAAACATTGCCAACACCAATTATTTTACCATTAATAGTAGGAGGTGCAGCAACATGTGAAGAATCAACATTACTAGTGGTGGTAATAGTCCATACTTTAGCTACATTATTTTCTTTAGCAAGTTTTTCTTTTTCTTCTCTATCCCACCTAGCATGCAATTCAGCCAACAATCTAATATTATCATTAATTCTAACTTGGATGGCATTTGTTTTAGCAAACCTAGCATCTTCAACTTTCTCAGGCATAACTTTCAATTTTAAAAGATCAACATCAAGAGCAAGACTATCAACCTTAGAAGCAAGAATATCAATTTTATCAAGCTTTTCTTCAACAGTTTTATTGAAAGCAGTTTGTGTACTAATAAATTCTTTAAGCATCACTTCAAGACCAGAAGGTACACTCTTATTATTATTGTAAGAATTACCATAACCATTACCATTATTAGAAGGATATGGCCTAAAGTTGTTGTTACCATAATTATTCCTATAAGCATTGTTGTTGAAATTATTACTTTTAATGAAATTCACATCAACATTTTCTTCTTGAGTAACCAATGAATCTATAGGAACATTATTAGGATCAATATGAGATCTACCATTTGCAAGCATAGACATAATAGCATCAATCTTATCACCCAAAGAAGAGGTTTCTTCAACAGAATTTACCTTCTTACCTTGAGGAGATCTTTCAGTGTGCCATTCAGAGTAATTGATCATCATATCATCAAGTAATTTAGTTGCGGCGCCCAAGGTGATGGACATAAAAGTACCTCCAGCAGCTGAATCCAATAGGTTCCTTGAGGAAAAATTCAATCCTGCATAAAAGGTTTGGATGATCATCCAAGTAGTCAGTCCATGGGTTGGGCAATTCTTTACCAAAGATTTCATTCTCTCCCATGCTTGAGCAACATGTTCATTATCAAATTGTTTAAAATTCATTATGCTACTTCTCAAAGATATAATCTTAGCAGGAGGATAATATTTACTAATAAAAGCATCTTTACACTTAGTCCATGAATCAATACTATTATTAGGCAAAGAAAGCAACCAATCTTTAGCTCTTCCTCTTAATGAGAAAGGAAACAATTTCAGTTTTATAATATCACCATCTATATCTTTATACTTTTGCATTTCACAAAGTTCAACAAAATTATTAAGATGGGCAGCAGCATCATCAGTACTAACACCAGAAAATTGCTCTCTCATAACAAGATTCAGTAAAGCAGGTTTAATTTCATAGAATTCTGCTGTAGTAGCAGGTGGAGCAATAGGAGTACATATAAAATCATTATTATTTGTGCTAGTGAAGTCACACAACTTAGTATTTTCAGGAGTACCCATTATAACAGTAAAGTAAACTAGGCAAATAAAGTAAAGACAAGTAACTAATTTTTTTGTGTTTTTGATATAGAGAACAAGACAGTAAATAAAGTAAAGCTAGCAACTAATTTTTTGTGTTTTGTTTAAGTGCAGCAAACAAAGTAGAAAACAAAATAAAGCAAGACAAAAACAAAGTAAAGAGATTGGAAGTGGAGACTCCCTGCAGCGTGTCTTGATCTCCCAACGGCGCCGAAAAAATGTGCTTGATGCGCATAGATGTACACGTCGTTGGGAACCCCAAGAGGAAGGTGTGATGCGCACGGCAGCAAGTTTTCCTCAGAAAGAAACCAAGGTTATCGAACCAGTAGGAGCCAAGAAGCACGTGAAGGTTGTTGGTGGAGGAATGTAGTGCGGCGCAACACCAGTGAAACCGGCGCCAATGTGGAACCTGCACAACACAATCAAAGTACTTTGCCCCAACGTAATGCTGAGGTTGTCAATCTCACCGGCTTGCCGAAACAAAGGATTAAGCGTATCGAGTGGAAGATGGTGGTTGTTTGCAAAGAACAGTAAAACAGTAGAATGTATTCAGATGTAAAAGATTGGACCGGGGTCCACAGTTCACTAGTGGTGTCTCTCCAATAAGATAACTAACATGCTGGGTGAACAAATTACAGGCGAGCAATTGACAAATAGAGATTCAATACATATCAACGATGATTACTATGTGATTTAATCAGGGCATTACGACAAAGTACATAGACCGCTATCCAGCATGCATCTATGCCTAAATAATCCACCTTCAGGTTATCATCCGAACCCCTTCCAGTATTAAGTTGCGAACAACAGATAATTGCATTAAGTATGGTGCGTAATGTAATCAACACAAATATCCTTAGACAAAGCATCAATGTTTTATCCCTAGTAGCAACAACACATCCACAACCTTAGAACTTTCTGTCACTGTCCCAGATTTAATGGAGGAATGAACCCACTATCGAGCATAATTACCCCCTCTTGGAGTTACAAGTATCAACTTGGCCAGAGCCTCTACTAGCAACGGAGAGCATGCAAGAACATAAACAACACATATATGATAGATTGATAATCAACTTAACATAATATTCTCTATTCATCGGATCTCACCAAACACAACATGTAGCATTACAAATAGATGATCTTGATCATGTTAGGCAGCTCACAAGATCTATAACAATGAAAGCACAAGCGGAGAAGACAACCATCTAGCTACCGCTATGGACCCATAGTCCAAGGATGAACTACTCACGCATCAATCCGGAGGCGGGCATGATGATGTAGAGCCCCTCCGGTGATGATTCCCCTCTCAGGGTGCCGGAGGCGATCTCCTGAATCCCGAGATGGGATTGGCGGCGGCGGCTCTCAGTAATGTTTTCCGTATCGTGGCTCTCGGTACGGGGGTTTCGCGACGGAGGCTTTAAGTAGGCGGAAGTAGGTCAGGGGCGTCACGAGGCCCACACTACAGGCCGCGCGGCCAGGCCGGGCCGCGCGCCCGGGTGTCCGGCCACCTCGTGGCCCCACTTCGTCTCCTCTTCGGACTGGGAAGCTTCGTGCAAAAATAGGCCCCTGGGCGTTGATTTCATCCAATTTCGAGAATATTTCCTTACTAGGATTTCTGAAATCAAAAACAAGAAAACAAGAACGGCACTTCGGCATCTTGTTAATAAGTTAGTGCCGGAAAATGTAAAATAACACTGTAAAGTATGTGTAAAACACTCAAGTATTGTAATAAAAGTAGCATGGAACATAAGAAATTATAGATACGTTTGCGACGTATCAGCAGGTCGTCCATGGCGACGGCGGTTCAGTGGCTCCAAGGCATGGGCGGGGACGCTGCTCTCTTCTTTACGTCACGGTGATCACGACGCGCTTGATCGCACAGAAAAAGATGGACGGTACCGCGGCGGGCGACGTCGACGAGGACGACGGAGACATGGCAGGGGAGAGGGAGTGGTCGTGTCTGGCGTGTTGCCGGCATCGTGGTGATGCTACTGGCGGAGAGAGGGGTCAAGGGGAGGACGAGGCTGACGGGGCGCGACGACGCTCTGGCGCGTCAAGTGGCATGTCCACGCACGCTCTGGCGTGCCTGGGCGTCGTGGGCGTGTACTGCGCCGGCCAATGCCTTGCTCTCCTTGGCCAAGGGCGGTGTCCAGCGTGCTCAGCAGAGAGAGAGAGGAAGCTCAAGGACATGATGATGCAAGCCAGAAGTGAGAGGAGAGGGGTTTGACTTTTATGAGTGGCATGATGCCACGGCATGGTGGTGTCCTTGATGATATCATGCAATATCCTTGTCTCTAGTGCTTGGCATTGTTTAAGGGGTGCAAGAGGAGGCTGGTGATGACCTAGGGCTTGATGGTTTAGGCCAAAAACCTTTGGATATTAGGGTGTGTGGAGTTGGCAGACCTGTGCACACCATGTGTTCAACAGAATGGCCGCATGAACTTTATTTTTGAATTTTGCCAACTTTTGCATGGGTGTGATTCAAATAATGTTTTTCTTCTATTGGTGGTTTTGGTTTGCAAAATGAAGATGATTTGGTGAAATCCAAAATGGGGATGATCTTGTTTATGTTTTAATGTGGCCACTTTGCATTCTTACACTAAGCAAATGAAAAAGAATTTGCATGGTTGGTCAACACCAAATGTGTTCACCTTGATGAGGTCTTGGATGAGGTGCAAAGAGTTGAGAGAGTTTAGTTTAAAAATTTCTTAATATAGGGGCTCAAAGTGGGTACCCTGATATAATTGTCACTTTTGACCATTATCATATGTGAGTGAGTTTTGTTATTTCTTTTGATTTGTTTTGCATTTCCTTGATTCAAATGTTGTTATTATGAGTTTAGTAAGGTTTCCAAACTATTAGCACAAGGTAAGATGGCCTAGGTTAAAGTTTTGCAAAAATAGCCATAGGCTCATATGTGTTGCCATCTTTATTTTCTTTTCCATTTTCTTTGTTTCTCTTTGATCAAAGTTTCATGGTTTAGGGTTTTAGCAACATTGATAAAACACTCAAGCAAGTATCCTGGCAAGATCACAACATATATGCATTAATACTTATGCACCACATATAATCAAATTCAAGTTTTTGTTGGTTCCAATTTTTGAACAATGGAATTCATTTTATTCATTGCTTTAAATTTTGGGATGTTACACCCCTGGAGTGCCCATCCGTCGGGATCCAGTTCCACGCGAATTGGCCCCCAAACTCGAGGCTCCGCAGCACTGCGTCTGAGAACTCGGTGCAGATCGTCTCCTATAGGTCGATGAGGTTGATCCGCTCACCCCTCATGTAGTTTTTGAGCTGCATCCGGCGTCCTTGCTCCCCGAACAACCTGATATTGTAGATTAGGGCCCTCATTGTCACATCGTACGTTTGCCTCGTCCCTTACGGACCATCAACAGTGGCTGCTTCGAGCGTTTCCTCGGCAGCATGCTACGAGAAGGTGCGTCTGCAACATTCGCAACCTCGGACGGTATCCCCGATTCCCCTCGAGGACCAGCAGAAGACGAATCCTGCCCTAGCTCCTCCTCGGAGCCTGGACCGGTCGCATGTGCCGCGGCATCGCCAACATCCGCGTTCGCCGCATCAGCCTCAACCACCTCCCTGGCAGCACGAGCCTCCATCTCCCGCGCTTGGTTTGCCGCCACCCTGGCTAGCGCAGCCTGCACCTCCTCCTTGGCGCGGAGGAGCGAGATGGCCTCCGTCGGTGTCCCAGCCGATGGCACAAACACCATACAGCTATCCGTGATCACCGAACCTAACTAAGCGTCCGAGCGAGAGGCAACGATGGTGAAGTCGTCGGGCGTACCTGACGTGGCCGTGTCGAGGTTCTGTTCCGCCGCGAGCTTCTTTGCCTTCTCCGTGGCAGGGATTGTCGCCGTCGTGCCATGCCTTGCGCTCTTCCTCACCGAGCCCAGCGTCATCTTCTTCTTGATCACCTTGGTCGCCGCCGGGGTCATCACCGTCTTCGAGCGTTTGCCCTGGGCAAGTGGGTCCGACGCCGTTGTCGTGCTGAGTAGGTCGACCTGTGGCAGAGACACCACGCCACCCACCTCCAGCTGCTCCAGCACCACGCCACCCACCTCCATCTCCTCCACCGCGACTAGCTCCTCCGTCGGCTGCACCAGACTTGCATGGTCAAGAGCTATATCTCTGCTTGATTAGTATGAATTGATTTACTGACGTTGAACCAGTTCGACAGACCTTATGAATTGCTTCTTCCTCGCGATTGTGGCTAGTCTTAATCGGCAAAATTGGATGGACAAAATAGAATTGATTATTCACCGCAATGCTGAACGTAGATTTCGAACTGGTGGGGGTAACTTTTGCGAGGATTTAATGACATAAAATCATCACTTTTCAAGCTAAATTTTAACGTTGGTACCATTTTATGTTTTGGTAGCAAAAACTATCACATTTTGTCGAGATTTTCGCAAAAACACTGATTAAAGTCAAATTGATTCTGACAAGAGAGACCCACCTGCCAGAGCCAATTCGTTGATGTAGACTAGGTCCCACTTGTCATTGTTATTAATAAAAATTAAAATATCACAACAAGGAAAAAACTGGAGGTCTCCTTCAACCCACCTCCGGTCAACGCCCCATGAATGCGACATCGCCGCTCCTCTCTATCATGCTCCGGACTCCAGAGTCGACGTGGCTGATTTCCTCCTGGGCGCCTTCACCTTGGCGCCAGCTCTCTGTGTCGGTACCTCCGTTCGGCTCCATCCGCCATGCCTTCCTCCACCGCCCGCTAGAGCATCAGGAATGGATGGCCATGGGGCCGAGTCGGTGATGAACAAGAAAGGAGTGGAAGCAAGATGTGTTCGGCATTGAACCTGGAAGGAGCGATTTTGTGGCCGGAGGAGTGATACGTCCAATTTGCATCACCATTTTGTATCATAATTTGCTGTTATTCATTGATATATTTCATATTGGGACACAATACTTATGTTATTTCATCTATTTTGCATGTTTCGTCATCATTGGAGGATCAAGCACCGGCCAGGATTCTGCTGGAAAAAGCACCGTCGAACGCAATATTTCGGAAGATCAACTGTGGAAGGGAATTTCACGTAAATTCCTATTTTTCCAGATGACGGAGGGAGCCAGAAGGGGAGCAGAGAGAGCTAAGGTGGGCCCAAACCCTAGGGTGGTGCGGCCCATGGTCCTGGCCGCGCCACCATGTGGTCTGGGGGCCCACGACCCCTTTCGCCTCCTTTCTTCGCGTACTCTTCGTCCCGAAAACCTAAGCCACGAGAGGACCTCACGAAGGGTTACAGCCGCCTCTGCGGAGAACACGAGAGAAAAGAGCTCTCCTGCGGAATCCGAGGGGAAATTCCTCCCGGAGGGGGAAATCGACGCCATCGTCATCGTCATCGAGCGGGACATCATCTCCATCATCATCATCATCATCTCCACCATCTACACCGCCATCACCACCGCTGCACCTCGTCACCGCTGTAACAATTCGGGTTAAATCTTGATTGTATGATAGGGGAAACTCTCCCGGCATTATTCTCTACTTGTTATAGATGCTATTGAGTGAAACCATTGAACCAAGGTTTATGTTCAGATTGTTATTCATCATCATATCACCTCTGATTGTATTCCATATGATGTCTCGTGAGTAGTTCGTTTAGTTCTTGAGGACATGGGTGAAGTCTAAATGCTAGTAGTGAATTATGGTTGAGTAATATTCAATGTTATGATATTTAAGTTGTGGTGTCATTCTTCTAGTGGTGTCGTGTGAACGTCGACTACACGACACTTCACCATTTATGGGCCTAGGGGAGTGCATCTTGTATTCGGTTGCTAATTGCGGGAGTGACAGAAACCTGAGCCCCCGTTAGTATATCGATGCAAGAGGGATCGCAGGATCTCAGAGTTTAAGGCTGTGGTTAGATTTATCTTAATTACTTTCTTGTAGTTGCGGATGCTTGCAAGGGGTATAATCACAAGTATGTATTAGTCCTAGGAAGGGCGATGCATTAGCATAGGTTCACCCACACAACACTTATCAAAACAATGAAGATTATTTAGCCACATGAAGCGAAAGTACTAGACTAAAATCCCCGTGTGTCCTCAAGAACGTTTGGTCATTATAAGTAATCAAACCGGCTTGTCCTTTGTGCTAAAAAGGATTGGGCCACTCGCTGCAATTATTTCTCTCGCATTTTACTTACTCGTACTTTATTCATCTGTTACATCAAAACCCCTTGAATACTTGTTTGTGAGCATTTACAGTGAATCCTTCATTGAAACTGCTGCCAACACCTTCTTCTCCTCGTTGGGATCGACATTCTTACTTATCGAAGATACTACGATACACCCCTATACTTGTGGGTCATCAAGACTATTTTCTGGCGCCGTTGCGGGGAGTGAAGCGCTTTTGGTAAGTGGAATTGGTAAGGAAAACCTTTACTGTTTGTGCTGATTTTATTTCTGCCTGCTGCTATAAATCATTATGGAGAGATCTTCTCTTCAATTTCTATTTGGGAAATCTACTACTACTGCAACGGTAGTGGATGAAGCGCCAGGTGAGGAAGTAGTACCATATAAAATACCTATGAAAATTATTGAACGTGTTATGGATAACAGCTATGAAGGGGATGGAACTGTCCATCCTGGTGATCATTTATTGTTTTTGCATGAATTATGCGGGTTATTCAAATGTGCAGGTATTTCTATGAATGAAGTTAGGAAGAAACTATTCACTATATCGCTGTCTGGTAAAGCGGCGCATTGGTATAAATTGCTGAAGAATGGTGATTCTATTGATTGGGAGGACATTGTGCCTTTATTTTATTCCAAATTTTATCCTCCAAGTGAAATTCACAAAGATCGGAACCGCATATATAATTTCTGGCCTCATGATGGAGAGAGTATTGCCCAAGCTTGGGGGAGATTGAAATCTTTAATGCTCAAATGCCCCATTCATGAGCTTCCTGGTAATGTTATTATTGATAATTTATATGCAAGACTTTCTTTTCAAGACAAGACCTTGCTGGATACTTCTTGTTCTGGATCATTTACACGCAACAAAGAAGAGTTTAAAAGGGACCTTCTTGATCGGATCCAAGAAAATACTGAAGGATGGGAGAACGACAAAGATAGAGAATCAGGTATAATTTATGATTATAAATGCATTGAAGCTTTTATGAATACTGATAAATTTCGTAATATGAGTGCTACATATGGTCTTGATTCCCAAGTTGTTGCAAATCTTTATAAAGCTTTTGCTTCTCATTATGAATTGCCTAAGAGGAATTTTGATAAGTATCATGAACCGTATAAAGATAAAGTTGATTCATCTGTAAACAAATGTGTAGTGGTTGAAACTGTTGATAATGTTATTCCTGAAGCTTATATTGAAAAAACTCCTTTCCCTGCTAAAATGAAGGAGTACTCTGTCATATCTAGTGCGGTTAATAAAAGTGAAAAGAAACCTAAAGAACCTGAAGAACAAATTAAAATTGAACCTGCTGTTGCAATAGTTAAAGATCTTGTGACTGAAAATGTGGAGGATGGTCATATTATTTTCTGTGAAGATGCTTCTAATATTGTTTCACATCCTAATAAACCCAAACAAGTTAGTGTTCCTATGCTATCTGTTAGAATTGGTGATCATTGCTATTATGGTTTATGTGATATTGGTGCAAGTGTTAGTGCTATTCCTTATGAGCTTTACACGGAGATTATGCACGAAATTGGTTCTTGTGAACTTGAAGATATTGATGTGGTTATTCATTTGGCTAATAGAGAAACTATTTCTCCAATTGGTATTGTTCGAGATGTGGAAGTTCTATGTGGTAAGATTAAATATCCTGCTGACTTTTTGGTACTTGGTTCTGCTGCTAGTGATCATTGTCCTATCATTTTTGGTAGACCTTTTCTAAATACTTGTGGAGCTATTATAGATTGTAAGAAAGAGAAAATTTTGACTAGATTTGCTGGTGAACCTTATGAATTTAACTTTTCTAAATTTACCAAAACTCCTTATAAAGCTGACTTGCCTAGTAATGATTTTAAAATGGAGCAGTGTGCATCTATTGTTCTTGTTCCTAATAATCCTTTGCAGCAACATTTGGAGAATAGTGAAAGTGAAGCTTTTAGGAAAGAAAGAGATGAGCTTGAGGAAATTTTTCTTCGTCAACCTATTCTCAAGCATGATTTACCGGTGGAAGATTTGGGTACAACACCGCCACCAAAGGAAGATCCTGTTTTTGATTTAAAGCCTTTACCTGATAATCTTAAATATGCTCATATTGATGATAAGAAAATATATCCTGTTATTATTAGTTCTAAGCTTTCAGAGATTGAGGAAGAAAGGTTATTGGAAATATTGAAGAAACACCGAGGAGCTATTGGCTATACTCTTGATGATTTGAAAGGGATTTCTCCTTCTATTTGCCAACATGCTATTAATATGGAAGATGATGCAAAGCCTGTTGTTGAACCTCAACGTCGTCTAATTCCGAAGATGAAAGAGGTGGTAAGGAATGAGGTATTAAAACTTCTTGAAGCTGGTATTATATATCCTATTGCTGATAGTAGATGGGTTAGTCCTGTGCATTGTGTTCCTAAGAAAGGAGGAATGACTGTTGTGCCTAATGATAATGATGAGCTCATTCCTCAAAGAATAGTTGTAGGTTATAGAATGTGCATTGATTTTCGAAAAGTTAATAAAGTTACTAAGAAAGATCATTACCCTTTACCCTTTATTGATCAAATGCTAGAAAGGTTATCTAAAAATACTCATTTTTGCTTTCTTGATGGTTATTCTGGGTTTTCACAAATTGCTGTTAAAGCTAAAGATCAAGAGAAAACCACTTTTACTTGTCCTTATGGAACTTATGCTTATAGGCGTATGCCTTTTGGTTTATGTAATGCTCCTGCTACTTTTCAAAGATGCATGTCTGCTATTTTTCATGGTTTTTGCGAAAGTAT
The DNA here is from genome assembly GCA_030979885.1 of Lolium multiflorum. Lineage (NCBI taxonomy): Eukaryota > Viridiplantae > Streptophyta > Magnoliopsida > Poales > Poaceae > Lolium > Lolium multiflorum. Next base: position 130,164,009 of record CM061753.1, on the reverse strand, counting down.
TGTAGAGGTGTTCATGGATGATTTTTCTGTCTATGGGAATTCTTTTGATAATTGCTTGCGAAACCTCGATAAAGTTTTGCAGAGATGTGAAGAAACTAACCTTGTTCTTAATTGGGAGAAATGCCACTTTATGGTTAATGAAGGAATTGTATTGGGACATAAAATTTCCGAGAGAGGTATTGAAGTTGATAGAGCTAAAGTTGAAGCAATTGAGAAGATGCCCTATCCGAGGGATATTAAAGGTATTCGTAGTGTTCTTGGTCATGCTGGGTTTTATAGGAGATTTATTAAAGATTTCTCTAAAATTTCAAAGCCTCTTACTAATCTTCTTCAAAAAGATGTACCTTTTGTTTTTGATGATGATTGTAAGGAAGCTTTTGAAACTCTAAAGAAAGCCTTAACAACTGCTCCTGTAGTTGAACCTCCTGATTGGAATTTGCCTTTTGAAATTATGTGTGATGCTAGTGATTTTGCTGTAGGCGCTGTTCTTGGACAGCGGGTAGATAAAAAATTAAATGTTATTCATTATGCTAGTAAGACTCTTGATGCTGCTCAAAGAAATTATGCTACAACTGAAAAGGAATTGTTAGCTGTAGTCTTTGCTTGTGATAAGTTTAGACCCTATATTGTTGATTCGAAAGTTACAATTCATACTGATCATGCTGCAATTAGATACCTTATGACAAAGAAAGATGCTAAGCCAAGGCTTATTAGATGGGTACTTCTGTTGCAAGAATTTGATTTACATATTATAGATAGGAAAGGTGCTGATAATCCTGTTGCTGATAATTTGTCTAGATTGGAAAATATTGCTTATGATCCTGTTCCTGTTAATGATAGTTTTCCAAATGAACAATTGGCTGTAATAAAGGTGAGCTCGCGAGAGAGCCCTTGGTATGCAGATTATGCTAACTTTATTGTTTCGAAGTATTTGCCTCCAACCTTTTCAGCTCAGCAAAGGAGGAAATTCTTTTATGACTTGAGGCATTATTTTTGGGATGACCCACACTTATATAAAGAAGGAGTAGATGGTATTATGCGAAGATGTGTTCCTGAATATGAACAACATGAGATATTGAATAAATGTATGGTAATGGAGGACATCACGCTGGAGATAGAACCGCGCAAAAGGTTCTACAATCGGGTTTTTATTGGCCAACACTCTTCAAAGATGCAAGGAAATTTATTTTATCTTGTGATGAATGTCAAAGAGTTGGTAATATCTCTAGACGCAATGAAATGCCTATGAATTATACTCTTGTTATTGAACCATTCGATTGTTGGGGATTCGACTTCATGGGTCCTTTCCCTTCTTCAGATGGTAACACTCATATACTTGTCGCTGTTGATTATGTTACTAAATGGGTAGAAGCTATACCTACAAAAAGTGCTGATGGTGAGACCTCTATAAAAATGCTTGTAGATGTTATATTTCCTAGATTTGGAGTACCTAGATATATTATGACTGATGGAGGTTCTCATTTTATTCATGGAGGTTTTAGAAAAACTCTTGCTAAGTATGGTATTAATCATAGAATTGCTTCTGCTTATCACCCTCAAACTAGTGGTCAAGTAGAATTATCAAATAGAGAGATTAAAGCTATCTTGGGTAAGACTGTTAATAAATCTAGAAAGAATTGGGCTAGCAAATTGAAAGAAGCACTATGGGCTTATAGAACTGCTTATAAAAATCCTATGGGAATCTCACCTTATAAAATGGTTTATGGAAAAGCTTGTCATTTACCTCTAGAACTAGAGCACAAAGCTTATTGGGCTGTTAGAGAACTAAATAAAGATCCTAAATTAGCCGGTAATAAGAGGTTGTTGCAATTAAATTCTCTAGATGAATGGAGAAGTGAAGCTTATGAAAATGCTAAACTCTTTAAAGAAAAAGTTAAAAAGTGGCATGATAGAAGGATCATTAGAAGAGAATTTAATGTTGGAGATAAAGTTCTATTGTATCGGTCTCGTCTCAGATTCTTTGCAGGGAAATTACTCTCAAAGTGGGAAGGACCATATGTTGTTGAGGAGGTGTATCGTTCAGGAGCAATTAAAATTAGCTCTCTCCAAGGCAATGCCACACAAGTGGTGAATGGACAAAGACTCAAGCATTATATCTCGGGTGATTCTTATAATGTTGATGTTGATATTATTCAAGTGGAAACACCGGAGGCCTTCATCAAAGGGCAAATTGACAGTCCGCCAGAACTGGACTTTGAATAGGTAACAGAACAGGTAATGAAAAGTCCGCGTTTACCTTTCCGAACATTATTTCTGCTATTTTTAGAAAATATGAAAAATTACGGAATCGAAACGGAGTGGAAAAGACGCGCGAGGCCCGTCACCACAGGCCGGCGCGGGCCCCACCGGCCGCCGACCTATGGTGACGGCACCTCGGCGTCCCGTTTCCACTCGTTTTCGACCTGGAACCTTCCTTTTGTCGTAAAAATATTTGCTATATAATCCCCCGGACCCCTGGAGGTCCGTAATATCGTTTTCTCGTCGTGTTTTGTTTCGAGCTGTTTTCTGCCAGATTTGTTTTGATCTAGAAGCACCATGGCCTCCAACAACAAGGACAAGGAACCTTTGAAGGAAAATATTCAAGACCCGGAGCTGAAGAAAGAAGACGCAAGAGAGGATGAGGAAGAAGTGGAGGAAGCTCCGCAGGAACACCAGCAAGCCACCGTTGCAAGTATTGGCGTGATATCAAATCCATCCAACATCAAGAGGAGTGCACGAATCGCTACCGGAGGAGCGGTTCCACGTCATTACTTGGCTCCAAGGACATCTTCTCCGAGCCATTACAACCCTTACCGCAATCTAATCTATGATCGTCAAACTGAAAGGACCCCCAAGGTAGTGTTGCCAAGTAATTGGGATATAGATCGTTCTGACATTGCAGGAGAGATGAAATCTGAAGCTGAAGGATGGGGAAACAACTCTAAGAGTTGGAATTCACCACCGGACATGATTATGAGCCGCGTTGAGCACAACTCGGAGATGATTCGCAACCTCACCTATGAGATTGAAGATTTAAAGGAGCTGGTTAAGAAGCTTGTCGAGAAGAATCCATCACCATCATCACCGAAGGAGTAATTCATCATCGGTATTGGCATCCCCTTGGTTTGTTCCAAGCTTGGGGGAGTGCCGCGGTATCACATCATCATTACCTTTATCTTTTACTATCAAGTAGTGTCATATCATGAGTAGGGAAGTTATCATATGGAATAGTATGCAATGTGGAAGTATCCCTCTTAGTTAGTTATCTATGTATCCGTTGGTGTGAGTTATCGTTATGGAATATTAATGAGAAGTCTTATCATTTACTTTTTGCACACCTTATTTTAGTTTGCAATCTCCATTATATGATTACTCTTGACATGAGTATTGATATCACTTTGGGAGCATCAAGTAAATCTATTTGGTTTTGGCAAACTTAGCATTGGTCAATAGCAACAACACCTGATGTTTAATAAAAGAGAGAAATACACTTAGATACATTACTCTATTATCTCTGTGCTAATGAGTTTAGTATTCTTAAGTTAAAATTGCTTGTGCTTATGAGAAAGATGCATGATTGTTTCTATCATATGTATATTTGTTTGTTTCCCTCAACCTTTATGCTTGCTATCAAACCTTGCTAGCCAAAGACCTGTATCGAGAGGGAATGCTTCTCATACATCCATAACCTTAGACCAAACCTATGCCATTTGTGTCCACCATACCTACCTATTACATGGTATTTTCTGCCATTCCAAGTAAATACTTCATGTGCTACCTTTAAATTATTCAAACTACTACTCCTTATTTGTGTCAATGTTTTATAGCTCATGAGGAAGTATGTGGTGTTTTATCTTACAATCTTGTTGGGCGGACTTTCACCAATGGACTAGTTGCACATCCGCTTATCCAATAATTTTGCAAAAAGAGCTGGCAACGGGGTTCCCAGCCCCAATTAATAACTTTCATTAATAATTCTCTTCACATGTTTTGCTCTGATTTATCAATAAGCAACTTAATTTTGCAATAGACACTCCTCCATGGTATGTGAATGTTGGAAGGCACCCGAGGATTCGGCTAGCCATGGATTGAGAAAGCCAAGGTTGGGGGAGTGTCATCCTTAATAAAACTAAAATACATGTGTAAACAAAAGAGAAGGGGGATGATCTACCTTGCTGGTAGAGATGCCCTCATGGGAGCCGCTCTTGGAAGGTTCGTTTGGCAAGGGGGTTAGAGTGCCCGCTACCATTCGTTGACAACAACAAACACCGCTCAAAATCTTACTTTTATGCTCTTTATATGATTTCAAAACTTGAAAAGCTCTAGCACATGATTTAATCCCTGCTTCCCTCTGCGAAGGGCCTATCTTTTACTTTTATGTTGAGTCAGTAAACCTATTTCTCTCTATCTCAAGCAAGCAATTGAGTTGTTGTGAACCAATCATTTATGCTATGATTAGTTAATCATGTCTTTTATGCTTTCTTGTTTAGTACCAATTTTATTTGAATGAATATGACTTTGAAGTTATCAATGATTATGAAGAGATTGTCATGCTTAAATATGAAGGCTCAGCTATAAAATCTAATATGAAAGCTTTGCTTAGAAGTACAATCCGTTAGTAGTTCTCTGACCAAGAACAAAGTTTGCCATCACCAACTATGATTTCTTATGCACCTTTACTTGTGATTTCTCTTTACCTATTTCAAGATGAGTTATATGAGGAAGTTGTTTACTAGAATGTCTTGTGTGAATGAATATGATGCTTCTTGTCCGTATTTTATTTATTGACTCTTCACTCCATAAACATGTGGTCTTGTTTATCGAGCTCAGTTTCGCTTGGGGACAAGCGAGGTCTAAGCTTGGGGGAGTTGATACGTCCAATTTGCATCACCATTTTGTATCATAATTTGCTGTTATTCATTGATATATTTCATATTGGGACACAATACTTATGTTATTTCATCTATTTTGCATGTTTCGTCATCATTGGAGGATCAAGCACCGGGGCCAGGATTCTGCTGGAAAAAGCACCGTCGAACGCAATATTTCGGAAGATCAACTGTGGAAGGGAATTTCACGTAAATTCCTATTTTCCAGATGACGGAGGGAGCCAAGGGGGAGCAGAGAGGAGCTAAGGTGGGCCCAAACCTAGGTGGCGCGGCCCATGGTCCGGCCCGCCACCATGTGGTCTGGGGCCCACGACCCCTTTCGCCTCCTTTTCTTCGCGTACTCCTTCGTCCCGAAAACCTAAGCCACGAGAGGACCTCACGAAGGGTTACAGCCGCCTCTGCGGGGCGGAGAACACCAGAGAGAAAAGAGCTCTCCGGCGGGCGGAATCCGCCGGAAATTCCCTGGAGGGAAATCGACGCGTCATCGTCATCGAGCGGGACATCATCTCCATCATCATCATCATCATCATCTCACCATCTACACCGCCATCACCACCGCTGCACCTCGTCACCGCTGTAACAATTCGGGTTAAATCTTGATTGTATGATAGGGGAAACTCTCCCGGCATTATTCTCTACTTGTTATAGATGCTATTGAGTGAAACCATTGAACCAAGGTTTATGTTCAGATTGTTATTCATCATCATATCACCTCTGATTGTATTCCATATGATGTCTCGTGAGTAGTTCGTTTAGTTCTTGAGGACATGGGTGAAGTCTAAATGCTAGTAGTGAATTATGGTTGAGTAATATTCAATGTTATGATATTTAAGTTGTGGTGTCATTCTTCTAGTGGTGTCGTGTGAACGTCGACTACACGACACTTCACCATTTATGGGCCTAGGGGAGTGCATCTTGTATTCGGTTGCTAATTGCGGGGTTGCCGGAGTGACAGAAACCTGAGCCCCCGTTAGTATATCGATGCAAGAGGGATCGCAGGATCTCAGAGTTTAAGGCTGTGGTTAGATTTATCTTAATTACTTTCTTGTAGTTGCGGATGCTTGCAAGGGGTATAATCACAAGTATGTATTAGTCCTAGGAAGGGCGATGCATTAGCATAGGTTCACCCACACAACACTTATCAAAACAATGAAGATTATTTAGCCACATGAAGCGAAAGTACTAGACTAAAATCCCCGTGTGTCCTCAAGAACGTTTGGTCATTATAAGTAATCAAACCGGCTTGTCCTTTGTGCTAAAAGGATTGGGCCACTCGCTGCAATTATTTCTCTCGCATTTGACTTACTCGTACTTTATTCATCTGTTACATCAAAACCCCTTGAATACTTGTTTGTGAGCATTTACAGTGAATCCTTCATCAAAACTGCTGCCAACACCTTCTGCTCCTCGTTGGGATCGACATTCTTACTTATCGAAGATACTACGATACACCCCCTATACTTGTGGGTCATCAAGGAGCACCAGAGCGCGCTGGCGAGCTTGACCGGACGTAGGGAAGACAATGACGGAGATGAGGATTTGAGGCGATGCGGACTGGTTCCTTCTGCGTAGAGGTACAGAGCGACAAAGCGGAGCCAAGAACGCGTGGCGGTAGGCACTCCTGCGGTGCTCGGCCGGGAGCACAAGTGCGCGATGGAGGCGCTCGGCCGAGCATGGTGGCGGGACGGCTGAAGGTTGGAGGAAGGAGAAGATTGAGGGAGAGAATAGGACAATGACATGCTGGATGGCTCCCTCAGTGGAGCATCCACCTTCCTCGCTAGGGAGGCGGCGGTGATTTCACCGGGCTGGAGGGAGCTGCGGTGGTGCAGTGACCGGTGGTGGGGGCTGGTCCCGGGGATGACCTCCGCATATGTTTTTAGATATTTTTTCGATCATGTTGACATGTGGGACCAGTCCACCGGAGGAAATTTCTACCACTTCATCCTTAGAGGTGGGTCCGGTTTGTCAGAAGTCGTGTCAATTCGCACGATTAGGGTTTTTGGCGAAAACCTCGATAAAATGTGGTGGTTTTTTTGCTTTTTTCGATAAGGAGCATATATTAAATATCGCGAAGATACCAATTACACCCAGCCTCTGCAACAACGCATTGCCCTAGCGGCATTACAGATGCACACAACCAAAAAAGTAAGAAGAATTACAAAAAAAAAGTCCCGCTACAGTGATCCACTCCTTTAAACAGCAGTACTAACTCCACCAGAACAACAACAAGTTCAGCTTCGCAAAAGCGACGCCTCCAAGAAGGTAACAGTGCACAAGCGTTATCTTCGCCCGATCAAAGATCTTAGGTTTCACCCTAAAGAAAGACTTCACTCAAAACAATGCCCGCTGTTCCAAGTCACAAACCACCAAGCCAATTCCTCCTTGACATCAAGACTCGAGCCACCATTGCTAAATCTCAGATCTCGGCTTCCATGTCATTCTCCGCCAGCATCACGGAGCGAGAACGTGCTCCATGATATTAACAGCCAGCAAAGCTTCGAAGCGCTCCCTCTGAAACCAAACGGTCAGAGTAAAACGCGGGTGAGCACGGCCAAATCCCATCCCGATCCGGCAAACTCCAGGCATAAAACACCCAGTGGAGCACCGGCGGAGCCTTCCAGAATACGCCACTTCCGCCAGATCAATGGGGACAAGCACCGGCAGATCATCATCTTGGCGATAGAAGAAATCCTAGGACCACTGCCATTATTCGATCCAAGCCAGCAGCCCCCACGCCACCAGCCGGAAGAAGAGTAGAAGATGATCCTGACCATCACTGAAGCATCCCGCCCGCCAAGCCAAGGCCCAGATCGGATCCAAGCCAAGGCCGCTGCAGCCACCGCCCGCCATGGCAGCTGCGCGTCAACGCCGCCGAGGAGATCTTCGGATCTGCGCCTCAACGCCGCCACCATGGCACCTCCTCCGCCCCAAGCGCCCTCGCGCCGCCTCAAGACAGCGAGCCTAGGCGGGGTGCCTCGGCCCGCGGTATGCCTCCACCGCCAATGATCCGTGAAGATCTGGGGCAGATGCAACCGCCGCCTGGCCAGGGATCGCCGTCCTGACCACCGCCGGCGACCCTCTTCATTGGCGCCACTCGAGCAGCTCCATCGATGAGAATCCCCTCGACCTCCACCCCTAGCACCTTAGGTACCGGGGGCCGCCGCCACCGCGGCCGAAGCCAGCGGCAGCGACGGAAGGGAAGGGAGGCGCTCTGGGGAGGCTTGGCTGTGGTGATCTCCCCCCCCTGGTGGTTTTTTGCTACCAAAATGTAAAATGGTATCAAAGTTTAAATTTAGCTTGAAAAGTGGTGATTTTATGCTATTAACTCCTTCTGTGAGTGTTTAAACTGTTGACATTAATCGAGCTTGTATAGTTTGATCTTGTTTCATTTACCCGTTGAGGGCTTTGATGATCCAAAGAGTGAGGCCGGTGCTCGTGTCCATCGATGTCTTTGCCGCATGTTTGATCTATGGAAGATGCACTAGTACGCGCTCCACATGTTTGATCTCATTAAAGTTCGCTAGTAGGCCTTGAGATGCTAGTGTACCCAATATACACGTGAAACATATGAAAAGTTGCTGGTCTATATTGCCCGTTGAATGTACTCCGTATAAACAAAGCCTACTAGAGCTAGATTCATTTCACCAAGCAAATAGATCAATGATGCCTATGTTCAGAATATCAATCGCTACAGTACTTGTACTACTAATGTACTTTCGGCACTATATTATACACTACAAAGTGCTAGTTATTTGCTGCCTAGAGATCTACCATCTGAAGGATCGTCGAGGCTTCATTCTCGACAAAAGAGCAAATCGCACAATTCATGTAGGCGTACAATACGTAGTATTCATTTTCACAACGTGCTCGTCAAAATCTTGCCATGTAGCTAGATACATATTGAACTGCTACACCATATATTCCCATTCTTATATGTTCTACCCAACTGATTCATCCATTAGCCTCTCTCCCCCTTCCTCTCCCATGGAGGTTGACTTTTTTTTTTAAATGTAACCAAACCACACGTCTTCAATTGGAGTATAAATTTTCTCCTGGATCACCAACGAATTTGATGGGTCCATGATAGAATCTCCCACAATCTAAAGGATCACTAGCTAAACGCGAAGTGTGTGTGTGTATCTGGAGTTCTGGACGTGGTACCTAAAGCCATGGATGGCGCCGGTGCAAGCCGCGGCGAGGACTCAGCAGCACCAGCGCAGCCTCTTCCCTCGCCACCAGCGCGGCGGTACAAGGGCGTGCGGCTGCGGAAATGGGGCCGGTGGGTGTCGGAAATCCGCATGCCGAACAGCCGCGAGAGGATATGGCTGGGCTCCTACGAGTCCGCCGAGAAGGCAGCGCGTGCGTTCGATGCGGCCGCCGTCTGCCTCCGCGGCTCCCGCGCCGGGTCTCTCAACTTCCCGGAGTCCCCGCCCGAAGTCCAGCACGTCCCTGGTGCGCTGCCGACGCCCGAGCGGATACAGGCTGAGGCCACGAGGCACGCGAACCTCGCGTGTCCGGCGGCCAGGGCACCGGCGGTCACCACTGCTATGGCGTCGCAGCTAGCAACGAGCACGAGCAATGACACATCTGCCTCACTCCCGTCCGCTGGCAGTGCCGCTGACGATGACGATCTGCTTGATTGGTCGTTCATGGATGCGTGGCCAGCGATGCCAGGGTCGTCGGCGTCAGGGGCCAGTGGGGAGATTGTAACGGCCAAGGATGATGCCATGTTCGGTTTTTCACCGCTGCCGCGCTCGCCGCCGCCTGAAGAGCTAGCGGAGGATGTGATCAAGGATGATGGTGATGACCATGGATTTCTATCTGACCTCTGGAGGTTCTGAGGCTAACTAGGAAATGCATGGCCAGTAGTGCGCTCCTGATTAATTACACGTTACAATACAAGAGGGGTCGGAGGGTCATCACTAGTTTTTGGTATTTTCTCGGTAGCCATGTTATACGGCTGTTTATTTGGTTTGCACCGACAAGTTAGTAATCATCTTGAGTTTACCTACTTTGAATACGGTCATGTTACCACTACAATACTTTTTTTGGAACAAGTTACCACTACAATACTAAATAGGGAAAATTGGCTTGGGGGACACCGTTATTTTCAGTCCTTTGCTGAAACACACCACTAAAACACGTCTTTGCTTAGTACCATTATAATTTTAGGTACATTTGCTAAAACACATGTATTACCTAAATTGGAAAAGTTTAACTTTTGTTACGTAAAATGACCATCTTGCCCTTTGAAAATATGCCTAGACTCGTTTCTGAACCGTTTTCTTCTCCTACTTGAGACGAAAGGGACGAACTAGGATTTAGCTCAGACGAACAGGCTTGAGGAACCCTAGCGGCTGCTCTCCTCCATCGCGTTGGCCGCCTTGCTGCCGTCGTCCCCAACGCCGGCAAGGCCGCCTCCTCGTCCGCCCCCTCCTGCCTTCCTCATCTGCCCCCTCCTGCCTTCCTCATCCGCCCCCTCCCGCCTCCGCCCCGTCCCCGTCAAGTCCCTGCCAGCGACCATGGATGGCGGGGTTCCTCACGGTTTTAGTCAGCAATTGTTGCATGTATCGAATCTGGTAAAGTTGTTGTCCGATGTTTACTTTAGCATATCAAAACGTATACGTACGGCCTTTGTTGGACGAAAAGTTGTTTTACGATTTTTTCTTTAGCCTATCAGCGTATCTGTTGGCACAAAAAGCTGAATGACAAAATAATCTGGTTATTGATACGTACAACCACTTTAGGCATAGAAATTTTAATCAGGGAAAAAATATTCTAAACCGGACACAACACATGTACGGTGTGTTTTGTCAAATGTACCGCTAAATGTAGAAAAATGTTAAACTTTCTGTGTTTTGCTACACGGTGTGTTTTAGCAAATGTACCGTAAAATTATAGTGGTACTAGGCAAACACGTGTTTTAGTGGTGTGGTTCTAGTGGTGTGGTTGAAAATAGGCAAAGAGGTGTTTTAGTGGTGTGTTTCAGCAAAGGACTGAAAACACGGTGTGTTTTGTCAAATGTACCGCTAAATGTAGAAAAATGTTAAACTTTCTGTTTTTTGCTATACGGTGTGTTTTAGCAAATGTACCGTAAAACTATAATGGTACTAGGCAAAGACGTGTTTTAGTGGTGTGGTTCAGCAAAGGACTGAAAATAACAGTGTCCCCTTGCCAATTTTCCCTACTAAATAACAACACACCAGACCCGCTTCTTTTGGCTTCTAGTTCTGGAGAAGCTAACTTTTGAAAAACGATCGGCAGAATCTGTGGCGGGAGAATCTCATAGAAGCTAGCTCTTTCTGTTCTTTATGGCTTTCGGAAATTTGGCTTGTTGACGTGTTGAGTTGTAAAATGTCCGGAACACCCCTAAATTGGCTCTTTTAATTGCATAAATTGGAATGACATTCAGAATTACTAGCAAACTAAAAAATGCATCATGTACCATCAAAGAACCTAGCACTCAAATTTACAAAACCAAAATCTGAACAGTTCCACCCTCTTCAGCTGGGAGGAAGACACGGGCGAGGACGGGCTTGACCTCAAGGTCCCGGTTGGGAGAGAGGCGGACGAGCTCGCGGCCAGGGCACCGGCGGTCATTGACGTATGGTACATGCGTTGGGGCGACAGACGCCGTGGCAGGTGGGCAGGGTGGGTCGACGAGGTAGCGGGCGCCTGTCGGCGGGTTCAGTGGCGGTGGACGGGTGCAGCGGAGGCAGGGGGAATTCTCGCCAGGACTGGATGCGGGTGAGAGAGGGCTCGATGCGTGCTACTCGGCTGAAAGCGTTGCCTCTATTTCTTTTTTTACTTCAAGTATTTCTATGCGGTGGCAGTCTTATGTAATTACTAGCAACGATAAGGGCACCAGTGGATACCGATTTGGCCTATTCTAGAGAAGCTCGGGAATCTCTCCAGAAAGAGGTCGTTGGCCGATTCTGGATTCATGTACAATTTGGGCTTCGCGATAGAAATGAGCAGTCTGGAAGCTAGACCATTCTTTTGGACTTATACTGTTGTGGACCGCGAAGCTGCCCCAGAAGCCCAAAAGAAGAGGGCCTAGACAATACAAATAATTCATGCTCTTAGCAAGTTATACACCATAGTAGTTAGCCAGGTTAATTGTTAACACTTGCATGTACTAGTACACACTAATAATCATAATCAGGGTTCACAATACTACCCTGATCAAAACTACGACATATGCGCACTTAAGTTCTACCTTCAGAATACTACACTACTACTACCACTATACACACATAAGCATAGAAAAAACATGTTGACATCGTCATCTCTCTCGGCCTAGCTGTGATCAGGGTAGGTGTGTACTGCTTGATGGTGGAGCTGCCACCCTTGTAGATCGTCATCTTTTGGCCAAAGTCTTGAATCTTGAACTCCACCATGTCATTGTACTCTAGGGAGTACTTGTTGACAATATTTGGCAATCAATAACAACATCGGTTCGCTGAAATTGGTGACCTGCTCCCATTCATCGCACTAGCGGCAGGCGGACACCACCACGCAACGGGGCAGAGGGATCTTGATCCATTCCTTTAGGACCTTTTGAAACGTTGGTGGAACGATAAGCATGTGCAAGTCGTTCACGTTGAGTTGGACGTGGCACCAGCGAGGAACCATGACCCTTGGAATATGTGCCCAACTTTGGCTAATGACCATGGATGTGAAGTGGAACCTCCGCTGTCTCTACCCTGTCATGCACCACTAGCTTCAGGAGGGGGGTGCTAACCCCACGCAACCATTTCGCAGTACAACTTAATTACCTTGTCATTAAGCATACATAAATGTAAGAAAAATGCATTAGATCATGTCAATGCATGCATGGACTAAAACCATGCACTAGAACAATTTAGAACACTGCTAGAACAATAAAGTATAATGCGGTAGAACAATCCTGGAAGAATGAGTAGAACATTGTTCCAAGTTCATATAGTGCAATGCCTGAAGTGCGCAATGCACAAGTACAACTAGAACACATCATGCCCACATAGTACAATTATCAAATTGGGAAATTCTAGAACAATGTAGTAGAACCGATCATGCTAGAACATATATTGATGCCCAAGCATGACTAGAACTCACCATAGCCCAACTCGTCGCTACCAAAACCGCTATGTTTTTATGTGCGAGTAAATGGGAAAAAAATGCCCTTGTCAAATCCCCTTCGTTGGCAGTGTCTAACTTGTCGAGTTGGGCGACAACCCATTGGGTGTGCGACGTCTGCTTTATGGTAGGGCTGTGTGGGGGTGGAGGCACGTCAACCATGGAAGGGCAAATGCCTAGGGATGTAAACGGATCGAATCAGATTGGATTTTGCTCATACCATATTATTTAGGGGTTTCTATTTTCGTGCCCTCGGGTCCTTAGTTGTGCTCAGTTTTCCCCAGCTCCTTAGTTTTTTCCTTAGTTTTCCCCAAGCCCTTGTCTGAAACCATCACACGTGCTGTAATGGCCGGTTGCCCGACGGTTGACCGTTATCTTTTGACTAGTGGGGCCACGTAGAGCCCGCAAAGACACATCAGACCATCCATCTTTGTTTGACCGTAAGCATCGTTGTATCCCTGACCAAAACGCGAACGAGTGGGGCTTCAGTATATCGAATGACAAGTGGGGCCATGACGCTGATACAAGGGGCAATACACGTGTAGGATTAGATTTTTAAACGGAGCTCTACAGCGATGGCACAGAGGAGGTGGCTTGCGGGGTGCCGAGATGAGATCGACGTCCATAAAGAACTGCATGAGGCGAGACCAGACGCATTAGATAGATATGAACTAGGCGCGTTTAACCATGCAAAGAAGAGAAGAAATGGTCGAGGACATCGACGACTACCTCAAAACTTTGACTGACCGTTTCGGTGATGCACACGTCCGTTGGGAACCCCAAGAGGAAGGTGTGATGCGCACAGCAGTTTTCCCTCAGAAAGAAACCAAGGTTATCGAACCAGTAGGAGATGAAGGCCACGTGAAGGTTGTTGGTGGAGGAGTGTAGTGCGGCGCAACACCAGGGATTCCGGCGCCAACGTGGAACCTGCACAACACAATCAAAATACTTTGCCCCAACTTAACAGTGAGGTTGTCAATCTCACCGGCTTGCTGAAAACAAAGGATTAAACGTATGGTGTGGAGAATGATGTTTGTTTGCGAAGAACAACAGAACAGAGATTGCAGTAGATTGTACTTCAGGTGTAAAAGAAAGGACCGTGGTCCACAGTTCACTAGTGGTGTCTCTCCAATAAGATAAATAGCATGCTGGGTGAACAAATTACAGGTGGGCAATTGACAGAATAGAGATTCATATACATCATGATGACTACTATGAGATTTAATCAGGGAATTACGACAAAGAACATAGACCGCCATCCAGCATGCATCTATGCCTAAAAAGTCCACCTTCAGGTTAGCATCCGCACCCCCTTATTAAGTTGCAAACAACAGACAATTGCATTAAGTATGGTGCGTAATGTAATCAACACAAATATCCTTAGACAAAGCATCGATGTTTTATCCCTAGTGGCAACAACACATCCACAACCTTAGAACTTTCTGTCACTGTCCCAGATTCAATGGAGGCATGAACCCACTATCGAGCATTAATACTCCCTCTTGGAGTCACAAGTATCAACTTGGCCAGAGCCTCTACTAGCAACGGAGAGCATGCAAGAACATAAACAACACATATATGGTAGATCAATTAATCAACTTGATATAGTATTCAATATTCATCGGATCCCACCAAACACAACATGTAGCATTACAAATATATAGATAATCTTGATCATGATAGGCAGCTCACAAGATCTAAACATGATAGCACAAGAGGAGAAGACAACCATCTAGCTACTGTTATGGATCCATAGTCCAAGGATGAACTACTCACGCGCATCATTCCGGAGGCGGACATGGTGATGTAGAGCCCTCCGGTGATGATTCCCCTCTCCAGCAGGGTGTCGGAGGCGATCTCCTGAATCCCCGAGATGGGATTGACGGCGGCGGCTCGGAACTTTTCCGTATCGTGGCTCTCGGTACTAGGGTTTTCGCGACGAGGGATTAAGTAGGCGAAGGGGCAGCACAGGGGGCAGAGGGCCCACCCCACATGGCGGGCGGGGTGGGGCCGCGCCGCCCTATGGGGTGGCCGCCTCGTGGCCCCTCTCCGTCTCCTCTTCGGTGTTCTGGAAGGCTCCGTGGAAAATAAGACCGTGGGCTTTTGTTTCGTCTAATTCCGAGAATATTTCCTGTGTAGGATTTTTTGAAAACAAAAACAGCAGAAAACAGGAACTGGCGCTTCGGCATCTTGTTAATAGGTTAGTGCCGGAAAATGCATAAAAACATCATAAAGTGTGAACAAAACATGTAGGTATTGTCATAAAACTAGCATGGAACATAAGAAATTATAGATACGTTGGAGACGTATCAAGCATCCCAAGCTTAGTTCCTACTCGCCTCGAGTAGGTAAACGATAACAAGGATAATTTCTGAAGTGACATGCTACCAACACAATCTTGATCAACATTATTGTAAAGCATATGAGATGAATGAAGTGATTCAAACAATTGTTTGCTAACAAAAAGATAATGACTAAACAACTGAATCATATAGCAAAACTTTTCATGAATAGTACTTTCAAGACAAGTATCAAAAAGACTTGCATAAGAGCTAACTCATAAAGCAATAGATTCAAAGTAAGAGGTTTCGAAGCAACACAAAGGATGATTAAGTTTCAGCAATTGCTTTCAACTTGTAACATGTATATCTCATGGATAATTGTCAACATAAAGTGATATAACAAGTGCAATAAGTAAACATGTAAGAATCAGCACACAGTTGACACAAGTGTTTGCTTCTAAGATAGAAAGAAGTAGGTAAACTGACTCAACATAAAGTAAAAGAAAGGCCCTTCGCAGAGGGAAGCAGGGATTACTCATGTGATAGAGCTTTTTATTTTGAAAACATGGAAACAATTTTGTCAACGGTAGTAATAATTCATATGTGTTATGCATAAAACCTATTATAAGTTGCAAGCCTCATGCATCGAATACCAATAGTGTTCGCACCTTGTTCTAATTAGCTCGGATTTCCATGGATTATCATTGCATTACATATGTTTTAACCAAGTGTCACAAAGGGGTACCTGATGACCCACAAGTATAGGGGGTATCGTAGTATCTTCGATAAGTAAGAATGTCGATCCCAACGAGGAGCAGAAGGTGTTGGCAGCAGTGAAGGATTCACTGTAAATGCTCACAAACAAGTATTCAAGGGGTTTTGATGTAACAGATGAATAAGGTATGAGTAAGTAAAATGCGAGAGAAATAATTGCAGCGAGTGGCCCAATCCTTTTAGCACAAAGGACAAGCCGATTTGTTTACTTATAATGACCAAACGTTCTTGAGGACACACGGGGATTTTAGTCTAGTACTTTCGCTTCATGTGGCTTAATAATCTTCATTGTTTTGATAAGTGTTGTGTGGGTGAACCTATGCTAATGCACCGCCCTTCCTAGGACTAATACATACTTGTGATTATACCCCTTGCAAGCATCCGCAACTACAAGAAAGTAATTAAGATAAATCTAACCACAGCCTTAAACTCTGAGATCCTGCGATCCCTCTTGCATCGATATACTAACGGGGGCTCTGTCACTCCGGCAACCCCGCAATTAGCAACCGAATACAAGATGCACTCCCCTAGGCCCATAAATGGTGAAGTGTCGTGTAGTCGACGTTCACACGACACCACTAGAAGAATGACACCACAACTTAAATATCATAACATTGAATATTACTCAACCATAATTCACTACTAGCATTTAGACTTCACCCATGTCCTCAAGAACTAAACGAACTACTCACGAGACATCATATGGAATACAATCAGAGGTGATATGATGATGAATAACAATCTGAACATAAACCTTGGTTCAATGGTTTCACTCAATAGCATCTATAACAAGTAGAGAATAATGCCGGGAGAGTTTCCCCTATCATACAATCAAGATTTAACCCAAATTGTTACAGCGGTGACGAGGTGCAGCGGTGGTGATGGCGGTGTAGATGGTGGAGATGATGATGATGATGATGGAGATGATGTCCCGCTCGATGACGATGGCGATGCGTCGATTTCCCCCTCCGGAGGGAATTTCCCCGGCGGATTCCTGCCCGCCGGAGAGCTCTTTTCTCTCTGGTGTTCTCCGCCCGCAGGCGGCCGTAACTCTTTTTGAGGTCCTCCCTCGGCTTAGGTTTTCGGGACGAAGGAGTACGCGAAGAAAAGGAGGCGAAAGGGGCGTGGGGCCCCCACACCACAGGGTGGCGCGGCCAGGCCATGGGCCGCGCCGGCCTGTGGTCTGGGCCCACCTTGGCTCCCCTCTTCTTCCCCTTCTGGCTCCCTCCGTCATCTGGAAAAATAGGAATTTACGTGAAATTTCCTTCCACAGTTGATCTTCCGAAATATTGCGTTCGACGGTGCTTTTTCCAGCAGAATCGCTCCGGTGCTTGATCCTCTAATAATGATGAAACATGCAAAATAGATGAAATAACATAAGTATTGTGTCCCAATATGAAATATATCAATGAATAACAGCAAATTATGATACAAAATAGTGATGCAAATTGGACGTATCAACTCCCCCCAAGCTTAGACCTCGCTTGTCCCCAAGCGAAACTGAGCTCGATAAACAAGACCACATGTTTATGGAGTGAAGAGTCGATAAATAAAATACGGACAAGAAGCATCATATTCATTCACACAAGACATTCTAGTAAACAACTTCCTCATATAACTCATCTTGAAATAAGTAAAGAGAAATCACAAGTAAAGGTGCATGAGAAATCATAGTTGGTGATGGCAAACTTTGTTCTTGGTCAGAGAACTACTAACGGATTGTATTTCTAAGCAAAACTTTCATATTAGATTTTATAGCTGAGCTTTCATATTCAAGCATAACAATCTCCTCATAATCATTGATAACTTTGAAGTCATATTCATTCAGATAAAATTGGTACTAAACAAGAAAGTATAAAAGACATGATCAACTGAATCATAGCATAAATGATTGTTTCACAACAACTCAATTGCTTGCTTAAGATAGAGGGAAATAGGTTTACTGACTCAACATAAAAGTAAAAGATAGGCCCTTCGCAGAGGGAAGCAGGATTAAATCATGTGCTAGAGCTTTTCAAGTTTTGAAATCATATAAAGAGCATAAAAGTAAGGTTTTGAGCGGTGTTTGTTGTTGTCAACGAATGGTAGCGGGCACTCTAACCCCTTGCTAAACGAACCTTCAAAGAGCGGCTCCCATGAGGGACGGCATCTCTACCAGCAAGGTAGATCATCCCCCTTCTCTTTTGTTTACACATGTATTTTAGTATTATTAAGGATGACACTCCCCCAACCTTGGCTTTCTGGCTAACCGAATCCTCGGGTGCCTTCCAACATTCACATACCATGGAGGAGTGTCTATTGCAAAATTAAGTTGCTTACTGATAAATCAGAGCAAAACATGTGAAGAGAATTATTAATGAAAGTTATTAATTGGGGCTGGGAACCCCGTTGCCAGCTCTTATTGCAAAATTATTGGATAAGCGGATGTGCCACTAGTCCATTGGTGAAAGTCCGCCCAACAAGATTGAAAGATAAAACACCACATACTTCCTCATGAGCTATAGAACATTGACACAAATAAGGAGTAGTAGTTTGAATAATTTAAAGGTAGCACATGAAGTATTTACTTGGAATGGCAGAAAATACCATGTAGTAGGTAGGTATGGTGGACACAAATGGCATAGGTTTGGTCTAAGGTTATGGATGTATGAGAAGCATTCCCTCTCGATACAGGTCTTTGGCTAGCAAGGTTTGATAGCAAGCATAAAGGTTGAGGGAAACATACAAATATACATATGATAGAAACAATCATGCATTTTTCCATAAGCACATGCAATTTTAACTTCAGAATACTAAACTCATTAGCATAGAGATAATAGAGTAGTACATCTAAGTGTATTTCTCTCTTTTATTTAACATCAGGGTGTTGTTACTATTGACCAATGCTAAGTTTGCCAAAACCAAATAGATTTACTTGATGCCCCCAAAGTGATATCAATACTTATGTCAAGAGTAATCATATAATGGAGATTGCAAACTAAAATAAGGTGTGCAAAAAGTAAATGATAAGACTTCTCATTAATATTCCATAACGATAACTCACACCAACGGATACATAGATAACCAACTAAGAGAGATACTTCCACATTGCATACTATTCCATATGATAACTTCCCTACTCATGATATGACACTACTTGATAGTAAAAGATAAAGGTAGTGATGATGTGATACCGCGGCACTCCCCCAAGCTTGGAACAAACCAAGGGGATGCCAATACCGATGATGAATTACTCCTTTGGTGATGGTGGTGATGGATTCCTCTCGACAAGCTTCTTAACCAGCTCCTTTAAATCTTCAATCTCATAGGTGAGGTTGCGAATCAGTTCCGAGTTGTGCTCAACGCGGCTCATAATCATGTCAGGTGGTGAATTCCAACTCCTAGAGTTGTTTCCCCATCCTTCAGCTTCAGATTTCATCTCTCCTGCAATGTCAGAACGATCTATATCCCAATTACTTGGCAACACTACCTTGGGGGTCCTTTCAGTTTGACGATCGTAGATTAGATTGCGGTAAGGGTTGTAATTGCTCGGAGAAGATGTCCTTGGAGCCAAGTAATGACGTGGAACCGCTCCTCCGGTAGCGATTCGTGCACTCCTCTTGATGTTGGATGGATTTGATATCACGCCAATACTTGCAACGGTGGCACGCTGTGTCCTGCAGAGCTTCCTCCACTTCTTCCTCATCCTCTCTTGCGTCTTCTTCCTTCAGTTCCGGGTCTTGAATATCTTCCTTCAAAGGTCCCTTGTCCTTGTTGTTGGAGACCATGGTGCTTCTAGGTCAAAACAAATCTGGCAGAAAACAGCTCGAAACAAAACACGACGAGAAAACGATATTACGGACCTCCAGGGGTCCGGGGGATTATATAGCAAATATTTTTACGACAAAAGGAAGGTTCCAGGCCGAAAACGAGTGGAAACGGGACGCCGAGGGGCTGTTACCATAGGTCGGCGCGGCCAGGGTGGGGCCCGCGCCGGCCTGTGGTGACGGGCCCTCGCGCGTCTTTTCCACTCCGATTCGATTCCGTAATTTTTCATATTTTCCAAAAACAGCAGAAATAATGTTCGGAAAAGTAAACGCGGACTTTTTATTACCACTGTTACCTATTCAAAGTCGTTCTGGCGACTCAATTTGTCCTTTGATGAAAGCC
Source organism: Lolium multiflorum (assembly GCA_030979885.1). NCBI lineage: Eukaryota > Viridiplantae > Streptophyta > Magnoliopsida > Poales > Poaceae > Lolium > Lolium multiflorum. The sequence continues at coordinate 130,143,797 of CM061753.1, read as the reverse complement.
TCCGGTGTTTCCACTTGAATAATATCAACATCAACATTATAAGAATCACCCGAGATATAATGCTTGAGTCTTTGTCCATTCACCACTTGTGTGGCATTGCCTTGGAGAGAGCTAATTTTAATTGCTCTGAACGATACACCTCCTCAACAACATATGGTCCTTCCCACTTCGAGAGTAATTTCCCTGCAAAGAATCTGAGACGAGACCGATACAATAGGACTTTATCCCCAATATTAAACTCTCTTTTGATGATCCTTCTATCATGCCACTTCTTAACTTTTTCTTTAAAGAGTTTAGCATTTTCATAAGCTTCACTTCTCCATTCATCTAGAGAACTTAATTGCAGCAACCTCTTATTACCGGCTAATTTCGGATCTTTATTTAGTTCTCTAACAGCCCAATAAGCTTTGTGCTCTAGTTCTAAAGGTAAATGACAAGCTTTTCCATAAACCATTTTATAAGGTGACATTCCCATAGGATTTTTATAAGCAGTTCTATAAGCCCATAGTGCTTCTTTCAATTTGCTAGCCCAATTCTTTCTAGATTTATTAACAGTCTTTCCCAAGATAGCTTTAATCTCTCTATTTGATAATTCTACTTGACCACTAGTTTGAGGGTGATAAGCGGAAGCAATTCTATGATTAATACCATACTTAGCAAGAGTTTTTCTAAAACCTCCATGAATAAAATGAGAACCTCCATCAGTCATAATATATCTAGGTATTCCAAATCTAGGAAATATAATATCTACAAGCATTTTTATAGAGGTCTCACCATCAGCACTTTTTGTAGGTATAGCTTCTACCCATTTAGTAACATAATCAACAGCGACAAGTATATGAGTGTTACCTTCTGAAGAAGGGAAAGGACCCATGAAGTCGAATCCCCAACAATCGAATGGTTCAATAACAAGAGTATAATTCATAGGCATTTCATTGCGTCTAGAGATATTACCAACTCTTTGACATTCATCACAAGATAAAATAAATTTCCTTGCATCTTTGAAAAGTGTTGGCCAATAAAAACCTGATTGCAGAACCTTTTGCGCGGTTCTATCTCCAGCGTGATGTCCTCCATAAACACTACCATGACATTTACTCAATATCTCCTGTTGTTCATATTCAGGAACACATCTTCGCATAATACCATCCACTCCTTCTTTATATAAGTGTGGGTCATCCCAAAAATAATGCCTCAAGTCATAAAAGAATTTCCTCCTTTGCTGAGCTGAAAAGGTTGGAGGCAAATACTTCGAAACAATAAAGTTAGCATAATCTGCATACCAGGGCTCTCTCGAGCTCACCTTTATTACAGCCAATTGTTCATTTGGAAAACTATCATTAACAGGAACAGGATCATAAGCAATATTTTCCAATCTAGACAAATTATCAGGGATTATCAGCACCTTTCCTATCTATAATATGTAAATCAAATTCTCAACAGAAGTACCCATCTAATAAGCCTTGGCTTAGCATCTTTCTTTGTCATAAGGTATCTAATTGCAGCATGATCAGTATGAATTGTAACTTTTGAATCAATAATATAAGGTCTAAACTTGTCACAAGCAAAGACTACAGCTAACAATTCTTTTTCAGTTGTAGCATAATTTCTTTGAGCAGCATCAAGAGTCTTACTAGCATAATGAATAACATTAATTTTTTATCTACCCGCTGTCCAAGAACAGCGCCTACAGCAAAATCACTAGCATCACACATAATTTCAAATGGCAAATTCCAATCGGGAGGTTCACTACTGGAGCAGTTGTTAAGGCTTTCTTTAGAGTTTCAAAAGCTTCCTTACAATCATCATCAAAAACAAAAGGTACATCTTTTTTGAAGAAGATTAGTAAGAGGTTTTGAAATTTTAGAGAAATCTTTAATAAATCTCCTATAAAACCCAGCATGACCAAGAACACTACGAATACCTTTAACATCCCTCGGATAGGGCATCTTCTCAATTGCTTCAACTTTAGCTCTATCAACTTCAATACCTCTCTCGGAAATTTTATGTCCCAATACAATTCCTTCATTAACCATAAAGTGGCATTTCTCCCAATTAAGAACAAGGTTAGTTTCTTCACATCTCTGCAAAACTTTATCGAGGTTTCGCAGGCAATTATCAAAAGAATTCCCATAGACAAAAAATCATCCATGAACACCTCTACAATACTTTCGCAAAAACCATGAAAAATAGCAGACATGCATCTTTGAAAAGTAGCGGAGCATTACATAAACCAAAAGGCATACGCCTATAAGCATAAGTTCCATAAGGACAAGTAAAAGTGGTTTTCTCTTGATCTTTAGCTTTAACAGCAATTTGTGAAAACCCAGATAACCATCAAGAAAGCAAAAATGAGTATTTTTAGATAACCTTTCTAGCATTTGATCAATAAAGGGTAAAGGGTAATGATCTTTCTTAGTAACTTTATTAACTTTTCGAAAATCAATGCACATTCTATACCCTACAACTATTCTTTGAGGAATAAGCTCATCATTATCATTAGGCACAACATCATTCCTCCTTTCTTAGGAACACAATGCACAGGACTAACCCATCTACTATCAGCAATAGGATATATAATACCAGCTTCAAGAAGTTTTAATACCTCGTTCCTTACCACCTCTTTCATCTTCGGAATTAGACGACGTTGATGTTCAACAACAGGCTTTGCATCATCTTCCATATTGATAGCATGTTGGCAAATAGAAGGAGAAATCCCTTTCAAATCATCAAGGGTATAGCCAATAGCTCCTCGGTGTTTCTTCAATATTTCCAATAACCTTTCTTCCTCAATCTCTGAAAGCTTAGAACTAATAATAACAGGATATATTTTCTTTTCATCAATATGAGCATATTTAAGATTATCAGGTGAAGGCTTTAAATCAAAAACAGGATCTTCCTTTGGTGGCGGTGTTGTACCCAAATCTTCCACCGTAAATCATGCTTGAGAATAGGTTGGCGAAGAAAAATTTCCTCAAGCTCATCTCTTTCTTTCCTAAAAGCTTCACTTTCACTATTCTCCAAATGTTGCTGCAAAGGATTATTAGGAACAAGAACAATAGATGCACACTGCTCCATTTTAAAATCATTACTAGGCAAGTCAGCTTTATAAGGAGTTTTGGTAAATTTAGAAAAGTTAAATTCATAAGGTTCACCAGCAAATGTAGTCAAAATTTTCTCTTTCTTACAATCTATAATAGCTCCACAAGTATTTAGAAAAGGTCTACCAAAAATGATAGGACAATGATCACTAGCAGCAGAACCAAGTACCAAAAAGTCAGCAGGATATTTAATCTTACCACATAGAACTTCCACATCTCGAACAATACCAATTGGAGAAATAGTTTCTCTATTAGCCAGATGAATAACCACATCAATATCTTCAAGTTCACAAGAACCAATTTCGTGCATAATCTCCGTGTAAAGCTCATAAGGAATAGCACTAACACTTGCACCAATATCACATAAACCATAATAGCAATGATCACCAATTCTAACAGATAGCATAGGAACACTAACTTGTTTGGGTTTATTAGGATGTGAAACAATATTAGAAGTATCTTCACAGAAAATAATATGACCATCCTCCACATTTTCAGTCACAAGATCTTTAACTATTGCAACAGCAGTTCAATTTTAATTTGTTCTTCAGGTTCTTTAGGTTTCTTTTCACTTTTATTAATAGCACTAGATATGACAGAGTACTCCTTCATTTTAGCAGGGTAAGGAGTTTTTTCAATATAAGCTTCAGGAATAACATTATCAACAGTTTCAACCACTACACATTTGTTTACAGATGAATCAACTTTATCTTTATACGGTTCATGATACTTATCAAAATTCTTCTTAGGCAATTCATAATGAGAGGCAAAAGCTTTATAAAGATTTGCAACAACTTGGGAATCAAGACCATATGTAGCACTCATATTACGAAATTTATCAGTATCCATAAAAGCTTCAATGCATTTATAATCATAAATTATACTTGATTCTCTATCTTTGTCGTTCTCCCATCCTTCAGTATTTTCTTGGATCCGATCAAGAAGGTCCCTTTTAAACTCTTCTTTGTTGCGTGTAAATGATCCAGAACAAGAAGTATCCAGCAAGGTCTTGTCTTGAAAAGAAAGTCTTGCATAGAAATTATCAATAATAACATTACCAGGAAGCTCATGAATGGGGCATTTGAGCATTAAAGACTTCAATCTCCCCCAAGCTTGGGCAATACTCTCTCCATCATGAGGCCAGAAATTATATATGCGGTTCCGATCTTTGTGAATTTCACTTGGAGGATAAAATTTGGAATAAAATAAAGGCACAATGTCCTCCCAATCAATAGAATCACCATTCTTCAGCAATTTATACCAGTGCGCCGCTTTACCAGACATCGATATAGTGAATAGTTTCTTTCTAACTTCATTCATAGAAATACCTGCACATTTGAATAACCCGCATAATTCATGCAAAAACAATAAATGATCACCAGGATGGACAGTTCCATCCCCTTCATAGCGGTTATCCATAACACGTTCAATAATTTTCATAGGTATTTTATATGGTACTACTTCCTCACCTGGCGCTTCATCCACTACCGTTGCAGTAGTAGTAGATTTCCCAAATAGAAATTGAAGAGAAGATCTCTCCATAATGACTTATAGCAGCAGGTGAAATAAAATCAGCACAAACAGAAAGGTTTTCCTTACCAATTCCGCTTACCAATAGCGCTTCACTCCCCGGCAACGGCGCCAGAAAATAGTCTTGATGACCCACAAGTATAGGGGTGTATCGTAGTATCTTCGATAAGTAAGAATGTCGATCCCAACGAGGAGCAGAAGGTGTTGGCAGTTTCGATGAAGGATTCACTGTAAATGCTCACAAACAAGTATTCAAGGGGTTTTGATGTAATGATAAGGTATGAGTAAGTAAAATGCGAGAGAAATAATTGCAGCGAGTGGCCCAATCCTTTTTAGCACAAAGGACAAGCCGGTTTGTTTACTTATAATGACCAAACGTTCTTGAGGACACACGGGATTTTAGTCTAGTACTTTCGCTTCATGTGGCTTAATAATCTTCATTGTTTTGATAAGTGTTGTGTGGGTGAACCTATGCTAATGCACCGCCCTTCCTAGGACTAATACATACTTGTGATTATACCCCTTGCAAGCATCCGCAACTACAAGAAAGTAATTAAGATAAATCTAACCACAGCCTTAAACTCTGAGATCCTGCGATCCCTCTTGCATCGATATACTAACGGGGGCTCAGGTTTCTGTCACTCCGGCAACCCCGCAATTAGCAACCGAATACAAGATGCACTCCCCTAGGCCCATAAATGGTGAAGTGTCGTGTAGTCGACGTTCACACGACACCACTAGAAGAATGACACCACAACTTAAATATCATAACATTGAATATTACTCAACCATAATTCACTACTAGCATTTAGACTTCACCCATGTCCTCAAGAACTAAACGAACTACTCACGAGACATCATATGGAATACAATCAGAGGTGATATGATGATGAATAACAATCTGAACATAAACCTTGGTTCAATGGTTTCACTCAATAGCATCTATAACAAGTAGAGAATAATGCCGGGAGAGTTTCCCCTATCATACAATCAAGATTTAACCCAAATTTTTACAGCGGTGACGAGGTGCAGCGGTGGTGATGGCGGTGTAGATGGTGGGGATGATGATGATGATGATGGAGATGATGTCCCGCTCGATGACGATGGCGATGGCGTTGATTTCCTCCGGAGGGAATTTCCCCGGATTCCTCGCCACGAGAGCTCTTTTATCTCGGGTGTTCTCCGCCCGCGCAGGCGGCAACTCTTTGAGGTCCTCCTCTGGCTTAGGTTTTCGGACGAAGGAGTACGCGAAGAAAGGGAGGCGAAAGGGGCTGTGGGCCCCCACACCACGGGTGGCGCGGCCGGCCATGGGCCGCGCCGGCCTGTGGTCTGGCCCACCTTGGCTCCCTCTTCTTCCCCTTCGGCTCCCTCCGTCATCTGGAAAAATAGGAATTTACGTGAAATTTCCTTCCACTTGATCTTCCGAAATATTGCGTTCTGACGGTGCTTTTTCCAGCAGAATCCCGGCTCCGGTGCTTGATCCTCTAATAATGATGAAACATGCAAAATAGATGAAATAACATAAGTATTGTGTCCCAATATGAAATATATCAATGAATAACAGCAAATTATGATACAAAATAGTGATGCAAATTGGACGTATCACTCCATGCCACGTACAAAGGTCCAAGGAGATAGATCGCATTTGATTTCTCGCTTTTGATAGATCTCAACGTGAGGACATCCATACCGGGACAACATAGAAAACAGATAATTGACTCTTTTAATGCTTAAGCATTCAACAACAGATAATATTCTCATAAGAGATTGAGGATTAATGTCCAAACTGAAAACTTCCACCATGATACATGGCTTTGGTTGGCGGCCCAATGTTCTTCTCTAACAATATGCATACTCAAACCACTTAATCATGATAAATCACCCTTACTTCAGACAAGGCGAACATGCATGGCAACTCACATGATATTCAACAAAGGTGTAAAAAGTTGATGGCGTCCCCAGAACATGGTTACCGCTCAACAAGCAACTTATAAGAACTAAGATACATAACAACATATTCATCACCACAATAGTTTTTAAGCTATTTTCCCATGAGCTATATATTGTAAAGACAAGGAATGAAATTATTAAAGGTAGCACGCAAGCAATTTACTTTGGAATGGCAGAAAAATACCACATAGGTAGTTATGGTGGACACAAATGACATGAGTTTTGGCTCAAGGTATTTGGATGCACGAGAAGCATTCCCTCTCATACAAGGCTTTGGCTAGCAAGGTTGTTTGAAGCAAACACAAGTATGAACCGGACAAAAAACTTAAGAACATATTGCAAGCATTATAAGACTCTACACTTCCTTGTTGTTCAAACACTTTACAAAAATATCTAGACCTTAGAGAGACCAATCATGCAAACCAAATTTCAACAAGCTCTACGGTTTCTCCACTAATAGATTTAAACTACATGATGCAAGAGCTTAAACATGATCTATGAGATCTCAAAACAATTGCCAAGTATCAAATTATTCAAGATAGTATACCATTTACCACATGAAGCATTTTATGTTTCCAACCAAATAGCAATCAACGAAGCGGTTTTCAGCCTTCGCCATGAATATTAAAGTAAAGGTAAGAACACCAGTGTTCAATACGAAAAAGCGGAGCGTGTATCTCTCCAATACGAGGATTGTTGGGATCCGAATTTATTCAAACATAAACAAAAATAAAAATAAAAATATAGTTTCACTAGAGGTGACTTGATAAGTTGTCGATGAAGAAGGGGATGCCTTGAGCATCCCCAAGCTTAGATGCTTGAGTCTTCTTGAAATATGCAGGGATGAACCACGGGGCATCCCCAAGCTTAGACTTTTTACTCTTCTTGATCATATTATATCATCCTCCTCTGTTGACCCTTGAAAACTTCCTCCACACCAAACTTAAAGCAAACTCATTAGAGGGTTAGTGCATAATCAAAAATTCACATGTTCAGAGAGGACACAATCATTCTTAACACTCCTGGACATTACCCAAGGCTACTGAAAGTTAATGGAACAAAGAAATCCACTCAACACAGTAAAAGAGGCAATACGAAATAAAAAGGCAGAATCTGTCAAAACAGAACAGTCCGTAAAGACGAATTTTTTTGAGGCACTTAACTTGCTCAGATGGAAAAACTTAAAACTAATGAAAGTTGCGTACATATCTGTGGATCATGTATGAATTTTCGCTGATTTTTTTGATTCTTCTACAAAAATAAAAACGCGAATTCGTGACAGACAAGAAATCTGTTTCTGCGCAGAAATCCAAATCTAGTATCAACCTTCTATTAGAGACTTTACTTGGCACAACAACATGATAAGGAGAGGTTGCTACAGTAGTAACAACTTCCAAGACTCAACAAAACAGTAGCAAAATAAAATCATGGGTTATCTCCCAAGAAGTGCTTTCTTTATAGCCATTAAGATGGGCTCAAATTTTAATGATGCTCTCGCAAGAAATAAGAGTTGGAGCAAAAGAGAGCATCAAAAGCAAATAAGAAACACTTTTAAGTCTAACCCACTTCCTATGAAAAGGAATCTTGTAAATAAACAAGTCACCTAAGCATAATGCAATAAGCATAGGAAAACAAGACAAGCACAACTTCAAGATTTTAAGCAAAAAGAGAGGTGTTTTAATAACATGAAAATCCCTACAACCATATTGTCCTCTCTCATAAAGATTTTCAGTAGCATCATGAACAAAGTCAACAATATAACTATCACATGAAACATTCTTATCATGAGCTACATGCATAAAATTATTACTCTCCACATAAGCATAGTCATTACTATTAATTGTAGTGGGAGCAAATTCAATAAGATAGCTATCATTATTATTCTCATCACCATAATCATCATATATAGGAGGCATATTGTAATCATAATTAAATTTTTTCTCAATAGTAGGTGGACTGAAAATATGATAGTCATTATTGTAATCATCATATATAGGAGGTAAAGTCTCATCAAAGTAAATTTTCTCCTCCATGCTTGGGGGACTAAAAATATCACAACCAGCTTCCCCAAGCTTAGACTTTTCCATAGCATTAAAAATAATAGTGTTCAAAGAATTCATGCTAAAAAAATTGCTACAACTATTTTGCAAACAAAGTTCCATGGGTTTTTTAATTCTCTCAGGAGTACCCATTTTAGCAATAATAAAAATAAACTAAGCAAAACGAATTAAATAAAGTAAAAACAAGTAACTATTTTTTGTGTGTTTTTGATATAAGAAAGCAAACAAGACAGAAAAATAAAATAAAGTAAAGCAAGAGATTGGATGTGAGAGACACCCCTTGCAGCGTGTCTTGATCTCCCCGGCAACGGCGCCAGAAAACAGTCTTGATGGCGCGTGATGCACACGTCCGTTGGGAACCCCAAGAGGAAGGTGTGATGCGCACAACAGAAGTTTTCCCTCAGAAAGAAACCAAGGTTATCGAACCAGTGGGAGATGAAGGCCACGTGAAGGTTGTTGGTGGAGGAGTGTAGTGTGGCGCAACACCAGGATTCCAGCGCCAACGTGGAACCTGCACAACACAATCAAAATACTTTGCCCCAACTTAACAGTGAGGTTGTCAATCTCACCGGCTTGCTGAAAACAAAGGATTAAACGTATGGTGTGGAGAATGATGTTTGTTTGCGAAGAACAACAGAGAACATAGATTGCAGATTGTATTTCAGATGTAAAAGAAAGGACCGGGGTCCACAGTTCACTAGTGGTGTCTCTCCAATAAGATAAATAGCATGCTGGGTGAACAAATTACAGGTGGGCAATTGACAGAATAGAGATTCATATGACTACTATGAGATTTAATCAGGGCATTACGACAAAGAACATAGACCGCCATCCAGCATGCATCTATGCTTAAAAAGTCCACCTTCAGGCCAGCATCCGCACCCCCTCCAGTATTAAGTTGCAAACAACAGACAATTGCATTAAGTATGGTGCGTAATGTAATCAACACAAATATCCTTAGACAAAACATCGATGTTTTATCCCTAGTGGCAACAACACATCCACAACCTTAGAACTTTTGTCACTCCCGATTCAATGGAGGCATGAACCCACTATCGAGCATAAATACTCCCTCTTGGAGTCACAAGTATCAACTTGGCGAGCCTCTACTAGCAACGGAGAGCATGCAAGAACATAAACAACACATATATGATAGATCAATTAATCAAGTTGATATAGTATTCAATATTCATCGGATCCCACCAAACACAACATGTAGCATTAATAATAGATGATCTTGATCATGATAGGCAGCTCACAAGATCTAAACATGATAGCACAAGAGGAGAAGACAACCATCTAGCTACTGCTATGGACCCATAGTCCAGGGATGAACTCCTCACGCATCATTCCGGACATGGTGATGTAGAGCCCTCCGGTGATGATTCTCCCGGCAGGGTGCCGGAGGCGATCTCCTGAATCCCCCGAGATGGGATTGACGGCGGCAGCGTCTCTGGAACTTTTCCGTATCGTGGCTCGGTACTAGGGTTTCGCGACGGAGGGATTACAGGCGAAGGGCAGCGTAGGGGGGCACCCGGGCCCACCCCACATGGCGGCGCGGCCAGAGGTGGGGCCGCGCCGCCTATGGGGTGGCCGCCTCGTGGCCCCTCTCCGTCTCCTCTTTGTGGAAGGCTCCATGGAAAATAAGACGTGGGCTTTTGTTTCGTCCAATTTCGAGAATATTTCCGTGTAGGATTTCTGAAACCAAAACAGCAGAAAACAGGAACTTGCGCTTCGGCATCTTGTTAATAGGTTAGTGCTGGAAAATGCATAAAAACATCATAAAGTGTGAACAAAACATGTAGGTATTGTCATAAAACTAGCATGGAACATAAGAAATTATAGATACGTTGGAGACGTATCAACCGTGTCGGACACGAACGCGAGCAATGTAGAGAAAATTAGTGTCTCTCCTTTCTGGCGTGTATAGATGGGTGCTAGGATTGAGAGTGTGGTGGCGAAGGGAAAGACCTCGCGGTGGTCTGTGGCGTCCAACATAGCGGGGCGGCGTGGCCGTGCCCACAGCGGCGTGCATGCATGTTCGGCATTGGCATCAACATGTACATTCGGCATTAGCATCGGCGGTATCTCTGGTGTGTCAGTGATCGAATGAGGGGACGGGATTGTGGGTGCATCCCGATGGTGACCTAGCAGTGGCGGCGAGCATAGCCGTCCTGACCATGCCGATATCAGCATCGGCATCGTTTGGAGGTTGTGGTGCTCGAATCAAGGTGGGATTTGTTTCTTGTACGCTAAAATGAATTTGAAACAAGTTTCATGTTGAAGGTTAGGTAAAATACGAAAGTTTGTAACTAAAAATTATACTAGCGCCATCGTGAGGTTCTTTTTTATAGAGCTATACGGTTCGGCAAACTTTTTTGGCACCTTTTAGATATTCCTTGTTGTTACACGTATGATATCATGTATGGCAAATTTGGGGTCATTTGGAGATGTTCGAAAAATCACTTTGCTTAAGCGCATGCCGTTTCGTTTCACCGAAACCATCTTTTCTAACAAGGTGATTTTTTTCGACCTTCTCTAAATGATCTCAAATTTCATACAGATGATCTTCTATACATAGATAGATAGATTGTTTCGTTTTTACATTTTTCGAACTTTTTATTTCCCTTTATAATACCCAATTGATTTTCAGGTCAAAACCTCGAAAAACAGCATCATGTATGGCATCATTTTTACCCTAAATTTCAAATTTTGTGAAACTTTCCCTTTTAGATATTCCTTGTTGTTATAGGTATGGCATCATGTACGCCAAACTTGGTTAGATCTCACTGAAACCAGCTTTTGTAACAAGTTAGGTTTTTTCGACCTTCTCTAAAGGGATTTTTTCTACCTTCTCTAAATGACCTCAAAAATCATACAGACGATCTTCTATACAAAGATAGGTAGATTGTTTCGTTTTTACATTTTTTGAAATTTTATTTCCCTTTATAATACCCATTTGATTTTCAGGACAAAACCTCGAAAGTTAACATAAGTAGATGGTGAACCCTCCCAAACTTCAAATACAAAGATAGATAGATTGTTTCGTTTATCATTTTTAGCGTGAATAGTAATGGATACAAGAAATCGGTGATGTTTATCATTTTTTCGTGAAAATTAATGGCTACAACAAATCGGTGATGGTTTATCATTTTTTTCGTGAAAATTAATGGTACAACAAATCGGTGATGGTTTATCATTTTTTGCGTGAAAAGTAATGGCTACAACAAATCGGTGATGGTTTATCATTTTAGCGCGTGAAAAATAATACAGAAAAACGGCCTTTAGCATACTTAGAGGGTGGAAGCTAACCGCCGACAGAGAGAGAGAGGGTGGTGGCCCCGATCAGAGAGAGAGAGAGAGAGAGAGGGGTTATCCTGCCCGTTAGATCATACGAACAACGGTCGGCGGGCACGATCCGCGTGACATGTGCTAGACCAATCAGGGCAATGTTGCACGTCTGTGAGAATTTGTGAAGGGAGAGGGCAAAACGAGTAGTATCAAGAAACCAAGGGCACCTGAGTAGTAAACAGACTAAGGGATTCAAATATGAGATTTAAAAAATGGAAAATGCGTGTTTTGTACAATGAAACCCATCTTGGCCTACCTCAAACTATTTGCAATACAAATATACATGTGTGACAATTGTGGCCTCATTTAGACAAAGTATGTTTTGGGGAAAGCTGTTTTGGGAAGGGCTTATTGTGGAAAGTCATGCATCTTCATAGCTACTAGGTGCTTTGAGAAGTGGTAGTTTGTGGTAAAACTTGATTTATCTATGATTGTTATGGTTCCCAACGTGGCAGGTCGCGTAAGAAGACTCCTTGAGTAAGTGCCACTCTTTTTCGGAATTTTTTGCACATTAAATGACTCATTTAACTAGTTAATACCATTTGTTGACTCTTTGTTGACCAGCCACTTGACGGTAAAACTAAATATATTGCACTAGCCAGTATTAGCACTCAAAAGGAAAACTGAGCACACAAAAAATGCTAGTACAAGACTCGAGGGTATACCTGAGTATATCTAAATTTCCAGGGTTAGACTCGAGGACAGGTGTTGTGGTGCAGAAGTGGAAGACGTGCAATTGTTGACGCGTAGACGCGAGTCGCGGTGCAGAAGTCGAAGACATGCAATCGTGGACGCGTGTCGCGTTGCAGAAATCCAAGACGTGCAGACATGCAATGGTGGACGCATAGGACGCGGGTCGCATTAACCACCCTCGCCTTTATAGACGCCTCGCACTATCTCTATCACTCTCACTCGCTCAACGCCGCCTCTCACGTCCCATCATCTTCTCCAAAGCCAAAAAACCCTCTCCCTCTCCTCTGCCGGCGAGATGGACAAGGAGAATGCGAATCCCATCGTCCACGACGTCGTCGTCTCCAAGCGCGACGCGTCCCTCTTCTACGCCGTCCCCTCAACGGCCGCCGCGCCGCCGCCCGGCATCGGAGGCTGCCGCGGTGGCGCGATCCCGTCGGGATTTGACCCCCTATGAGGAGGTGCCGTACATCTCGCCCCCGAACCCCTACGACACTGATACGTCTCCGACGTATCGATAATTTCTTATGTTCCATGCTACATTATTGATGATATCTACATGTTTTATACACATTATATGTCGTATTTACGCATTTTCTGGAACTAACCTATTAACAAGATGCCGAAGAGCCAGTTGGTTTTCTCTGCTTGGTTTCAGAAATCCTAGTAAGGAAATATTCTCGGAATTGGACGAAATCAACGCCCGTGGTCCTATTTTTGCACGAAGCTTGTAAGACCGAGGGAAAGGAAGTGGAGGCGCCGCCACACTAGGGCGGCGCGGCCAGGCCCTGGCCGCGCCGGCCCGGTGTGTGGGGCCCTCGTGTGGCCCCCGCGTTGCCCTTCCGCCTACTTAAAGTCTTCGTCGCGAAACCCTCTGTACCGAGAGCCACGATACGGAAAACCTTCCGAGACGCCGCCGCCGCTAATCCCATCTCGGGGATTCAGAGATCGCCTCGCACCCGCCGGAGAGGGAATCATATCCCGAGGACTCTTCATCGCCATGATCGCCTCCGAGTGATGAGTGAGTAGTTCACCCCTGGACTATGGGTCCATAGCAGCTAGATGGTCGTCTTCTCCTTATGTGCTTCATTGTTGGATCTTGTGAGCTGCCTAACATGATCAAGATCATCTATCTGTAATACTATATGTTGTGTTTGTCGGGATCCGATGGAGAGAATACTATGTTATGGTGATTATCAATCTATTACTTATGTGTTGTTTATGATCTTGCATGCTCTCCGTTATTAGTAGAGGCTCTGGCCAAGTTTTTGCTCTTAACTCCAAGAGGGAGTATTTATGCTCGATAGTGGGTTCATGCCTCCATTAAATCTGGGACAGTGACAGAAAGTTCTAAGGTTGTGGATGTGTTGTTGCCACTAGGGATAAAACATTAATGCTATGTCTAAGGATGTAGTTGTTGATTACATTACGCACCATACTTAATGCAATTGTCTGTTGCTTGCAACTTAATACTGGAAGGGGTTCGATGATAACCTGAAGGTGGACTTTTTAGGCATAGATGCATGTTGGATGGCGGTCTATGTACTTTGTCGTAATGCCCTGATTAAATCTCACTATATTTATCATATCATGTATATGCATTGTTATGCCCTTTTCTATTTGTCAATTGCCCGACTGTAATTTGTTCACCCAACATGCTTTAATCTTATGGGAGAGACACCTCTAGTGAACTGTGGACCCCGGTCCTATTCTTTACATCGCATACAATCTACTGCAATACTTGTTTTACTGTTTTCTTCGCAAACAATCATCTTCCACACAATACGGTTAATCCTTTGTTACAGCAAGCCGGTGAGATTGACAACCTCACTGTTTCGTTGGGGCAAAGTACTTTGGTTGTGTTGTGCAGTTCCACGTTGGCGCCGGAATCCCTGGTGTTGCGCCGCATTACATTTCGCCGCCATCAACCTTCAACGTGCTTCTTGGCTCCTCCTGGTTCAATAAACCTTGGTTTCTTTCTGAGGGAAAACTTGCTGCTGTGCGCATCATACCTTCCTCCTGGGGTTCCCAACGAACGTGTGAGTTACACGCCATCAGACACCTGCATGGATGACCCATGGAACGAGGTAACTATGGTTTGATCCATTTTTTGTTCCCCATTCCTTGTTGAACCCTATTTTTGCTGGTTTCCTAGTAACTATTAGTGTCGATCTGTAGATGGATGAGTATTGGGTTAATATTTGCGCCGATTTTATTCCATTTTGTTTTGATCCCTTCTTGATTTCGTTTAAGATTTGGGGTTCGGCCGTTCGGTTAATTTATGCAAGTAATAATGAGATCTCAATCAGTTAATTTATGCAAGTAATCATGAGATCTCAATCAGTTATTTTATGCACGAATCAAAAGATATCAACCGTTTAATTTTGCAAATAATCTGGAATGTGTTCAAATCCAGATCTGGAATCTATTTCTTTGCCTATGATGAATCGTTGGGCACAAATTTTTACGGGAGGGTTCAGCGAACCATTGATGTGTACATATCTGCTGTGCATGAGCTTTGGTTCGCTAACACCGTCCCTGTAGATATATAATCGTGTCCACTCTAACTAAGGCTGACTCTGTTTTTCCTAACTTTGTTATCATGCACGTTAGTCATCGTTGCAACTCATTCACTCATAGTTTCCGTTTGATATGGATCAGGTGTCTGGCAGCGACATCGGCAGCGATGACAAGGACCAGCACACCAAGACTCGGCATGTGCTGCGGAGGCTGCAGTCGGCCAGACATCTCCTACTTCGCCAAGGGTGTCTACAGGTGCCCTTTCTGCACTAGGAGACTCAGCGGCACCGACTTCAACTGCCTCCTCACGTATGCTGAGGACATCGAAAAGACCTTCCCCAAGGTCGGCGCGATGGTGAACGTCTACTCCTTCCGCGCCAAGCACAAGGCGCTCGGCATTCACCTCCGCAACTTGCAGCGGATGGAGATCTCCGCCGGGCGCATGCCTCCGCTCAAGCCCAAGGTGCCCAAGGGGAGCAACAAGTGGAGGAGCGGAGTCCCGGACGTGTGCTGCTGCTGCAGCAGCATCTATTTTGTTGTTAGCTAGGGATCCCTTGTTGTTATGTTGTTAGTATGATGGTGTTGTGAAGAACCTCGAACCTGTTACTATGTTGGCTGCTATGTATGCAGCTTATTATCTAGGGAGGGATCCCTATAATCTATCCATTTTCTATATTTTGGTGGCCCTATTTTGTTTTGATTTACTATGACTGTGTGAATTTATCGTACATTACCCTGGAGATTTGCTTCTACATTTAACTACATACATATGGACCAGAGGGAGTACTAGATTTGCTGCCATATTGGGCAAACAACGAGGGCCAAAAGGCACAAATAATTGAAGAAAGACAGAAATGCAAGCTTCTCTAGATTTGATACTAATTTGATGAAAAAGGACAGAGAGAAAGAGGAAAAGATGCTCTTAATAATGCCAATTTGGGGCCGAGAGAGAACCCACTCTCCTGCTCACGTACAACCAAACGCGGTCTTGTCCTGTCTCACGTGGTCCCTTTCTACCAGCCCCATGCGACGCGGCCCCACACGACACGGCCCCACATGTCAGCACGGAACGGTCAACTAAACGGGAATCCTCCCGTCTGAGCTCCTTCTGCGGGTTTCAAACAAGGGCTTGGGGAAAACTGAGGAAAAACTAATGGGCTGGGGGAAACTGAGTACAACTAAGGACCTGAGGGCACGAAAATAGAAATCCCTATTACTTACTATATATTTTTCTCGGATTCGAATCGGATTGGATATTGATTGGTTTCCGATTCGAATGCAAATATACCAGAATGCGGATTTCAATCGAAAATTGAGCGGATTCAGACCAGAAACAAAAATAATCAGATATATGTTCTCATCAGTAGATATTTATAGTTTTTCTAAATCTTGAGAGATATTTACACTTTCAGTATTGTGTAGTTATGAAAAAAGAGATACAATACGCTATCGATAGAAATTTAGAGCTAAGCATGCTCGACAAATAAATTTGGCAACTCAATAACTATTAACCTTGCAAGATTGGCATTGGCTTTTGACACAAAATCGAATTGTCCGGTTTAAAGCCTTTAGATTGTTCTAATAAAATTTTGGATAGTCCATATCCGCCTGCTATTTTCTATACCATATTCAGAGAACCACTTTGGAATCTGATATCCTTATCCGCTGGATTCTTTAAAATCAGATACGAATAACTTAAAATGGATTCGGCGCTGGTTTCGGTACGAAATTTATCCTACCGTTTACACCCCTACAAATGCCGAATGGGGTGAGCACGGTTTTAGGCAGTAAGGCCATCTACAACGGGGCGACGCAAATCTCGGACGCTGCCCCGCTTGGACCGAAAAGGCGTCAGGAAGCAGCTCCAGCGGGGCGACGCATAGTGAACGAGTTGTCCGAAGCGACGCAAACCTGGCCCAAATATGCGCCTCAGATGCATCTCTGCGGACGCTGCGCAGATACGCAAAGTGTCCGCTCGCGTCTGGCGGACGTTTCGTCGGGCCCGCCCCTGCCCTGGTAGTGACCCAGTTTCGATACGTCTTCTCAGGCGCGCCAGTACTGGCGCCGAGGCGTCGCTTCGGCAGTCTGCGGCCGCGTAATGGCGATTACTCGCGTGGCGCGCGGCCGTCGCCTAACTCTGCGCACGAAGTAATGGCGATGACACGTGTGCTACTGCCGCCGCCTGCCTCTGGCCTATATAAACAAGGGCGCGCGCATCTCATCTCCTCGCACACTAAACCCTAGCCTCCGCACAACCTCCACCGTAGCGCGCTGCCGCTCAACCTCCACCTTTGCCACCATGAGCAGCGTCGGCCGCGGCCAGGCTGTCGCGCCTCCACCTCCACCTCCCCCGGCGTCGAGCTCCAACGAGGAGTTCGACGACGACAACACCGACGATCTCCTTGACTCGGCCAGGGACGCAAAGTTCCTGGCTGACGCGGAGAAGGAAGCGGAGGAGGAGCAGGCGACCCACGCGGCGTTCGACACAGAGATGGAATTCCGCAGGGTGGTGGACACCGCAGAGGATGACAACTCCGACATCTTATGGTCTTCTGATGACCCTGATGCGCCTACCCCGGAGGAGAAGGCGGCGGAGCGGAGGGCGTTAGTCGACTCTTTCGAGACGCTCAAGAAGGCCGAGGATGCCGCGAACGAGACTCTGCGGCGGTGCCTGCTAGAGGACGCGGCGGCGCAGTGAGCTCTAGCGGCCACACGGCAGGCGGCAGAGAAGCACGAGGGAGGGACGCAACGACGGGGCCGAGCTGTCGGGCAGCAAGTAGTCTAGGTTTCTACCAAATGTAGTTTGTATAGTTTGTAGTACATTATGCTTTTTAAATATTTTGCAAATAAAAAATAGGTCGCCCTGCTTGGAGCACATCCAGACACAAACGGCCGCGCAGTTAAAATATGTCCGTGAAGTGGAGATGCCCTAAGATGGGAAAAAAATTGAACTTTTAGGTGCTTTAAAGTCAGCACCAAAACAACCAAACGCACGTTTTTTGACCACCCGAGCCGAGAAATGCTTCCAGCAGACTGGGCGAGTATTCTGCGCACGCTTTCCTTTGAGTTTCCACGCTTGGTTGTTTGATCGCTTCCGTGGCGGCTGATCCCCATTTGCCACTCGTCCTGATTTGGCAGGGCGCTTGCGAGCCAAGCATTGGTGGACATAAAACCAATTCCATGGACACGGACGCACGAACTTTCCCCTCCTCTTCTTCCCAGCCCTCCGCCCTCTGCCGGTCCCTTACCTCACGCCGGCGTCGATCCCCACGCACCGCCACCGCGGATTGCCTGGCTGATCGATGGACGGGAACGCTCTGGAGGAGCTGATACGGCGGCTCCTGGACGGGAAGAAGAACAAGGGGCCGGGGAAGAAGGTGCAGCTGAGCGAGTCCGAGATCCGGCACCTCTGCGTCACCGCCAAGGAGATCTTCCTCTCCCAGCCCAACCTCCTCGAGCTCGAGGCCCCCATCAACGTTTGCGGTGAGTCGTCCTGCGTGTGCTAATTTCCTCCTTCATTTGCGTTGCGGTCAATTTGAGCAAAAAAATTGAGTCTTGATACGATCCGTGTGTGGGAATCAGGCGACATCCACGGGCAATTCTCCGACCTTCTCCGGCTGTTCGAATACGGCGGGCTGCCGCCGACCGCCAACTACCTGTTCCTGGGCGACTACGTGGACCGCGGGAAGCAGAGCATCGAGACCATCTGCCTGCTGCTCGCCTACAAGATCAAGTTCCCGGACAACTTCTTCCTGCTGCGGGGCAACCACGAGTGCGCCTCCATCAACCGCATCTACGGCTTCTACGACGAGTGCAAGCGCCGCTTCAGCGTCCGCCTATGGAAGCTCTTCACCGACTGCTTCAACTGCCTCCCCGTCGCCGCCCTCGTCGACGAGAAGATCCTATGCATGCACGGCGGCCTCTCCCCCGACCTCGACAGCCTCGACCGGATCAGGGAGATCCAGCGGCCCGTCGACGTGCCCGACCAGGGCCTCCTCTGCGACCTCCTCTGGTCCGACCCCGACCGCGACAGCTCCGGATGGGGCGAGAACGACCGCGGCGTCTCCTTCACCTTCGGCGCCGACAAGGTCGCAGAGTTCTTGAACA
This sequence comes from Lolium multiflorum, assembly GCA_030979885.1. Taxonomy (NCBI): domain Eukaryota; kingdom Viridiplantae; phylum Streptophyta; class Magnoliopsida; order Poales; family Poaceae; genus Lolium; species Lolium multiflorum. Next base: position 130,124,488 of record CM061753.1, on the reverse strand, counting down.
AGCACGACCTCGACCTCATCTGCCGCGCACATCAGGCAAGCCGACCTTCCAACCTCCTTGCACCCGCGCGTTGCAGAATCAATCAACCAACTTGGCATTGACATACGCTTCTTGGAATTACAGGTCGTGGAGGACGGCTACGAGTTCTTCGCGGACCGGCAGCTCGTCACCATATTCTCCGCGCCCAACTACTGCGGCGAGTTCAACAACGCCGGCGCGCTCATGAATGTCGACGCCAGCCTGCTCTGCTCCTTCCAAATCCTCAAGCCGCTGAGAAGCAAAACGCAGCAGGCGGAGTGACGACGGAGGGTTTCATTGCTATTAGAGGCAGGCTTGTTTAGGATCGTCATGGGCATGGGCATCATCTCGTAGATTCTTCTCCTGCACAGATTTCTCCATACAATTTTGTGGGTTGGGGGACGTACAGCTGATCCGACCTCCACTTCTTCTGAATCCTTGCCCTGGACTTGATTCTGTACGTGTATGTAGAAGCATATTGTTTCTGAATCGATCCACGTCTGAATCCACTACACCAGGATCAAAATGACATCTCAAAGTGCACATATATACCACCAATTTTCTGGTGATAACATTATTAGCGCGCGAACGCTCCAGCAACACTACAACATGGTCGCGAAGCCAAATACTGTATGCGTGCTGACGCCAGTAGAGACATTAGGACCTCTTTGTTTCACATGAACAAAACATGTCCAAGAATGTAGAAAAGGAGACCAGAAAAGTTATGTGTTGTATTTGTGGCACCATAGGAAATCAAATGTAATTGTAGGCTAGATGTTAGTGGAGGAAACTTCTTCGCTAAAACAGAGTTAAAATCATCATAAAGTTCTATATATGTCCTTTGACCAGAGAAGCCAGTAATCATCTTTTCTTCACAAATAGTTGGCACGAAAAAAGGGTCGCATGGTAAGATTCAATTGTGAACTTTTTGACGAGTACTGCTCCCTCCCTGTCATCCCCGCGTGGCGACAGGGGAAACCCTAGACCCCACCGTCCTCGAACCCTTCTCCCCCTCCCCCCCCCCCCTCACCGATGCGAGAGGGCGCGGCCGGCGTGGCTTTTCCGCCGGGAGCCATGGTGGTTGTGCGCGGGCTCGACCCGTAGCAGCGGTGCAATGAGCGGCACGATGGTGGTGTGCGCCTGTCTTCTCGGCGGCAAGGGCCGCGGACGGCCGGTTCTGCAATGGTTGGCAATGGGGGAGGATAGGGTGTCCGATCTTTCGATGAGATCAATATAGATCGATTTGTTGGTGGAGTTCGTGCTTGACGATCCGACTACACGTGCAAAGCTCGTGCGCCAATGCAATCGCTAGGACAATCTCCGGGAGTTACTGATCTTGCGGGAGCATGATCAGCCTGACCAGCAAGGGTCTTAATTCCTACCTGAAATCGAGAACAAGTAAGAACTAAAGATGCAATCAGAATATTGCGAATAGAGATGAAAGCTTGATCGATAATGGTGGGATTCCGAATAGGCGGTCTTGTTCTGGGCGTTGGCCTCAAAGGAAGTACACGTAGTTGCAGCAATTGGCTAACTTTTAATCTAATCAAAATCCAAGTTCTAATGACGGCTACAGAGGGATATATATGGGGGAAGTGAAGGGATTTTCGTCCAACCAGCTAGGGTTGGCCAAAAACACCCCTAAATGGGCCTTCCTCCACTTATATGGCCTCTTAAAATCCCCTAAAATACCTAATCCGAAAATACATGGGCCTGGCCCATTAAATAAGGTGACGCAGCACCAAAACTAACTCTTTGGACGAATTTTATGATGGAGTAACTTGTATAATTCATCCAAGCATCATTGCTTCACTATGGTGGCTTCAATGTTCTGAAATCCTCGCTTGCAACGCCATCCTGAATCCTTGCAGGTCTGATGTCATCTCCATGCACGTTCCTAATCCAATGCTTGGCGTCCATGCTAGATCCATTCCTAAATAATATAAATACATTTGATTTAGGCAGCATCATATTCTCATATATATTAGGAAGGATTCCTAGTAACGAATGTACCTGAGATGTGGTTGTAGGAGTATTGGGCGTATCTATCATAGAGATGTCCTCATCATCCTCCCCTACTTGAATTGAAGTCGTCCTCGACGTAGTCTCATCTTTTTCACCAAGATATGCCTTCAAATCAGAGGTTGGGATGTCCTCATCATCCTCCCTTTCTTGAAAGAAAAGCCGTCCTCGGTGATGTTTATTCTGTAAACATGCTAACAAAAGAGACAAGGTATATGCATGGTATATGTATATGTCATCCGTTTTAACAGCTCTTTCATGTTTCCCATTTAATTTTGTACATATACCAGTATTGTAGTAGCGTAGAAGCTCATTAGTCCCCATTAAACATTTATCACAACTCAGTTTGCAGATATAAGTGAAGCACATATTAACTCCTTTTAAATTATAATGCTCATCATTAAACCATCCCAATAGTGGTAAACCAAAATTCAGTAGTTCCAATTTACATGCTACAACTAGCTTAAATAAGCGATCATGCAACAAGCTATTTGGCATAAAGTCTACACCGTTATTGGAGGTCATATCAAAATGATTGAACATAGGTGGAATTTTACTTCCCATCAAACCAATAGTATATGGAACATCATCACATGTAATGCAAATTTTATTCACTAAAAAATCATTGTCTACGCCATACTCTCCAATTAAATTAAAAGTATAACCATGGGCATAAACACTCTTCAAATATTTGAGTTCAGCAATCTTATTTCTAGCATGTGATAAAGACATAGGAGGATCCATCACAACAGAAAACAAAGAATTAGCATGAGAAATCTTAGCCAACACTTCATTGTTCCTAACCAGTTTTATATGATCCATACCATAGTCATCTTTGAAATCACAAAGTGCATTATCAGGAGCAAGAATTTCAGTTTGTACACTCATATATATGGAAGAATTAACTTGTACAGTAGGTGTACTCAACATAGTTGGTATATCACTTCCACAATTTCCTAACACATGGTCATCCTTGGAAACAAAAATCTCCGTTGGTATACTCATATCAATGCATGAATTAGAATCAACAATAGGTGCACTTAAACCATCATCTATCTGAGTTGTTTGATCACATAAAATCAAATTAGCAGCACAATCCTCTAATATAGGTGGTGTGACCAAATTATTTTCTACCTCATCACATGGTATATTTAAGATAACCTTGCATTCCCCAATCTCATGTGGAGGGACAACATCAGTACCTTCATTGTTACCTTGTGACTCCGACTTAGAAGATGTTCGCAGCGACGTGTCACAAGTCTGTGGCTGGGCGACTCACACAACAATATTCATGCGTGGAACGTTGGAAGAAACAACCGGTGCTAGTGTGCATGACTTGAAAGAGTTGAAATGGTCCACCATGTTTTCCTGTATGTGTTTCTCAAAAGCACAAGCGCGAACATATATACCAATAGTAGAACGAGGAATATACTTAAACATAACCTTAATATCAGGGTTTAAGCCGTTGAAAAACATGTTTCTAGTACTTTCCTCAAATTCCTTTATATCACAACGGTACATGTAAAATTGAAATTCCTGATAGTAAACATGCACGGTGTTACTACCTTGTTCTAACCGTTTAAGTTTGCGGATCATTTCACGTTGATGAAAAAGAGGCACAAATCTATGTCGCAAAGCAGATTTTAAATCTTCCCAAGTGGTAGGTTTATTATCAATATTTTCTTTATAAGTCATATCCCACCAAATGGAAGCAAGACCCGTAAAAACTCTAGCAGCAGTTCTTACTTTCTCATGTTCAGTAAAATCATGACATCCAAAAATATGGTCGACCTCAAACTCCCAATCAAAATAAGCATCAGTATTATATCTACCCTCATAAACTGGTAAAGAAATAACCTGATCATGATCTCTTGTAAATGGTCGCACATGCATCGCCATAGTCGTCATGGTATTCGGGTCGATGGATTGGTCCTCAATTCCTGTCATGGTTAGTACCCGAAAATCACAAGTGTATATGCCTACAAGCTACGGAAATATGGTGGTATCACGCGCAATTTGTCAAGCAAAATACAAATCTCTTACAAGTTCTTACCAAACAGGAGGAAGGTGATATGGCAACCAACAAGGATCAGCTTCTCCCCTAGATTGCACAAAGCGATTACCAGGTGTCGACACAAAGCACGTGGAGAAATCTGTGGAGCTCTGGGAAGGCAAAGTATAGTGATATGGTGGCACAGTAATCAAATGTGCGATGCAAATTGAGTAAACGCTCAATGACGGTACTGTGTTGGTCCTAGGCTAGATCGTATTAGAGACGCGAGCCTAAATCACCAGCGAGGTCACGACACGGCACAAGATGCAAGGGGCAGCGAAACTGGCGCTAGAGGATAGAGGCACCTATGGTAATGCACCCAGTTTTTTTTTTGACTCTACCTTGGCGCTAGAGGCTAGAGGTCTCTATGGTGGGGTGACCGGATTTTTTTTTGGAATCTAACTTGGCACTAGACCATAGAGGTCTCTATGGTGGTTTTTTTTTTTTTTTAGGATCTACCTTGGCGCATGATCATAGAGGTCTCTATGGTAGGGCGCCCGGAATTTTTTTTTGTTTTTTTTTGTTTAGGATCTACCTTGGCGCATGACCATAGAGGTCTCTATGGAAGGGCGCCCAGAAATTTTTTTTTTTTGCAGCTAGACTCCTATCAGGATTCCGACGGAAAACGCGAAATTGACCAAGAAAACGGATCTAAAACCCGAAAAAACTCTGAAACGAAGATCAAGAAAGACCCTACTATGATGGGAAGAAAAGGTAAACAACAAGGAGTTGATGGCAGATGTGGCGGAAGTGTATGGTGGCGGTGATAAGGCGAGGACTGCACGCGGAGATGGTGCTGCGGCGACGTGACTACTATGACCAGAACTCGAAACTCTAACGACTCTAGACGCTAAGACCAGCACGCGACACGACGATTGCAGACGAAGACTCAAAAAGCAAAAACTGAAAAGATCATGCAATGGCTTGGCAGGGGCTGTGGGACGGATGATCTAAACCTAATATATTTTTAGCTTTTTCTTGGGTTTTAGGTATGAAGGCGATGCAATCTACACTAGGAAAACTGTAAAATCTCACCAAGCAACCTGAAATCTGATACCACTTGATAGGGCAAAGGTGTCCGATCTTTCGATGAGATGAAGATAGATCGATTTGTTGGTGGAGTTCGTGCTTGACGATCCGACTACATGTGCAAAGCTCGTGCGCCAATGCAATCGCTAGGACAATCTCCGGGAGTTACTGATCTTGCGGGAGCACGATCAGCCTGACCAGCAAGGGTCTTAATTCCTACCTGAAATCGAGAACAAGTAAGAACTAAAGATGCAATCAGAATATTGCGAATAGAGATGAAAGCTTGATTGATAATGGTGGGATTCCGAATAGTCGGTCTTGTTCTGGGCGTTGGCCTCAAAAGAAGTACACGTAGTTGCAGCAATTGGCTAACTTTTAATCTAATCAAAATCCAAGTTCTAATGACGGCTATAGAGGGATATATATGGGGGAAGTGAAGGGATTTTCGTCCAACCAGCTAGGGTTGGCCAAAAACACCCCTAAATGGGCCTTCCTCCACTTATATGGCCTCTTAAAATCCCCTAAAATACCTAATCCGAAAATACATGGGCCTGTCCCATTAAATAAGGTGACGCAGCACCAAAACTAACTCTTTGGACGAATTTTATGATTGAGTAACTTGTATAATTCATCCAAGCATCATTGCTTCACTATGGTGGCTTCAATGTTCTGAAATCCTCGCTTGCAACGCCATCCTGAATCCTTGCAGGTCTGCTGTCATCTCCATGCACGTTCCTAATCCAATGCTTGGCGTCCATGCTAGATCCATTCCTAAATAATATAAATACATTTGATTTAGGCAGCATCATATTCTCATATATATTAGGAAGGATTCCTAGTAACGAATGTACCTGAGATGTGGTTGTAGGAGTATTGGGCGTATCTATCGTAGAGATGTCCTCATCAGGGAGGTGTGGTGGTGGTGGGTTGCTCCTGACGGCGGTCCGGCGGTGTCGTTCGCCGGTTCTTGTTCGAGAAGGAGTGGAGGATATGGCAGCTGATGCTGCTCGGAGGTTGTCGGAGTGGCTCCTGCAGGGCGGATCTATGCCAGGTGGGCCCAGATCTGCTGGCGGCGACGCCTCTGTGACACCTAAGCGGCGTCGACAACATGGCGAAGGCGCTGGGATCCTACGTCTATTGATGCGCGAGCTCGTGGGTGGCAAGGACGGTCGTGAGGGGACGATCATGTGTGGTGGTCGCTCGGTGCAAGGTGGCCGGGTTCTGGCGAGGTGGAGGTGGAGGCCGTAGCGGGCTTGAAGGCTAGATCTGGGCTAGGCAGGCTAGGATCTGGTGGCCGTTTTATGGGCCCTTGGGCAGGGGCTACGCGGGCCGTGATGCACTTATCCTACCCGTCGCACTTCTGTTACCGGACCAGCTCCGTCTGCACGCCCGACCTCGGGGTGCTCTTGGGTCATGGTCGTTTGGGGTTGTGGTTTGATGCGGTTCGGTAGAAATCCTTGCCGTCGTGTGTGGCGCCGACGCGGTGGCGTATGTGGGTATCGATGTTGCTACTTGTAGGGCATCGGGGGGAACCATATATCCCCTATGAGTACCGAGGGAAACCCTAGGACTAGTTCGTTGGTCGGGGCAGCAACGACGTGTTGGCGTTCCATCCCTTCTTGAAACTGATGCCTTGATACTCAACGACCTGTGGTGCTTGTAGCGTGGTGGGACAACTTTGGAGGACGCACCGGTTGAGGGTCTACATGTCTATCTTTCCCCTTTGGTCTTCCTTTGTATCGATTTACTTTTCTGTCGGGCATGTCTGTGATGTTGCCCCAATATTTATTTTAACCGAATGGTTGTATGATGTTGTAGTTTTATTTATAAAGAACGACGAAAGCCTATTTTTAAAGAGGAAGGGCATCTCCAAAGGGACGACGCAAATCGGACACACCCAAATTTTTCCGCATGCATCCGTTTGCGTCACCCCGCGGACATGAAAATGACCGTTTTTGTCCGCGCGTCCGTTAGCGTCTGGGGGTGGCTCCAGCGACCCGACGCACTTCCGCGTCGGCATGAATTAGGATGTTTGAAAACAACAAAATAAAGGGTTTCAACGAAGTCATAGTTATTATATCCAAATTTTAAGAATTCTACATGAAAGTAAGATGGTATTCCTCTAGGCATTGTCTTCATGGCTAGCCAATGCCTACTGAAGCTCAATCAGATCCGTCTGCAGGCGTTTGCACACTGTCTCGTCAGTAACGCTTCATAGAATGACCATGAACAGGTCCCTTGACATCCTGTATCGGCACCAAAATATTTTTTTCCTTGAACATCGGATCGGTGCGGTGGAAGTAGTCCCTGTGGAGCCAGAGGTGTCCTTCCACTCTGTTGCGCGGCAGGTTTTTTGAGCGGCCCTTGACAGTGTGCATCGGCGCCTGGTTTGAATTGAACTCGTGGACGATGGAGGCCGCAGCAGCAGCCAATGTCTGTCTCGACTGATCAGACTCCTCGCCGGAAGAGGAGTCAACAACCTCCACGCGGAACTTGTCCAGCATCTGCCACATGTCCATCTGCGTGGGTACGAACTGCGGATCAATGGCCGCGCACAATAGCGCCGAAAACACGAGTAAGAAATCTACCAACGCAATTGACCGAACAGGTCGTGGGCGGCGAGGCCGGGCAGCGCAACCGGCAACGTTTGGCCCCAAAACAGGCGACATGTGCGCGCTGGAGCCCACCTCGACTACGATCCTGCTCTCCCGCGCGGCGAGAACCAAGCCGACGGCGAGTACTGCAGCGGGACGGCTGCGGGTGGGGTTGGGGTGTTGGTGTCGCACTAGGGCATCAAAGAAGGGGAAAATGAAGCAAATCGAAGCGGTCGATTTCGCTATCCCTGCCATGCGGAACCGGGTATGAAAAGGAGGACGCTCGGCGCGACCGCGGAGCGTCCGCGGAGACGCAAACTTGGCGCATATTTCGCCGCGGACGGCCCGGTCACTTTGCGTCGCCCTGCTGGAGCTGGGCCAGACGCATTTTCGGTCACGGCGGAGCGGCCGTTTGCGTCGTCCCGTTGGAGATGCCCGAATTGTGAAGTTTAATTTTGCCATTGGTTTGAGTTTGATTTGATCATCTTTATTAGGATTGTTTTTGTTTTTGGCATCCTGTGTACTCCTTCCGTTCATAAAGATGTCGTAAATTTGTTTTCGAATGCATCTAGATACTAAATCTAATTTTAGATAAACTTATGTGAATCAAAGACCAATTTATTCTCATTCACAACAACGGCACACTAATAGTGAGTAATGACCATATAGTTGTGGCCGACGGCGTACAAGCTCCGTCTGGGCGGAGGCAGCGCTGACCATCATGGTCAGATGGTGTTCTGGCAGAAGATGACCTTGAGCTCACGGGGCGCGAGGCACTTCTGCGGCACGGGCTCCACGTCGCTCCCGCTCACCCGCGTCATCGGGCACCGCTGCTTGAAGTAGCCGTAGTCCCCCTTGCACGCCACTACGCCGCCGCCCTTGCCGATGACGCGCTGCTCCACGGGGCAGCCGTCGTTCAGGTTGACTGGGCAGCCCAGCACCGGGCACTGCCCGCCGCCGCCGATGGACTGCGGGCTCACCACCGCCCCCACGTTGAACCCGTCCTTGAGGCTGACGCTGTACGCGGCCAGGTCCTCCCCGGGCCCGGCCTCGGTGGAGTGCACGACCAGCTGCACCACCGTCATCGGCGGCGCCGTCCCCGTCTCGCAGATCGTCGGCGACGTGCAGAGTGTGCGCGCCACCACGCGCCCAGCCCAGAAGGTGGGCGGGAAGGGGAAGGAGATGAGGCCGTTGGCGTCGAGCTGAATGGTGTTGCCGGCGATGGAGGGGAAGCCATCGTTGGAGGTGACCAGGGGGTACACGGTGAACGGGCAGAGGTTCTGTAGGGTCAGCTTGGTGTCCACCGCCGATACCGTGGTCAGAACGGCGGCGGCCGCAATCAGGAAGGCGAGCACGAGGCGCTCGGCCATGGCAGCCATAGCCTGGCGAAGCTTGGTTCTTGGGTTTGCAGGGCCGTGAACTGGTTGTAGGTTCTAGACGCAGGTGCAGGCTGTTTTATAGAGGCGAGTGGAGGAGCACGCGCTGTCTTAGCTTTCGTGCACACTGTTCACCACCCGCCCAAACAAACAACAGGAATTAGTGGCAAAATTCACCCGAACAGAATCATAACAAACTCTGCTGAGGATTGAAGAAACATGCGAAAGCTCCTCGATTGACCAAGTCTTTCGGTCACTCTGTCGCTCATTATTTCTGCACTGAATTCTCCTCCATAAGAGCATCCATCCTCGCTAATGTATCGACGACCACGAGCATATGATCTGGTCGATCAGTCGTGCGGCATCGATCGGTTTGACTGAATTCACTGCGTGGGAAGACTTAATTCTGTGTACTGTTGGATTTATGTTCCTGCGTTAACTTCCCAGAGGCTTCAGTTTCGCCCATGCATTCCCATCTGCAACAGCAATAGTACCGATCCGATGAGAACTGATATACGCGCGTTAGGTTCTTGGAGTTCTTAGCTACCAAGGACATGGACATCAGACTGTTTTTTTTTCCGTATTACTTCCAGCGATGCTTGGATTGGTCCCGTGATAAACCCGTCATGGCGAGTGGCTTCTATTCTGGCAAATGTAGCATGCTTCCTTGTCGAGCCGATGCATTTGTTTCTTTCTGCAGGTTACATGAGCTTCTTCTGGCGTTCCTTAGCCAGTTAACTCAAGATGCAAAGCCCGTGTTGGGTGCGGAACCGGCTGCTCTAACATCAAGAAGCTAAGTCTTTGCTTCAGCAAATGGATAACTCCCCTGCAAAAAGTAAACGGAAAAGAAAAGGACACTAGCCCCCGTAAGCCGGAACCGGCTCCTCTATCGTCAAGAAGAAAAGTCAGGTCAGAGACTGATTTTACTTTAGCAAACAGGCAACTCCCCTCCAAAAAAATAAACGAAAAAGAAAAGGAAACGAAAAAAGAAACAGAGGAGATACTACCTCCGTTCAAGATTATAAGGCCAACACATATACCTAGATCGTTGATTTGACCAACATAATATAAATATTACAAAATAAAAATTATATCATTATATATTTTAAAATATATACCTTGCATTACATTGGTTAAATTTATGATCTAGGAATACGCTCGGCCTTATAATCCCGAACGGAGGAAGTACATACCTGAGCAGGAGAGAAGTGCAAGAAAGAATGGTAGTCTTTGTCTATGTTACCACCTTTTCTTTTCTTTTCCATCTAATTTTTGGAGCTAGTTTTCTTTTCTAGCACCTGCAGTTTCTTGTAAGACTCGGCTCCTATACATCCTAGCGTTGCATGGTCTTTTGAATAAATAGTCTGAATAGCTTGCCACATCATCACCACTTTTTTCCTATAGCTAGATGCATTCTTGTTGGCATACACAATACACACATATATTAGAAATGATAGTCAAGTTGCAAAACTAAGGACAAAATAAAATTTACACCCTTAAATACCTCAACATAACGTGACCACAATTTATCACTTTTAACCTCTACCATGTTTTTTTAATCCCATCTAAAATCACTCTGAGTAAGCATCTTGCTAATGATCTGAAACTTTTAACCCACCGCGGTTACAAAAGTGCGAAATGTAAGAGGAAGAAGAAGAAGAACTTGGACGGTCAAAGCGAAAGTTAACAAGAGGCACCGGTGAGAGTGATCGTGTTTTCTTTTTACAAAATCAAACATCATATTTTTTGAGTTCCAAAAATTAATGAAAATGTTAGGATGTAGCCAGTGATGTATCCCACAAACATGAAAACTATCAATTACAAATAATGTCTATTTTGGGCTACACAGAATAGCAAAAGTGTGGATCTGAGTATCAAACTCCAGGTTTGATACTTTGGTGTCTCATTAAAAGCGGAACATGTTTCAGTGGGAGGCGACATTCCCGTCGACAGCGAGGCGCATGTGGTGACTTCGTCAATGTCAAGACCCATCGGATTTTGTGCGCGCGTTCATAGGGGTGAGTGTATGTGCGTATATGTGAGCGTCTACATTTGTACTGTGTTTCGCAAAAAAAATCACATTTTCAAATCTCTTGAAAATATCAGATTTCGCCATTTTATGTAGCCCACAATAAAAGGATTTCGCATTGCCATCTAGCATGCTTGTGAGATATATCGTTAACAAAGTTCAGAATTGTTTATTTTTTAATTTGAACTTGTAGATATGATTATTACAAAAAAAAATAGTAATGTGGCAGAAGAACTTTTCGATCTGGTTCTCCATCCAAGGGTGGGAGTGCCACTTAAATCTGACCATCATCCAATTAAGAGGGTAGTTCAGTTCTTTTGGCGGCTTCTCCGAGAAGCTGCCCTTCCCCCAGCTTCCTGGGGAAGCTGGGACAAAATTTTGTGAGGCTTCCAAATTAATTTAGCCTTAGCTATTCTAGAAGCCTCGATTTTTTTTAGAATCGGCTTCCCCAGGAAGCTGGGGGGAGGGCAGCTTCTCCGAGAAGCCGCCAAAAGAACTGGGCCATCCTTTTCACGATTTTTCAACAAGGTTTACTATGTTACCAAACTCGCGAGTCAATCATGCATCTCCATACGGAAGTATTGAACCGCTCGATCAGTCGAGGCTATCTCATGGCCGCCTCTTGTCCCGTTCAAGCGTATCACCTGCGGCGGTGTTGTCACTCGTTCTAATGTCTGAGTGCTTCACTTTCACTAAAGTAGTTTTGAAAAATGCTACATACAAAAAGGACCGAAAAGAGATTTGTGGAACATGCCAATATAGGGTCTAGTTTTAAGCCACATGTGGATGCAAAGCCGACGATGAGAAACAGATTGCGAGTTTGACATACATTTGAGCTACAGTACCTTTTAAGTTCGACTTCTTCCTTGACATACTTCTTTACAAGTTTCTTCTTGACCCCTTGGGCAATCAAGAATATCGACAGAATTAGAAGGAACTTATGGTGGAAAGGTGATAACGAAGCAAAGGGAGGCACTGCTTGGTGAGCTATGTGAAGCTGCACCTGTTGAGTTTCCTCCCCTAGTGTACCGGCTAGCGAGAGGAAAATCTCTCTCTGTTGCTAACTAAGGTCATCATCAATGTGCGATGGCTGCGTGGCCTCAACCAAATCTCAAACGAAGAGGACCTACATCAATTCCTGCAGCTTTGGGCTAAAGTAGATGAAGTGCAGCTTACAAATGTTCCTGACTCAATCCAATGGCTTCCGGAATCCGGAGGCAAATTGATGTTATTCTGCTAAATCTGCCTATGGTTTTCATTTTGTTGGCACTTTTCAGCAGCTGCACTTGGAAAAGATTTGGAAAACTAAAAGTGAGGACAAGATCAAGTTTTCTCTGTGGATTTTATGACACAATAGGAACTGGACCGTTGACAGATTATCTAAGAGAGGTCTGACCTGCAACTCAATTTGTAGCCTTTGTGACCAAGAGCTTGAGTCGGCCGCCCACCTGACTGTTGGGTGCTCTTGTGTCAAGGGGGTCTGGGCTGGTTTCACAACTTCTAATGCTGCAGTAGCAAGTTTATTCTCTGCAGCATTGACAGTCTAGGCTTGGTGTTCCAAAATTCAGAGAAAGGAGACTATAACCTTTGCCTGTTACACTGTCTGGCATATCTAGAAAGAACGAGGGCCAGAACCGGACCCGACTAGTGTCTGTAGACGACGCACTAGATGGTCTAGTTCAAGATTCAGGTAGTCCGGTTCGGCCCTATGGGTCGCTGGACCAACCTCTAGTAGTTACGCAAAAGTACATGTCTCCCAAACTTCATCTATCACATGGAGGTCGACTTCTGTTTGGAGGTCGTAGCGGGCGGAGACATCCTGGTACGATGACCCTCGTTAAGCATCGGGACTCAGACATTGCCTGACGACATCTTGAAGACTGATCTCCCCGAGATGAAGTACAAGGTTTTGGATAACTAGAGAATATTTCATGATTAATTTTAGAATATTAAACATGATGTAAAAAACAACTATAACGTATAACTCGAATATACTAGATGTATTCGACAACATGATGAACAGAAACCTGTAGCAGCTATTGCGGTCTTGTGGATCATGTTAAACATGTAAAGAGGAGCACCGCGTACATAGCGATTGATTGTAGGTGCAGCAGCAACAACAACAGAAAGTTGACGACGAAATCGCAACCTAGCCACAACGAAAAGTTGAAGATGAGCCATGATGAAGATCGTGAGCAGGCGCGCATAGTGTTTTCTAAAAACCTAATTTGGCATCTCCTGTACATGCGATTGGTTCTGGAGACCCGCTCGTCCGTTCATCAATGCATGCCGACGAGTGGGATCGAGTGACTACGGTAGCGACGCAAGCAGAGATAGATGGAAAACCGCTAACATGTTTATAAGTTGCATGTGTGGCGGCAGCTTTGCATGACATTATATAGAGCACTCAGAAAACCCTAGGCAATGCCACATATCACGTTCGACTCGGTTACAATAGCCGACAATTCGGGAGCGGCCCGAATCGATTAGATGTGACATGACCATCAAAGTCTCGAGTTTCCTAAGCAACAAAAGTAAAGCTCGGCTCCAAGTTGCATCACGATGAGGCGAGCGGAGGAGGAGAGGGAGCATGCGTGTACCACTCCTTTTCTCACGCTCTTACCAAGTGGTGAAACAACCTCCTTATAAGGTGGATTAACTTCCTGCAAATTTTCTATGTGAGACTAAATTTAGGACCCTCTTTCTTGCCTTGAGCTGCCACAAAGATGGGCTTTGAGATTTAGGAGAAATCTAAAATCTACATGGGCCAATCAGCTTTGGCCCACACATGGATTACTCAACTAGCCCATTATTTCTAACACAAAGGACATTGATGGCTAAGGTGGTGGATAATTAAGATGATAATGACATGTGGGCCGATTACTGACTTTGCTTGAAGGAGTTCATCACCACCTACAATTTCATGGAGTCGTTGACGGTTGAAGTCATTGGAAAAGTTGTGGCCGGTGTTGATCATCATGACTTTTATTATGAAGGGGTATCGGGTAATGGAGAAGTTATTGTGTTTGAGTTTGCTGAGTTTGGAGGGAGGGGTGCAAAGTAAAAGTAGACGTTTGATTTTTTGCATATGTGAAAGAACTTGCATTATAAATCTTGCAGTATCTCCATTCTCACTCAGCATGAGGGGAGAATTACTCAGCACTTGTAGGGTGAACACATGTGCATTGGATCACGTAAGGACAGCCCACGAATGGAGCTTTTCTTTTCGTGAACATACCTCTTAGTGTCAGACAGAAAAAAGAAGGCATCAACATCATGTCGCCCGCATGTTTAAACATCGAATATTTCGTAATACGCTTTGATCGTATAAGCAAGTGGCTTATAATTAAGCTGTTGCCACCCGACCAGGATGACTTATGATCTCCAATAAGGGAAGAAAACGATTGTCTATTCCCAGAAGAAAAAAACAAGGTCTATTCAATTATGCATCTCCTAGTACCCATGTTCAGATGCGATTATGCAACGCAAATTATGCATTGCCTAGTTTCCCACTCACTAGCTAGGTTTATGCGCTGGTGCACGCCCACATGGCCATGAAAGACTAAGAAGATAACATTCCGAGTCTTGGTCCTTTGATGCTCGATCTATAAACCATGTACCTTACCCCAAAATCCACGTAGCAGATCAAACGTGCAAGTCCAATTCTGGATCCCCATCTTCACACCAAGCTATAGAAGTTCAAGAAAAGGCGCGGAGCAAAAACGGGAAAGCAGAAGCCAGAAGGGATTATTTCTTGCCACCCCGGCTCTGTTCTCAAACGATGGGCTGTCAGCGCACATGCACTGCAGGAAACCCTAATTAAACAATCCCTGAGATCAGAGCGTCACTCCGTTTAATTACTGCCTACAATAGAATCTTCCGCCACCTAGGTAGGTTCTTGTGTGCACGAGCAGGACACCTGGACACCGTGCTCTGTGCTGGAAGAGGATGAGAACGGTAGCAGGCTAGCATGGTAAGGATGGGGGGAATTGCATAGAATCCCTCTTATAGGTGGGATCGTAGGATCAACTCATTTGAAATTGCAAAAAAAAAATATCTGAAACTTATATACAACATATCTATGACTGTTTCTACAACTTCAAGAAATTTCAGCTCAAATGTCAATATATCTGTTAGTTTTGGGTGAATATATATCACATTATTCACACCCAAGTTTATGTCTTTATCTCTCTAAGTGTAGCTCGAATTCATGATACATATATGTTGTCAAGTTCTTCCAGAATATTTTAACATATTTTTCCTTTTATAAACAAAATGATATCATAGATCCTATCTGAAATTGAATCCTTCCCAAATTGCCTTGCCAGTCAAGTCACACGGTCTTTTCGGATCCCAACGAGCTCGGTAGAGCCATGGTTGTGCGCCAGCCCATATCCCTAAACAACAGGCACATATGTGTGCTGATCTCACTATCACCGCCACTTAAGTTGCTGCTAACCATGTTGGACATCGAAGCTCAGCAAGCTTAATGAGCACTCGTTTGCTCATCGCGTTTAGCTCAGCTCATTTTAGTAACAGACTGGGCTGAGAAACATATTTTCCTTGTTAACATCCACGAGTTAAACGAGAGAGCCGACGAGTCTCACGGGCTCCTTGATAAGCTCACTAATTTGGAGCCTATTCTGTTGATAAGAGGTAATTATATGATAATTGGGGTGCTTACGTTGATATACAAAAATTAAGTCTTTTTTAGTTCATGAGGTCATATCATGCAATTTACACAAATTATAAGCCATATGGTTTAGGTGTCTAAACAAACCATCCTTAATTTTCCCCTCTTGGGAGAGAGATGTCTGTTGTATGCGTCAAGAATTTTGTCAATGTCATAATTTTCATCCATGGCTGTTCTTGGAAGCCCTCTTCAAGCTTTGCATACATGTTTTTGATGTTTTAATTTATATAAAAAGGAAAATAATAATAGATAGAACTTCTGAAATAAATCTACTTTCATTTTTTCTATGTTTTTATAGGGTTAAGTGCATTATTGGTCCCTGAAGTGTTTCAGAAGTTTGTTTGGTCCCTCAACTCTATTCTAGTCTAAACCGAGCCCTAAAACACTGAATTAGGCCTAACAATGGTTTAAAGATAATTGACCAGTTTATAACTTTTTGTGTGGAATGACTGTCAAGGATTTGACCAAATCTCATCCACATAGTATCGTCATGAGATCATATAAGCAATTAATTTTTACGGGCGTGTTTGACTACACGATCGGAATCACTATCCCGTAGACTAACCTACCTCGTTGCCAACACTTAGTGACGGTGGCGGATGACATGCAAGGACGGTCGCACCATGCAGAAAAGACGATGACCTGAATCTCAAATGCAGTCAAAACTCTTTTGATTTTTGCCATCGAATTCGATTCATGTCCATGCGGCTGGAATCATACATAGGAATAAAAATGCATATTTTGCTTGGCTGCTAATTACTATTCTAATCCGATAGAGTGGACCATCCTCCGGGGTGGAGGCCCTTGCCGGCGCATGGCGTTGGCAGTCGGGGAGTCTAGGAGAGGGGCTAAATCGAAGTACAACGGATGTCCAAGGAGGTTGTGTGTGGTTGATTAGCTCCCAACGGCTCCATCTGTGCATATTGGTGATGTTCTTTAGAACTATATGTTCATCGTGAGAGATCAAGAAGGTAAGGGGTTTCATCTTTTTCTGCGGGATGGGTAATGCATGTGATATCGATCGAGGACAACCGAGCTCCACGTCAGATGAGCCTATGGATACAAATGAGCCAAATCATATCTTCAACAATGCACATACAAAGTTAAAAACTGGTCAATCATCATTAAACAACTGCCAGTGACCATCATTAGACTATTTAAGTGTTCGAGGACCAGTTTAAATGATAATAGAGTTGGGAGACTAAAGTTGGAGTTTTGCAACACTTGAGGAACCAAAAGTGCACTTAACCCTTTTTATTTAAAAGAACCACAAATGCAAATAGTCTACACTACTTTTTAATATATAGCACAAGTACAACATGAAACTAAAACAAGCCAACTAAAATGGTTTTGTATAATCTAAAAGGAAGAAGTGAAGCTCACAACCAAGCCAAACACTAGCTAGAAGAAGTTGTTACTATGGATGATTGCAGTCTTTACTTGAAGTCCCTAGCAATGCCATCAGGAAGAGATCCTGATGGAAATAGAAAGATACCAATTTATTTGAACTTCAGGCACAAAGAGTGTTGTAGCAACTAGCTCTTTCGTCAGAAGAATAATTCGGGGTTGACTATCGAATACAAGGACTCTAAGTCTGCTTTCCTCCTTTTTGAAGCAAGGTCTACAAAACCAAAAGTAGTCATATGTCCCCAACTCAACCGTGGCCATTCTCAGGTAATATGGTGTATTATAAAAAGATGTTGATGGTGCAAGCAAAGTAGAAAATTGTAAAAATAAAAGAAGTAAATTCTTTTCTATTTTGGAATATTTAATAATGCAAAATATAAATCAAGTGTATCAATGGAAAACTCTATTCTTACGACAAAAAATGGAGCGGGGTTCATAGGTTTTCACATGACCTGTTTCTCACAAACATGGTTGCGCAAAATTCTATTTTCTTGAAAAGTAATAAGCTATGTAACTTCAATGCAGTGTTAAATTTGTATTCATATGTGCATCATGTCCTTATATTATACATCACGTCTCTCTAATATTCCCCTAAGCAAGCGAGTTGTTCGGATGCATAGAATAACACACTGTGTTGGCTCAACTGGTGACGTGTTATTGGATAATCTCATGTGCATGCTTCGAAAAAAATGATACCGCTTTTGTTGTCAGTAAGCGATTATCTCTAGTGACATAGAACTAGAAAGGGAAAACCCTAGTTGTGCCCAATTTTTTTGTCGTTGTCTAGGTGAAAACTACAAGTTCTACACCATATATTACACATCTTCCCTGTCTCGCGCCCTAGCATACTATTGTTATCAGAACATATATATAAGAACATGGTAATAATATACATCTACAACATATCAAACACATACTGAAATTGCATGCGATAACTCATCTCATATCAAAAGATCCATCATATGGATAATACAAGGACAGCTCATATGGCTCTAACATGATACAACCACAAAATTGTGGTCTAGAGATGGACTACTCACATGTCATCATGACAACAATGGTGAAGATGTAGGAGGTGCAATCAGGAGTAGCTCTAGCAGTATTTCCCCTTCAATCATTATCGGCGGTGCACTGCTTCTTTGTCTCTATTTGGTGTTTATATTGTGGCGGTCTCTCTCTCTCTCTGAAAGTCATAAAAACCAAAATTATATAGACATTTTGGTCAATACGGAGGTGTGGGCACCAGAATAGAGACAATCATATGGCCAGGGGATGGGAGCTATCAAATAGGAAGTTGGCATTCCTATATGGTTAAATGTTAACACTTAGAATAACTATGTTTTATAAATGCTAGATATGCTGAACAAGCATTGTATAGTCTGAAGGCAACTCCAATATATTGCATCCCCACAAACCTCCACGTTTGTATGTTTAGGAGGGCCGACAAAAATGAGGTCCAAATTAATGACACCCCAAATGGACACCTTGTATGTTTGCCTCTAAATCAGCCACAAAATTGGGGAAGCTTGGAGGCAAACAAACATTGTCTATGTCCTCTCCACACGAGTGTGGATCCCAACGGGCCTTCTTGTTAGCCAGAGAGCCCCAAAAGGCCTCTCCACTCTCCACTCTCTCTCGATCTCTTCCCCCAAATCGAGTCATCGCCCCATTCTCCGACACCTATGTCTCCCTTTATGTCCCCCTCTGTCATGCATGCAAGAGGAGAAGCATGCCTTCATAGAGAATACCACAAAAAAATAGAACAGAATTTGCACGCAAAGTGTCGCGCCGTGAACACTAACATGGCCACCGAAGCCACGACTAGCCAAGGTTTGGGTTCCTCTCTACGAGGTACCCACCTAAGAGGTAGGAGCATCCCCACATGTTTCTATGCGACCTTGTTGCACCCACATCCATATTGATTTTTCACAGAAATCGTAGACTCATATGTAACCATCCCCTAGTCGATACCGCCACGCATGTCTCTCCTTCGAGTGACCGTTTGGGATCCCAGCCGTGTATTTTCGCCTCCTAACTGTACCACCTTGAGCAACATTGCTCAACATGCTTGTCACAATGTTGAGGTGGACTACAATGTCCCATATGTGGTCGGCGACTCATCGATGCTCCAACGGTATCCGCATGTGTTCTCAGGTGGCGTTGGCTTATACGCCATCAACTTGCTCGGCAAAATTCCTACCCAAAGTGATGTATGTTTGATGTATTTGTGTCCAAAATATCATGCAAAATTTTGCAATGTTGGATAAAATGGATAGTTGTGAATATTTTGATTGGTTTTTCATCTATTGTGATTGTTCATTAGTCTTGTTTAATGACTGTATCATGGACATGATCAACAACAGACATGAACGTGAGGACGAGATGTTGTTTGATGTTAATCTAACACAAGCAAGACATGCTTCAAACAAAATGGGTAATTCATACACGATATCAAGAATGTTGATTTGTTGTGTGATGCATGGATGAAAGTGAGCCAAGCTCTCACTTTTAGTGGGGAGAAAAAAAGGAAACACCTATTGAAGAAGAATATACATGATTACTTCCATGAGCTACCCATGGTCTCTCATATATTTTCTAGGTGTAGTTGACTATAGCGTTGGGCTCTTCTAGAAGATAGGCCGACAACAAATTCAAGGAAAACTCTTGTCGTTTCACTCCAACTTTAATAAAAAATGAGGGTGGTCAAACAAAAAAAAACATGCAAGTTAGTAAGTGAAGTCTCAAGCTCTCAGACAATCCATGATGAATATGGGGCCACAAATCAGAAACTCAAAACTAATCACGGGTGCAAATGCACCCGCTATGTATAAAATATATTTTTTAAAGTAAAAAGAAGGAAAAAAATTACATGTTGATGGACATGTTCTATGTGAGCATGTAAAGTTTTGCATAAAACCGATGCGCTGTGCAAAACAGACAAAAAAAATCTCGAGAAATAGTCTATTTTAGCATCAAAAATTGCCTTTTTTACAAAGGGCACAAAACATATCGGTTTTGACTGAAACAACTTTGTGAACATGGAACATGTTAAGATATACAAGAGATATTTTTTATTTGTTTAACATTTTAAATATTTTTAAAATATATTTCAAATAATGGGTGCATATGCACCCGGCGGGTGCAGAAACAACGTGTCCACCGCAAATGGGGATCCGCAAATCGGCATGGAGAAGGATCTGGGAAAGTTGCCACAAAGTGTGCTGCCTCACCGCCTCACCGAGCGCATTGCAAGAATCTTTAGCTATACTAATGAGGGTCAAAGAGGTGTCAAATGAGAAGAGACTTGATTTGAGGGAGCAAAAAAATATGAATGCTTCAAAAGCTATGTGGAGATACAACCTAAAAAGGACAAGTTTGAGATTGAAAGGAAAAAATGGTTGCAACCGAGAGATGAAAGCGGCAATGAAGGTGAAGCAAGTACCTCTTGCATTGTTCACCGAGGAGGCCCGGTTCATGTTGACCAACACAACCATCAAGGACGGAAAGATGAGGGCTTGGTGTGAGCAAAATCATAACGGGATACTGTCTCGCACCGACTTATATGTCTATGTTGCGTGCTTGTATGAACTAGCCCTTTTTACCGTTTTTGGTGCTTCGATGGATGCTTCATGCGTGGTTGAATTTTAATTCCGAACTTGAAATATGATTTTTGCAGTGGGTGATGAGGTGTTGATGAATTGATGCTAAAATGTATGTTAATGAATAATTGAGATTTCAAAACAATCAACATGTACAAGATAACGATAAATAGACAAATCAAACATGTGTGCTACCATTTTGGGGATGCCAGTGGGGTAGAAGTGTCCGGACACCGCTGAAACGTATACATTTTTTTTAAAAAAAAATTGAACACATTTTACAAGATGTTGTTTTCTTTTTGAATTTTTTGGAAAATGTTGCTGGGATTGCCCTAAGAGGTCCAAAATATTGTAAACAAATTTGTATAAATTTGCTTCTCTCAATTTCTCCCTTTTTAAGATCTAAATTCTTTTTTCTGAACAAGGCCAATCCAATGTTTATCTGATCTCCACCATCTCCACTGGCTAGGAGTGGCTGGTCCCCTCCCTCCACTTGCCGTCATAGCGGAAGGAGAAAGGAGGGACCTCGTTCCCCTGTTATGTAGTTAAGGTTAGGTCTTGTCTTCTATGGTGCGTTGTTGGGGTGGTGGGAGCAGCGTCCGGGCGAATAATCTTCCTTAACTCTATTCCCACTCTGACAAACGACCTTCATGGCGGTGCTCAAAGTTGTTGGCTATGTGTGCTTGTCGATCCTTCGGACCGACGGCATGGTCTTCTCGCCATTTCTTCAGATCTCGCGAGATCATTTTCTCGCTGTGTCGCTAAAGTTCATCGTTATCCATGGCGGGGCTGGGGCTGGCCGGGGTGGATACTCTGTAGCAAGGATGTTGGTCCAGAGGTGGTCGATATGTCATTATTCCTCGACTTCGTCGATGAGACGTGGTGGATCTTGGTCCAAGATAGCATGGGGACGTCCTCGGTCGACGTGACACATCGGCATGTGTCTCGTTGCTTGCAGTGGGCCTATTCATCGACTCGCAAAGCCTTATTAGTGATGGTACCTTTTTTTGGATCTGGTAATCAGTGTCTTTTCCAATGTGCATCTAGGTGGAGTTGGAGTTTGGCAACGACCGCGCTGACTTGGACGAGTGCAGGAAACCCTATAAATTGTTTTGTATTTTTTCTATTATTTAAGATTTTTTCTACAGATTTTTAAGGACAACGGTTTTCCCCTGATCTATATGTTAGTTTTCACATTTTTTAAACATATAAATTAATTTTCTATTAATAAATAAAATATATGGTTGCTCTAAAAAAATTCCAAGAGCATCCCCAGCCGCGTTCCCCAAACGCCGCCCCAAACTTTTTAACATTAAAATACTTTTTCTTTTTTCCTTTTTTTGCATTTTATTTCAATAGAGAGAAGGAACATTCCACAAACTAATACATAATTGGGAACATGGTTTACAAAACTAAGACATAGTTTGGAACATGGTTTTCACAAACTAATACATAGTTAAAAAATTGGAAAATGAGGAAACCTAACTAGTGTTGGCATCGCAGATTTCGTATGTTCGCTGCCAAGAAAGAACACTCCTAGGCACACTCAGTCACCCAAACTGGAAAATTCAGCTGGTGATTATAGCCCTGTTGGTACTTTCGAGGAAGAACATCCAGAAACCTCCGTGCCTATTTTAGCTGCGAAGAAAGAACACTCGGCGTGTTCAATCGTCCTCCTCATCGTCGTCGTCGTGGTAGTGCCGACGGCAGCGCGTGTCGTCGAACACCTTGACATTCATATCCTCGTCGCCTAGGTAGGAGAATGTGAGCACGCAGCCGGCTTCGAGGTTGTGGTAGCACACAAACTTCTCCCAGCAGGTGTGGAGGTACATCTTGCCGCGCCCGTTGAAGAGCACGTCCACCGACCACCGGCAGTAGTCGCAGCCAACCTCCCGCAGATGCAGTGCGACCGGCTTGTTGCCGGCCACGAACTCGGCGAACTTGTCCGGCAGCCTCTGGATGCCGAGTGGGTCGCCCTTGAGGACGACGACGAACTCGAACATCACTTGGTGCTCTTCCTGCAAGTCTGACGATGAAGACGACGACCGTGCAGCTTTGCTGCGGCCATGACGACGACCACGGTCGTGACCTCGGCCTCGGCCTCTGCCTCTACCAGCCATGGCGTCGATTCTTGAGATGGTGGCGGCTAGGGTTGGGGACAGAGGCGCTAGGGTTTGTGTATGAGGGACGATGCGAGAGTGCCCCTTTTAATAGGCCGGAGGGAGGCGAGGGAGCAGTGGCGCTCATCAATGTTGGCATGGAGAGCTAGGTGCGACGAGACGCTTCGTTGTGCCTCTGCGGAAACTGCATCGTCGCTGCGCGCCAATAATTTCCGTCGCGAGGTAGGCGACGGTTAGGTTAAACTTAAATGTGTCGCTGATGTGTCGGACCCGCGTCTCCTTGCCTCACATTTCCTTGTGTCCGGCGTGCCCGGAGCATCCCCTGTGGAGCGGGGACGGGCTCAGAGCGTCGGACACCGTATTGAACCGCGCCGGACGGAAGGAGGCTTTGGGACGCGCGGCTGGGAATGAAATTTTGTCTGGCACGCCCCAAATCCCTTTAGGAGCCGTTTTGGAGGAAGCGGTTGCTCCATCTTGGTCGTTCCATTCCAACAGATAAAATGGGCTCGAGGGATACCTAGACCCCACGATCAGGGATACAATGCACTAGAAAGGAAGATTCTCCCCAAGATAGAGTAAGGGCGCGTTTGGTAGCCTGGGCGCCCCTTGGCTCGCATCGGCCCAGCATTTTTCGGGCCGTTTGGTTTCCTGGGCTCAGTCGCGTTCTTGCATAGCACGGGTTTTAAAGCACCCCTAGGATAAGCCCCGGAGGAACGCCCGGTTTGACAGTTTCTCCAGGGCCAGGCCCTGGCGAGACGAAAATCGACAACGTCGTTCGGCGGGAGCTCCGCCTCGGCATGGCGGGAGAAGCCGAAATCCCAGCGGCGTTGCGTGGCAAAGGTAGGGGTAACCTTCCTCTTCTGTTACCCTCTCCATTAGCCCCCTCCCAAATTTTCCCTTCCCCCAATTTTCGCACCGGCGGCGGCGACCCAGATCTCGTAGGGCGCATCTCCCTTGGGTCTCCGGCGTCGGACCAGGGTCCTCTTTTCCAGCAGCGGCGGAGCCTGCGCACATCTGCGGCGGCTTCAGCCGTGTCCTTCGTCCGCCATGACAGAGGTAAGGGGAAACTATTATGCTCTACTGTAGTGTTAGATTCATGTTGGTAGAAGTAGTTGGGTTCTATAAGACCGTTCGTAGTGCATAGATCTTGTTTGAGTAGATCGACCAGCTCCAGTTTGTGCATCACGCCGCAGCACTCATCATTTGCATACATCCTGATGGTGCACAAGAGGACAGTTAGGCATGCTGATTTTCCTCGTGTGACTTACGGTCCTCAACTGCAACAACGTAGAGGCTATCCAGATGCTACGGATGAGAAGAGCCCCTTTCTATGCACTTGTGAAAACGTTCAGGGGTAGATGACTGTTGACTGATATCATCCACACCTTTGTCGAAGAACAAGTCACAATGTTTCTTCATGTCGTCGGTCATAACCAGAGGTTCAGAGTCATCCATAACACATTCAGGCGATCCACAGAGACTATCTCTCGGTACTTCCAGCAGGTGTTGTACTCAATTGGGGAGCTCAGAGCTGAAATGATCAAGCCAACATCAATGAACACACCAACAAAGATCAAGAACAACTACAGGTGGTTCCCCTATTTCAGGGTGAGTAGAAAATCATATCCTTCTACCTATCAGATGTGTGGTACTGTCAGAAACATGACTGTGTGGTAATTTTTTTTACATGATTGCATTGTGGCTATTGATGGTACTCATGTCACTACAAAGGTACCGAGATCAATGTCTGGAGCATTCTGCGGGAGGAAGCACTACACCAGCCAGGACGTGCTAGCAACTGTGGATTTCAATATGAGGTTCACCTACGTGCTTGCTGGGTGGGAGGGTTCATCTCATGATGTGATCGAACATCCTGGCCAACAGCTTGCCAAGGCCTGATGGGTTGCAAATCCCTAAGGGTAAGTTCTACCTTGGAGATGCTGGATATGCATGTCGATCTGGAATTCTACCTCCCTTCAGGAAAACAAGGTACCACCTAAACGAGTTCTCTGCGAAGCATCGACCTCTGAATGCGAGAGAGTTGTTCAATCTGAGACGCTCAAACCTTAGAGTTATCATTGAGAGAGCATTTGCTGCTTTGAAGAACAGGTTCAAGGTCCTTGACCAGAAACCGTTCCACACGTTTGACACTCAAGTAAAACTGGTCCTTGCTTGCTGCATTCTTCACAACTGGATCCTAGGTTGGGACGAGGATGAGTTCTTCGAAGAGGTTGTCACTTCCGATGAAGTAGAGACCGGCCATGGCGTGGACGCAAGCGACAATGATGCCTGGAAGGTGAAGAGACAAGAGTGGGCAGACGCAATGTGGGAAGCCAGAGGCAACACCACCATCTGAGAAGAAAAGAAGAAAAAGAAGATGCCCCCTATGATCACATGTTTTTCGAACCCCTTTTCGATTCCCGTATCTCGTTATGATAAACTGCAATTCGTAGTAGCTAGGGAGCATCGTGTTATGATCACCGTTGTAGAGAAAAGGTAACCTTAGGCATGTCTGAATGGTACCAAACAAGCCTAATCTCATCTCCATCGAGATTTGGGCTTGGCTGCAAGCAAATAATCAAAAAATCTTTTTTGACCTAGTCGATGCAGCCCGACCTACGAAAGAACGGGCCAATTTCAACTCGTGACTCGTTCTCGACGCGCAAATACGCAGGGAGCCCTAAAATGCTGGGTTTCCCCTTTTGCTGACTCCCCTCCAGTCCTAGCTAGTCCAAACAAAAAAGACGAGAAGTTTATGCGGCCGCACTCGTAAGGCTGGTGCCAATGGAGGCGTTAGTGCGGGCGCTATCGCCCGAGTTGGGGCGGGAGGCGGGCGGGAGTGGGGCGGGACGCGGGCGCGCGGGCGCGCGGCCGCCGCCGCCCGGCTACCGCCCGCGTTGGAGGCGAGAGCGGGCGAGAGCGGGCGATAGCGGTGCTAGTGGGGCGAGAGTGGGCGAGCGGGCGAGAGCGCCACTGGCCGCAGCAAGAGGGAGTGGGGTGAGTGAGGTGCTGACGTGGCGACGGGAGTCGGGCGGTGCATTGGCACCAGCCTAAACAAAGGAGAGCGCGAGGCTCACTCCCTCCCTCCCTGTCTTCCGCGACAGGGAGCAGCCAGCTCAACTCCGCCTGCGCCCCGTGCGCCACCCACGCGCGCGCGCACACGTGCGCCTCCCCGGATTCGCGCCGCCGCGGGTACCAAAAGCCCAGCTTGGAGCACGGTGAGCCTGAGGTGGAACACCACGAGTCAACTCCATCCACGCCATGGACGAATCCACCGAGCTGGAGGCGGCGGAGCGGGTCGTCATGCGCTGGGACTCCTCCTCGGCCTCCACGGCGGCCGCCGGCCGGGACGACGAGCCCATGCTCTTCGACGGCGCGGGGGATCGGGCCGAGGCGGAGCGCTTCCTCCGCGCGGTGGACGACATCCGCCGCCTCGCGCCGCCGTCCCCCGCGGCCGTCGGCAGCCCGCGCCGCCTCTCCTCCGGGTCGGGGGCGGCGGCGGCGGCGTCCGGGCTCGGCGGCTGCAGCGCCGTGCAGGTGGCCATGGCGCGGCTCGAGGACGAGTTCCGCCACGTGCTCTCCTCCCGCGCCTTCGACCTCGAGATCGAGGCGCTCGCGGACCTCACCTCGCTCTCCTCCATCTCCAGCGACCGCTCCAACTCGCTCTCCTCCGTCGACCTCCCCGCCGTCGACGAGGACGACCCCGTCGCCTACCGCGTCGGCAGGCGCAGCAGCTACCGCTCGCTGCGGAGCATCCGCGAGATCGACCTCCTCCCCGACGACGCCGTCGCCGACCTCCGCGCCATCGCCTCCCGGATGGCCGCCGCCGGCTACGGCCGCGAGTGCGCGCAGGTCTACGCCTCCGTCCGCAAGCCCGCCGTCGACGCCTCCCTGCGCCGCCTCGGCGTCGAGCGCCTCAGCATCGGCGACGTCCAGCGCCTCGAGTGGGACGCCCTCGAGGCCAAGATCCGCCGCTGGATCCGCGCCGCCCGCGCCGCCGTACGCGGCGTCTTCGCCAGCGAGCGACGCCTCTCCTTCCACATCTTCCACGACCTCCCAATCTCCAACGTCACCGCCGTCACCACCATCTCCGCGGCCACGCACGACACCCCCTTCGTCGAGGCCGTCAAGGGCGCCGCGCTGCAGCTCTTCGGCTTCGCCGAGGCCATCAGCATCGGCCGCCGCTCCCCGGAGAAGCTCTTCAAGATCATCGACCTCCACGACGCGCTCTCCGACCTGCTCCCCGACGTCTCCGACATCTTCGCCGCCTCCAAGGCCGCCGAGTCCATATACGTGCAGGCCGTCGAGATCCGCTCGCGCCTCGCCGATGCCGTGCGAGGGATACTCTCCGAGTTCGAGAACGCGGTTCTCCGCGACCCGCCCAAGACCCCAGTTCCCGGCGGCACCGTCCACCCGCTCACTCGGTACGTGATGAACTACAGCAGCCTCATTTCCGACTACAGGGCCACGCTCACCGAGCTCATCGTGTCGCGGCCGTCGGCCAGTGCGCGGCTTGCTGCCGAGGGCAGCGAGCTCGCTCCGTCCCTGGCCGACCTTGACCTCCCCGAGCTCGAGAACCAGTCGCCGCTTGCCGCGCATATAATCTGGATCATTCTTGTCCTCGAACACAACCTCGAGGGCAAGGCGTCGCTCTACAAGGACACGGCTCTCTCGCATTTGTTCCTGATGAACAATGTGCACTACATTGTGCACAAGGTCAAGGACTCGCCGGAACTTTGGAGCATGATTGGTGACGATTACTTGAAGCTACTTACGGGAAAGTTCACAAGGGCCGCAACAAATTACCAGCGCTCCTCATGGCTCAAGATCCTCAACTGTCTGCGAGATGAGGGTCTTCATGTAACTGGTGGCTTCTCATCAGGAATATCCAAGTCTGCTCTGCGGGACCGATTCAAGTCCTTCAATGCTGCATTCGAGGATGCGCATAGGGTGCAATCTGGGTGGTCTGTGCCGGACACGCAGCTCAGGGAGGAGCTCAGGATCTCGATAGCAGAGAAGCTGTTGCCAGCATACCGGTCATTCCTTGGCAGGTTCCGGCATCATATAGAGAACGGGAGGCATCCAGAGTTGTACATCAAGCACTCAGCTGAGGACCTTGAGAATTACGTGAATGATTTATTTGAAGGAGCTCCTCCAACCCCTCATAACAGGAGGCGATCTCATGGATGAACTTGTTGTACGCCAACCATTCGACTGCTGTTTTGTTGCTTTCTATTCTTTGATTCTTCAGTGGGGACCCAGTGCTGGCAGTTGGAGCTATGTCTTTTGTCTGTGATACTTGGTGATATAGTAGGTCATGAGCTCATGATCGTTCTTAAACAGTCAGCAAAATTCAGATATCATTTTGGGATCTTGGTGAAGCTGTCCATCTCCTCCATGGTCGTCTTCTGTAAGCAAACATGTTCAATTTTTACACTATTATTATATTTTTTTCAACTAGCATGTCCATATAGAATTTATTCTTTCAGCAATGCTGGGTAGAT
The DNA here is from genome assembly GCA_030979885.1 of Lolium multiflorum. Taxonomy (NCBI): domain Eukaryota; kingdom Viridiplantae; phylum Streptophyta; class Magnoliopsida; order Poales; family Poaceae; genus Lolium; species Lolium multiflorum. The sequence continues at coordinate 130,096,044 of CM061753.1, read as the reverse complement.
GGAAAAGAAATTCATGCTCATGCCATGCTTTGCATGTGCTTTTGTTGTCCTTTATGTTGTTAGCAATCATCTGGAGGGTGCATGCTTGGTGCATTAGATGTAAAAAGACTTCTGTCGCTCTCTTGTACCCCATGATTTTGTAAAATGATGCTATCACTTTGAATGCTAATCTTGAGCGTCTCTAATTCACAGCTTTGCTTTCGAGTGGTGGAAGTAATACATATTTTTCTATATCTTATGTAATGTTGTCATTATGCAGTTCGTAAATTGAATATCCCTATACCATTTGACTGTTGCTATGCTGTGTACTCGAAGTATGTGATCATTTGTCCTTAAGCATAAAACTTGGCATGCCATTCTTTTGAAATGAGTATTTTACTACTACTTCACTTAGTTGTACAGCCACTGATGGTGGGAAATTTATTGCTGGCATGAGAATATGCGTAAGAGAACTTGACAATGTTGACTGAATTTTTTCTCCCGCTTTTCTTTCTGGGATGGATAAACAAAAGAGAAGTTGGCATATATTTCTTTGTTTCAGCTTCCCTACTTTTGCTTTGTGCAGATATTAGGGATAAGAAATCATTATGTATAGTCATAATGTAATTGCCAAAATAAATCCCCTTTTCTTTGCTGATGTGATATCTAATTGCATAAGTGATTTGTCTCCCATTTTCCTCTTTGACCAAACCATAGCTTCGATGCCTTAATTCTTGTCAATAAAAAAGTTAAGTGTTTTGTGTTTGTTACATGTCTTAACATTGAAATTTAGCGACAAGTGTGAGTGTGCTGCATGAAACATAAGATGCCACACCAGCTTTTTGCTATTTGGAGTGATAATTTTGATAGTGTAGATATTCTGAAGATAATTTCTTTGTTTCGAGGAAAAAAGGAAAATTTCCTTGAGGTACATTTGGTACTTCCTCTGTCTGGAATTATTTACTGCAGATTTGTCTAGATATGCATGTACCTAGACGCGTTTTAGTCTATAAATACATGTAAATCTAGACAAATCTGTGACATCTAATTCAGGACAGAGGGAGTTTTATATTACAACAGGCTATATGTATTCTCCGAGGCTTCATCTGTATGTAAATAAGTAGAACTTCTACTGCATACCAAGAAGGTCTAATCTGCGCTGGAACTTTTGTAAAACTGAATACCTGTGTGGCTACATGTTGCTGTTGTTGCTGCAACTTTACCGGAGAGATGCTACCCTATTTTGTACTATCCCATTTCATAAATCCAGGTACTACTTAGAGCTACCCCTGGTGCTTGAACATCTCGGTAATGTTCTATTTGCAAGCTATTTTTTTGGTACATACTTATCTTCTTGATATGTATAGTTGATATCTTATGAGTTCAAAATTTTGTACTACGTTTGAGATGTTACTCTTGAGATTGCCCTGAAGAAAAAATTTATGTTCTGTTTTCTCGGATTTCACTAAGCAGTCTCACACTTGTTTTCTTTTGCTAATACTCTTAGATTAGTGAAGCAACCTTACTTTTACTATTCAAGAAGATGTGTACACACTTGTTACTGTCCTATTAGATGGGTGTCCAAAGATTTCTAAGTCCCGAAGTTTCTGAACCTCTTATTCTAGCAACAATTTCCTAGGAATCGGAACAATTGGCAATCCTCATGATGCCATGTATAATCTGAGTTTCTTGTGTCATTACATTTTTCAAGAAGGTGTTATATTAAACAACTATAGATGAGATGTAGAATTAAGACTTAAGAGTTATATAAATTGTTACAGTTTATGTATATTGTCTAGCTCTTTCCATCATTTTGAGCCTTTAGCTGCGTCAGATAGTGAATGAAGGTTGACATCATGACATGGTGTTGGAGCCTGAATGGAGCGCTTCTTAGTTCTTACCGTGGGTGAAGAGACGTGAACTGCTCACTTGTGATTTGTGAATTCACCGATTGTAGTGATGAACTACTGCTGATCAGCACCGCCATCAATGAGTTGCGTCGTCGTCCCTATCGAGCTCGTCTTGTGCGGCCTTCGGTGTCATGCGACAAGGCGATGGGCAGCGGGGCAGGCAGGGGGAGGGCCGGGGGATTGGTCGATTCGCGGCTGGACTCTGACATCGATCTATTCGCGTACGGAAGAGGAGGAGGAGGAGCAGTTTGCGTCAGCTGTCTGGGTGTTTTTGTTTTTGTTTTTTGAGAAGTTGTCAGCTGTGTTTAGCCGTGTTTAGAGTAAAAGTATTGAGAGATGAACTATTGATTTCATTGATGATTGATGGGTATATATACCCAGCGAACTGGCACCAATAAAGACGGTTTACAAGGTTGTGTCCCTTCGAAGAGACATGGCTGTTGGACAAAAGTAACTGCCTAGTTAGCTTAAGACTTAAGCTAATCCTATTTCTAACACTCCCCCTTGGACAACGCCATTTCTTGAAAATCTCATGTGTAATCTTCAATATCTTCTCGCATAGTCTTCTTATTTATATATGAGGATGTCCTTGCAAACAATGGTGCTCTTTGTAAATATTCATCATCTTAAAAGTCATCATCTTTAAAATGTCTCCCCCAAAAACCCTGTGAAAAAAATATGAGGAGAGTTGTATTTGATATGTTGTTAAAACTCCTTTAAACCCTTTGGGAAAAATAAGGAGAAAATAGTACAACATGTAAAGATTGTTGTCTCCATGAGAACTCATATGAGAAAATCTTAGAGAAAGGAAAAACCTCACGAATGAGTTTGGAGAACAATAAATATGCCTTATATACTTCCTTAAAAAACCCCAGTGGGGAAAATAGGAGGTACAACATATAAATATTACAAAGAGTGCAATATGATGTGCCACCGAAAACTCCTTTAAAACCCAATAGGAAAAAATAAGGAGAAACCAATGTGACATATCTAGACACTTATATTTATATCGTCTCATTAAAAACCTTTTATGAGAAACCATTAGGGAAAACTCATTAAGGGAAAAAGAGTACAATATATATGATCTAATGATCATCACCGGGTTATAATTTGGGAGTTTTACTCCCCCTGAACTTTGCAAATCTAAAAATTGTCTCACACCAATCCATGAACTTAAATTCATGAGCGTGAGAATCTGTAAAACACTGTGAATAAATCTGTTAGATTTTCACATGATATGTTTGCAAAGTATTTATCTCCCTAGTTTGAAAGATATATATTTAACCCTGATGCATTTGAGCAATACAAGTGGTATTATCTGATAGACAATGGTGGGTGATTCTGTTGAATCTTAACCACATGATCTTGAATGTGTTCAATTATTATATGAAGCTGTTAGAGTCTATTTTGTATTCTTATTTTAGAAGACTCGTTCATTGAACTCAGTCTGTGATATGGCATTTTCGGGATCGGGTAATTATAGCCAACGTAGATTACATGATGGTCAAATCTTGATATTCCTAAGAGAATTAATCAAGAACATTTGTGCCTTAAATATATCAGAGGATATTACTTACACCAACCTTTTAGTTGGGGTTTGCACTTAAAAGAAGTTGACAACAAAATATTCGCATTTGTGATGTAGTTTGTATTGAGATATGGAACAAGAGGTCCAATATCACTTCATCACTACTACAATGTATGAATGAATTTGTATCTATGTTAGGGATATTGTGACCATACGTATCTTTGATTTTATTTATCCATATTTAATTTCTCCAAAATTGTATGGACATGTAAAGACTGATAGATATGTATTCCGAAGGAATATACTCAAGTTATAAACTTGATTAATACTTGGTTCAATCCAAATCTCCGTCTTGATAAGATTGTAAGGACCTTTCATGTATATTATAGACTTTGATGATAAAAGTATCGATATATACAAAGGTAATGTAGAATCCAATTAGGGATTTTGTTTATGACTGCATATAAGCAATCATTATTGTACGAGTAATCCTTTATAAGAAGGAGCTCTTATAGTCAATTGTACCACACAATTTGTGTTTGACTATTTTAAGTCATAGAGTGACTTTTGTATTATTACACATATGTTGCTATTTATTTTGGATTTGGATTTATAAGTCTTAAGGACTTTAATATAGATATCCAAATTGAGTGACCCATATGATTATGTAATCACTACATCCATCAACTACATGGATAGTTTATTTATAACTGCCAATAATATTAGTATCGAAACGTAATTCCAGTTATACCAATAGGATATGTTACATCATATATAATTGATGTCAGGTCTCTGCGTGAACCCTTTTGCTACAAGCCTCACTTTTATCACCACCTCATTTTTTTAAACAAAAATCATTTGTCTTCCAGGGGGAAGATGCTTATGAGGAGTAGGTATTTCGATGGTATACCTCTCTTGTTGAGCGAGTGCTATTCTTATTCAATTGCCTCCTTCTAGTTGAACCAACATATGAGTGCATTAGGCACTCTGCCATGGACTTTGGTTCAGGGCCCTAAAGGTTTTAGAAATTTAAGAATAAATATTTATCGACAAAATGTAGTCTTTGTTGTATGATTATGTTGAATCGATAAGATTTGTGGAAATGTGATTAAAATATTTGAACTCCTCATGGTTTCCCATAACAATGGAGTCAAGGTGTTTCGATGTCCCAACACTTAAAATTATGTGCACATTTGTGTTGGGTTTGGATGATGAGCATCCACTATGTGTTATTCAACTTGAGGTTGAACTACATTTACTTGTTGAGGATATAATTTCCTCTGGGCCGCGGAAGCATGTGAGAATTTATATCTCATGTGGCCAATTTTCTCCCATTTTTGCTCTCATTTCGGAGGAAAGTGGTTACATTAGGTACCTTCACTCTTTTGGCACATTGTTGCATGCATAATATGGTTTTGTGACATATTTGTCACGAGTAAATGTATGTGGCAGATTTGCAATGTGTTGCAAATTTATGACTGAACTTATCGTTCAGATTTTCAAGTACGTGAATATAAGGACTGAAAGTCTATGACATTTATTATTTATTTATCGGCATTCTTTGTGGTACTAATCTCCCCCTAATGCCGAAAAATGTCGTTATTGCAAATGCAATCAGCGTACGGGCTATCAATAACTCCCTTGTTAGGGTCTTAAGGTATTTGACGGATAAACAATTATACCTTAGTTATTTATCACATAGATCCCAAATTGATATGAGTGCCCATGATGTACGTTGGGGTGGTGATAACGGTATATAACCTTATTATCGCAGATGGGAAATACTTGTTTGATTTCCACGTACTTACTGCTAGGGGAAGCAGTATGATAAACAGTTGTTGTGATCTGGATCAGATCTATGGCGTGTAAGACCGCATGTGTCCAACAATATGTTGGCATGTTAAAAATTTGTCAAAGTGGTCATTTAGTTAGTTTGATTCTTTTGATAAAGAATTTAGATACACCATTCTGGGTATGTACAAGAAGTACTTAGTAAAATCACAAATGCTTGTGAAAATGATAATTGTATTGGTTTAACCAATATGTTATTGATATTTTGCTCTTAATTTGATAATTTGAGCAATTAATTTAGTAAAATCATGGGTTTGTGGAGATTAGAGACCCACATAAGACCATCCATTAGAGTGTCTATGAATACCATGAAATAATTATATGACCCAGATAGTTGTGAATAGTCCACATGTATCTTCTTGAATAAGTTCAAGTAATTTGAGTGGAGTGTGAGAGACTTAGAAAAAAATTCTCATGACACATTAGGTGCTCATAAAATCTGATGATTTGAGATTTTTGCAACTTTTAAGTTGTGACCAACAAAATTTTCACTATTTTGTTTTCCGCATTATCCCAATAATGGGTGACCAAGGCGATTATGACAAATCTTAAATTTATCAAGATCCAAAAAAAATAGTTTGTACACAACAAAGTTTAGTATAAATTTAGTTCATACATTGAAATGTCATGTATGAGAAACATGATTAATGGAAAGCATACCACATTTAGTAGTATGATTATTGGCTATATGAAATATTGGGATAATTATGAGTCAAAATGAAGTCCCAAATATTTAATGGAGATTTTATTCCAAGAGAAAATATTATTATGAAGGATTTTATCTCTTTATTGGATTAGACTTAAGTTTTCTTCATGATGAAGAATATAAGTACAATCCATAACCAGATTATATTCTGGTGTTTATTGAAGTGAGCTTCAAAATTATCGAAGTGACCTTCAAAATTATCCTGTCGAACTCGTGTTAGATGATGAATTTAGGGAACAACCCAACCAAAAGGCTTGGAAATTGGGATTGCATATGTACAATGATTCATACAATAACATCTCATAGTTATCTTATATAATCCCTTTTAATAGGTCTACTATGTTTCTGCTTGTCATTTTACCTCTACTTTACAATGATTTCTCGTGTTTTTTTCAAGACCATTGAGATAATTAGTACTATGAGTACCATTTGAATTTCAAGTAGAGGTATATATCACCCGTAAGGTGTATCTAATGATTCTTTATGAGAAGACATCATATAGCTTGAATTTGACAGGGTAATGTTTTTTTTTTTGCATTACCATCAAAAGAGGATGTAAAGTTCGTGAAGGGTTTTGAATCAGATATACATTAAAATTGCCTGATGACAAAAAATCAACTTGCAGTTAATTTCATAGACATCATAAGTAAAAAAATACAATGTGCTAGAATCCTCAAAAGTGAATGAGAACTATTCACATTGTGCTTATGTAACATATATCTCCATGATGAAGATTTAGAGTGAAATTGATATTTATCCAATTTATCTCATCTAATGTGAGTTTAATGAATTCCATTGATAGAAATTCTAGCCATGTCCATATTAATGGCCGAGGTGATTCCTTGATAACCATATGGATAGACATTCAATGTTGATACATTAAATAGTACTTAAATGATACTTCTATTAATGATGTTGGGCTTCATTCCCAAAGTGATGGGTGATGTTGCATTTAGCGCCAAACATATATATATATATATATATACTTTTGACATTGGTTATTCAAGGTGAATATGATTATCACCACATGATGTAGAACTTTTAGTAGTATATGAGAAGTTGCTATTCATTATGGACTTTGTCTTGATAGACATGCAACACTATTGTCACGTCCAATGATATTGATCCTACATTTTACTAATGCAATAGAAGCATGAAATGATCATGTGTGAATTATCTTTACTAAGAGAGTAAAGTAATTTAGTAAACAACAAAAATGCTTCGAAGGAGTAAGAGTTTCAAAATAAACTCGATGCTTTTTGGGCACATTGTAGATAATCACCATATTATGAAGCACGTCTCACGGAAATAGGAAGCGTAATATGACGCCTTAATCCTGGTTACCTTGTGTTATGCTTTTCTTTAAGATCTTTGAAAAAAAAACTTAAAGGTAATCATTTTGTCGAATTGATGTTGAGATGTCGTCTAGATGACAAAGTGTATGCCTCACAATAATGATGGATAAAGATGCCATGTCTATTACCGTGTGTTTCTCAAATATAAATTTGAGATTGTCATTCATTTAGTGACATTTTATAATTCCATTTAATTAATATTAAAATTTGCAAGAAAATAATTTCAATTGCAAAATAAAGTTCGTTGTACAAGAGGTGCTATTTATATAGAATGCTAGAGGCATTCTATTGAACGTGCATCAGATCCTAGAAAAATGGGTCTTAGAATGTAAATAAAATATTTTATTGCAATAGTGTTCCGGTAGTAACACATGTAAATGCAAAAATATGATATAATTGTGGTTATATGTAGACTTGGAGGCCTCATATGTTAATTTACAGTTAAACTGATGGTTGAACTATATATATGTATACTGATCTGATGACCAAAACAGAAAGTGAAAAGACTGTTACGGGAGATGCAAACAATATGATCGCTTTATTACGGACTGTAACTGTAAGACAAGCGGCTTTAGAAAATAAAATGCAGAAGTTGTTACGTGAGTATGATATAAATGGGCGGACTAAAATGGAAAACTAACGAAGAGATAAGGTTCTCCATCATCATCCTCTTTGTGGTCACAACCGCACAAATCAATTGATGTGCTCACAGAAGCCACGCCTGAGAGGTTCGAGCCATGGCAGACGGGCGGCACGACGCAGAGCCCGGCCGTAGGCCGCCGTACCAGCGACACCCGTGGCGTGGGGAGCCGCGCCGGGTGGTCGTTCTCGCGGTGCTTGCTGCGCTGATGCAATCAGCGGAGCGCGTCGTCTGCCGTCGTGTCAAGCCGGAGCGCGCCGTCCGCCATGCCAGGGTCGTGGCCTCGGGGACCACCCCTGCCGAGAGGGCCGAGCCGAAGGCTGCGGGTGCATCGCCGGATTGCCCCGCTGCAGGGGCACCTGCGCGCGGGGCTGCGGGACAGAGAACGTCGCACTGGCCGTTGGCCGCCGCCGGTGCCTTGGATGACCGCGTCCTAGGGCCGCCGACGTCGTTTGGACGCCATGGTCTGGTTGTGAACGCCAAATCGCAGCACGGAGCGAGGGCTCCGCCAACGCGCTTGGATGTCGTCGCCTCTGCCACCAGCAGACGCGGCGTTGTAGGCCATCGAGGAAGCAGCGCCTTATTGGAGTCATGCCGGGGACCGCGTCCAGGATGATTCCGCCACGAACAGTGAGGGAAAAGATCGCAGTTCGGGCTTCCTTCTGAGTTCTGTTCTTGGATTGTTCGTTTTCTAGCTTAGATGCTCCGGTAGAGACAAAGATAACGTGTTTAGAGTAAAAGTATTGAGAGATGAACTATTGATTTCATTGATGATTGAGGGGTATATATACCCAGCGAACAGGCACTAATAGCGTGTTTGTTTCGGGGTAGTTTGAGAAAGGGAATGGGAGTTGGAGGCTCCGAGACTTAACAACCTCCGATTGGTTAGGGAACATAGGAATTAGTCAGGGTAAGGGAATGGGATTTTGCCGATTAATTCCCTGAAATCTCTTCCCAGGGGGACCCCAGGTAATTGAAGAGGGAATTGCCATGCGTTAGTTCTCCACGTCTCAGAATTAGTAACGAATCGTTATTTCCCATTCCTAAACCCACCAAACAAACATGGAATATTGCTTTGGGTCTGATTCTGACTAGTTAATCCCCATCACACACCAAACAAGGGATTGAGACTAAAAATCAATTTCCCCATCCTAATTCCCAGCGAACTTCCTCCTCAGAATTCCCATGCCCCTTCCCTATCTTTGCCAAACACGCTGTAATAAAGACGGTTTACAAGGTTGTGTCCCTTCGAAGAAACATGCCTGTTGGCCAAAAGTAACTGCCTAGTTAGTTTAAGACTTAAGCTAATCCTATTTCTAACAAGCTGTCTGGGTGTGGATTCGAGTCGCTGGGCACGAGCTGAGGTGGACCGGTCATCGGTGGCAGCCCAATTAAGAAAAATCTCCCGGAGAAAGACCAAATTGGGTAGTTTGGCCCAGGTTGTAAGACGTGATCTCGGGAGGGGCCTCCACAACACGCTGGATCGTTTTTTACGAGTTACTCCATCTATCCACAAATATAAGATGTTTTAGATATCTTAAAGTGAGCTAGATACACATCATAATGTGTGAATTTACACATTAAAAGTAGACCAGATACATACTAATATAGATAAATTCACTAAAAGCTAAAACATCTTATATTAGTGAACAAATGCAGTATTTGTTAAATGTTCATGCGTCGCCACTGTATATTCTTTCCTTGTCATACCCATAAATATAATGCACATGAATATTCTAGCAATTTGGTGGTTTATACTCCTGCCTCAAAATTGTGAAATATCTACATCCCTCCGTTTCTTTTTAATTGACTCAAATTTAGTACAAAATTGTACTAAATCTAAGTCAATTAAAAAAGAATGGAGGGAGTAACAATTTTCATGATATTTTGGTTCAAAAATCCAAAATGAGGTTCTCTTCTCCTCTCTTTTACTTCTTTAAGCATAGCATGAGAGCCAAGAGTTTAGCTCATAAGAAACCTTCTAACTCGAGATTGAACTAACTTACACTAATAACACAATACAATAAATAAGGAGAATAAGAATCTAATCTTCTATGAAGAATAGGTTAATAATGCCCAGCCATGCGTTAGCAGGTCCACGATTTTTTTTTATTCTCGCACTTTTAAACATAAAGAATGTAAAGATTCTCATATTGCACTTGAGTTTTCGTTCACTTCCAAAAAAAATTCCTGTGTAGGTTTAGCATCGGCAACATCCATCTCCCCCGTCCATGAGATGCAAACGTGGAATATGGCATATTTAAAGAAAATTCTCGATATGAACCTTCTTGGGTATCCCTTTCAGGCCTAAAACATGGATTTACAACACCGTGAAACAGGCACATAAAAGAGTATGTTGTCTTGATCTTTGACTTGTCAACTATGTCAAAGATGAAGCCCGTGAATTAGAAGACTCATTAGTTGGAGGCCTAATTAGGCTAGTATACCATGGTTCATCTCCTTTCTTATCCATATATTTGTCTAAGAGTGCCCTAGCCGCGTGCCTCAAAGACCGCCCAAAGGGTTAGTGGGCGTGCCATATTAAAAATCGGAATTGCTAATTCTCAGGCGACTGAGATTTAGTTAAATCTCAGTCACCTCGTTAACCATCGGATCTGGTGTTGGGCGCAACTAGATCTCGGTCGACTGAGATTTAATTCAGACGTTGATTTCCAGCGATTTCCGTTAACATTGATGGAACGGGGAATTTATCTCATCTTGTTGTTGATCTGACGGGCCTTTTCTGGCTCATGGGCTTTTCCATACACTATGGTGATAGACATGTAGACATGGGATGCTGGGATTATTCTTTTGTCACTTCTGCTAACAGCGCATGGTGTCTTTGTATCAGACGTTTGTCGTTTACATCGTCCGACACGACACAACCAGGTAAAAACTGAAAAATAAAATATTTAACTAAAAATATTACTCAGTTGCACTTGTTGTGCAACTGATGCATGGTTGTACTTGGTATAACTATAGGTATATAGTTACACTTCACGTGTACTCCTAATTTAGCATGAAAGTGACGCAAGTTGGTTCATCTCTTCTTGCATGATTATTCTGGTTCGACTAGAAGTGGAACCCCCACCAACCCCGCGTCGCCCGAGCTCGGGCGACACGGGGAACCTCGCCGCCGCAGTCGCTCCGGCCCTCCTCCTCTCCCCCGCCTCGCCGCCGCTGGAGGGGGCGCCGGCGAAGCCGCGCGCGCTTCAAGGATGGTGGCGGCGGCGCGTTTTTTGCTCCTCCCGAGGCTCTCGCGCGAAGGTCTGCAGGCGGCGAGGTGGCGGTGGTTCCGCGGGTCGAGCTGGCGGCGCTGGGGGCTGCTGGGTGTGCGGCGCGGAGGGAGGTCGGCGGAGGCTGCTGGAGGTGGACGGGACTCGTTGGGGCTGCGGCGGGGCGGCCCTGTTCGGGGCCCATCTGGGCCTAGAGGGCCGCGGACGGCGCGCGCAGGCTCGTGCCTGGGGCTTGGCGCTGGCTCCAGGGCGGCGTGGCTGCTGGTGGAGGTCCCTGTGGCGGCGCGTCTGGCCGGGGCAGGCGGCGCGGCGGTCTGCAGCGTCGAGCGGTGGACGTGCCGGGTGCGGCAGGAGGTGCTGCTGTCTGGCTGCGTGCAACTTGCAGCGAGGAAGCCGGGGCGGCGGCCCCGGATCGCTGGTGCTAGTCGTGCTTGAGGTGCTGCGGCTTCCGCAGCATGCGGAGGAGGCGGAGTGTTGGTGGACGACGGCGATGGTATGCGGGCAGGCCTATGGCTGCCCTGCCGGTGTAGGAGGCCTCGACGGGAGGGGGGTTTGCTCCGGGTGAAAGCTCAGCCCGACTTGGTCGGTGCCGGCGATGGCGACGCCCCAGGGCGCCGTTCCCCTTCTTGAAGGCATCGTCGTGGAGCTCCTACCTCTCCTAGTTTCAAGGCTTCGTGCTCTCCGGGTGAAAACCCAAGCTCTTGCCTCGGCCGGAGCGGGCGACGGCGGCGATCTCGTCGCTTCCCTTCTTGGAGGCGTCGTCTTTGGAGCGCATGACCTTCGCTCGGCGAGGGTGGCCTGTTTGTCGGGCTGCGTTGCCTTGCCGTCTACGTTGGAGGCGAGGCGGCGGCCTCGGGTAGGTGGCTGTGTGCCGGGGCGGCGGTCCCGAAGGCGGTGCGGCAGCATCTCTATGGTGCGGGGATGTGGCTTGCCACGGCTTGGTGGCGACCGGCCGTGTGGGCGGCGGGGCAGTCGGCTCGGTCGGATGCGTCCTGGTGGGGACGGTCGGACGATGTCGGGGCGGCGGCCCGGATGAGTTGGTGTGATGCCCGTGGTCTGCGGCCGTTTGCCTGTGCAGTTTGGATTGCGGGTGGACGAATCGTGCGGCGTTGCAGCTCGAGAGCGAGCGGTGGTACGTCGGGGCGGCGGCCCCGGAAGGTGGTGGCCTTGGTGGACGTGCAGGGCGCGACGGAGCAGAGGTATGTCGGAGCGGCGGCTCCGAATGTTTGTCATCTTGACGGTGTTGAGGACATCGACTTTGTGTCGCGAGGGCGACAAGGTCGTTTTGGCGCAGTTCTCTGAGAGGTTCGTCTTCTTCAGCTATGTTGGAGTGTCCCGTGTCTGCTCCTCCCATAGTAGGCACGACGTCTTCACTCCGGTTTGGTTGGATGGCAAGCTTGTCTTGGCGAGTGTGTCGACGTCCGCTTGTATCAGCAGTGTGTCCGAGTGGGTTTGTTCTTGTGGCGTGGCGAGTGTGGCCTTGGCCCCGTGGTGTCTTTGTATGGTTTTCGCATGGTTTTCTCCTAAAAACTATGCACTTTCTTCTTAATTAATGGATGAGGCAAAGCTTTTGCCTCCGTTTCAAAAAAAAAAAAAGAAAGTGACGCAAGTTTAATGTCTGTATTTTTCTAAGTTGCAACCGATGTGTAACTAGGGCATCTCAGTTGCAATATCCATGTGTAATTGAGTATCTCACTTCATTGGCAAAAAAAAGAGTATCTCACTTGCAACCCATACATAAGTAAAAAAGATTTCAGTTCTAACCCGCATGTAACTAAAAAAAGCTCAGTTACAACCCATATGTAACTGATTTTTTTTTAGTTGCAACCAATATGCAGCTGAGAAAATCTCAGTTCAAATCTCAGTACAACCTCGAGATTTGTTTGCATATTTAGTATATTTGTATTTATATTTTTACTAGAAAATAGAGATATCTTAAGCTGCAGCTTACTTGCCTCAATTCTGACTCCTCTTACCAAAATAAATCTTTTAACATTTACTCTCTTGGTCGTACGGTTTAGAATAATTTTAGAACATATGGAAGACCAAAGCTGCATTTTACTATGTCTCTACTCTGACCCTTTTTAACATAAAAAATACGTCAATATTTTTAAATAATTTCCCCGATAACACAATATCTCTCTGGCCTTCCCAAATATGTAGGATAACATCGACACTCGTAATTTTCTGTGATTAATTCTATAGATACATATGTATATACACATGTACGTGAGTAGCTATTCGTAGAAATAGGAATCATGGAATACATATACTTAGCTCGATCAATATAAATAAATAGTTTCAAATATTTTCACCGAGATTCTAAAGACCATGGATCTTTCAAATCTAGATATTATTTAGTTTTCTATTGCATTACCCTAATATTTCTCTTGCGGAATAGTACCATCGATCTTTCAAAGTTGCAAGCTTGATGGAGATTGTTAAAGGTTCCAAAACACCCATCATGCTTAAACTTTGAGTACCATTTCTTTTATAGAAATAGATATATCTAAGGATATTTCTAGAGTAGGGGGGGCCATGGCCCCCTACCCTTGGAAATCTTGGCCAATGTGAACAATGGGCCTATGGTGTTGTTTCGCCCCAGGGCCCCTGAAATCTATGGATCGGCCCTGGGCTCATCGGAGCTGCCCCCGACGTCCTCCATCGCCAGATCTGCCCAAGGCTTGAAGCTCCCAAAGATATTGCGTCTGCCAGCACCAGGCATGTCAAGACTGTTATTTGTCTTGTAAACTGTTGCAACTTCTTTGGTGCGAAGGCCTAATGCAATGTTATTTTGTCAGGTACTAATGCAATGCCATGTTTTCTCTCAAAGCGAGCACGCCGCGCCGCCAACCGCCGTGCCCTGGCGCTGAGGGGGATGTCGTCGTCGTTAGGGGCGTTCTTGGTGCTGCGGCTCCTCGGGTATCAGACGGAATACTCCGCCCTCCTCCAGATCCACCAAGGTCCGCAGTCTGTGGCGACAGCCCTGTTCTATACGCGCGGCGCGTGCGGATGAGCCTGCTCCCGTGGCACATGCGGATGGACCCGCTCCCGCGGCACCACCAGCAGCTCCGCTTGAGGAAGAACCCCCAAAACGCGAGATCCTGGGATGCCCTAGAGGCGCCCACGTCGCCAGGATGCCATGCTCATCGCACTCCGGCATCGGAGCGATGACGACGTCCCGTGCAGGATCAAGGTACAGGGGGAGTACACCGCTGGGGAAGGACGACAAAGAATCGCAGCCAAAGAGAATCTTGTGGAAGGCCTTAACGAGTTCGTCCTCCTCTGACCGCGAATAGGCCCCACGCAGCCGGGTCTGATCGTGCGGCCCCTGGTACGACCACATCGGATGTGAGCGCCTCTGCAGCGGCACGACGGCGCACCGCAAGAAGTGGAGGACGACATGGCGATCGTTGCTCGCGCAGCTTCTCGATGCGCGCATATGCAGGAGCTAGCTCCTCGTCTCGCTCACCGGGGCTCTCCTAGCTCTCGTTGCTAGAGGGCGCCTCCGATGGATACAAAGCGAAAACTCAGCAGTTCTTATAAGTATTTGTGGATATCAAACTGTTTTTTTTTCAGCAATCTCGATGAGATCGATTTTCATTACAAACGGCAGCGAAAACAACATGTCAGCATCCATATGCTACAACATACAAACGCAAAAAGAAACACCGCCTACTGCTAGTGTTCTGATAGAAGTTTGACATAAATTTACAAAACTACTAGTTTGAATAACTACTAATGGGTGGTGTCTTTCTCTTCATGCCAAGCAAATCCACCAGTACGAAATTAATAACGGAACCAAACTAGAATATAGTAATTATTGGATTTAGTAATTAAACTAGAACATAATTTATAGTAATACAACAATACCTTTGCGTAATCAGGCTAGGAATTAGGGCTTGGCGGCGGCACATCCTAGTGGTCGTCGACAGTTGATATAGATCG
This sequence comes from Lolium multiflorum, assembly GCA_030979885.1. Classification (NCBI taxonomy): domain Eukaryota; kingdom Viridiplantae; phylum Streptophyta; class Magnoliopsida; order Poales; family Poaceae; genus Lolium; species Lolium multiflorum. The sequence continues at coordinate 130,080,891 of CM061753.1, read as the reverse complement.
CTCGAATCCTGTGCAACCTTATCCTCGTGCAGCGGCGATGCTCAACCAGGAAATCGTGTCCGGCTGCTGGCTGGGCAACCGGCGAGGAGGAGAACTAGATGAGATCGTGTAGTGCTAGGAAACCGGGGAAATCATGAGATGAACCGGGCGGCACATGCACCGGCCTCAACTCGATCTCCTATTGGCTGAGGAATTGGTGGGACCTGTAACATCGCTTTTGATACTCGGGTGCACAACAACAATACAAGTATAAATACACGGGATGGGACCAGTCCGCAGAGAGAAAAAGGTAAGAAATTTAAAGCTTGGTCCCCCAAATCATGTTTCTCTGTCCTTCGTCTTCCCAAAATATTTTCTTCTCTCTCCATCCGAAGAACAAGCAGATGCTAAAGCAAGCCGTTGCGTCGTCCCCGCTGCCATGGAGATCTTTGCTGGAACACGTCGTTCCGCCGCCCTGCAGCTGGAGCACACCGGGGACCACAGGCTCGGGCGGCATTATGTGCGCGCAGGCGCGGGTGGCATGCGTGGCCAGGCGATGCCTAGGACGACGGGCGGCGGCAGGCGCGGGCGGCGCGGGCGCGGGTGCGGGCGCGTGTGGCAGGCGCGGGCGGCGCATGCGCGTATGACGGCGTCGTTTCCAGTGAAGAAGCTGTCGGCGACCTTCTCCCTAGACGTGGCCAACCGCGTGCTGCATGAGACCCGGCTGCTCTCCAAGTCGGGGTCGGACCACCGCGCATTCGTGCACGCGGACGGCGCCGTGGAGCCGGTCGCCACACCATGGGCCCCGGCGGCGCGACGGGGCGCGCCAAGGAAAACGCCGCCGCCGCGGTCCACAACGTGGCTGGCTGGCTGCCACTGCGCTGTGTCAGCGACCGCTTCGCTGTGTCAGTAGTCGGACGTGTCGTCGCCGCCGTGCTGTGTTAGCCTGTCCAGGGGGTGTGGCGCCAGACGAGGCGGCCGTTGCATCCCGTGTGCACCTTCCTGCCGCTCGACGTACCGGTACCACATCCCGGGCGCCATGGCTCAGAGCACGAATCCGCCCTGCTCGACGGCTGCAGCGCCGCGGCCGCTTGGCCCGCGGTTCTTGACGACGCGCGTTCCGCACCAACCGCAGTGTCCTGTAGCCGCCGAACGCCGCCAACAGCAGGCACATACGATGAGGGCGCCCTTGATGGAGAGGAGATCGAGCCGGGTTGGCAAGGCTGGACGAGAAGGAGGAGGCGTGCACGTGAGGTAGCCGCGGGCCTAGTGCCCGAACCCCTCCCTCTGGCTGGAGTCCTCCGCGACGAACGCCGGTGGCCCCGCGCCTTGCGCTCTCCCCCACTGGAGAGGCCCCCGCGCCGCCGGTGTCCACGCCCTACGATGTCGTCCTCAAGCTCGGCGCCTACAAGGCCTTCTGGGAGATGTCCCCGGTGCTCCAGTTCGCGCACCTCACCTGCGTACAGGCTGTGCTCGATGACCTCCACGGCTCCGCCTGCATCCACGTCCTCGAATTCGACATTGGCATGGGCGAGCAGTGGGGCGTCCCTCGTGCAGGAGCTCGCGCAGGTCCAAACACATGCTGCGCTGCAACTTTATGCTCTGCTGCGCTGCGCCTGCGAGGTCATTTATTTCGGCAGGTCCACACACATGTAATCGTATACGAGTATCTCACATGCGGCAGTGGACCTTGTACAAGATTGCTGGACCAATCAACAGCCGAGTTGACGCGGGTTCATATGCCGCCGGGTTCCATATGTTCACTCTAGGAAACCGAGCCTATCAGGAATCGGAATTGCTAATTCTCATGCTACTGAGATTTAGTTAAATCTCAGTCACCTCGCTAACCATCCGATCTGGTGTTAAGATCTGTGCAAGGTGTTGCTTTTCCATCCACAAAACTCACGTGAACCTCCGCCTGCACGCAACAGTACGGTGGGCCTTTTCCATTTTCCTCAAGCATGGGACGGACGAGTAGTAAACCTGGCTTCTGTTTCATGTTGTATTGTTTTTTTGCCCGTTTGTGGTGAGGGATGAACATGGGCCAGCACTTTTGTCTCTGCACAAACATAGAAAATGGTCCATGCGCTATAGCTCTCCTGTGACGAGTTTGGATGAGTCTAGTGCCACATTGACATGGAGAGAATCCGATTTTTTAATTTTTATTAAGGTGTGTAAGTGTGATTTGATTTTTGTAGAATTTAAAACAATGTGTTTGTTTTGTGGTTTTGATCCCACTCAAGCCAATTCAACGTTATTTATATAATCGTAAGAGTTGTACTAGAGTTGCAACTGATATTTTTGAAGTTGCACGCGAATTGTAACTGAGATTACCTCAGATCCGCATAGGATGCAACTTTTTTTCTTTTTCAATTGCATATGAGTTTTCATTGAGAGTTTTCGGTTGCATATGAGTTGTAACTTAATTTTGGAGTTGCACGCTGGTTGTAAGAGCATCTCCAGCCGCGTCCTCCAAAGCGTCCCCGAAACCGCGCCGGATTGAGCGTTTGGGGGACGTGTTTTGTTCGTGCCGCGTTTGGGGGACGTCGCTCCCCAGCCGCGTCCCAAACGCCGCCCCAAACATTTAAAATACTTTTTTTAACACATAACCATTTATCAAATGTAGCATATGAATAAAAATGTTTGCGAGGATTGTTTTCAAATTAAATTACAACAAACAATAAAACAAGTAAACAAATATAATAAATAGGGCTAGATGCTACATCAAGGTGCCACGGTATTTCCTTTGATCCTCCACAAATGCTCAACGAGATCAGCTTGAAGTTGATCATGAACATTGCTATCACGGATCTCTGCGTGCATAGCGACAAAATCAGCAAAATCTGCAGGCAACTCATGATCAACCTCCGAGAGAGGGCCCTGACACTCATAGGGACCAACATGTGTCCTCGCATGATTCTTGCGGTCATCCTCGATGATCATGTTGTGCATGATCACACAAGCTGCATCACCTCCCACATTTGGTCGTGAGACCAGCTTAGAGCAGGGTACCGGACAATGGCAAATTGTGCTTGAAGCACACCAAATGCCCGCTCGACATCCTTCCCGCAAGCTTCCTGTCGTGTAGCTGTTATCACCGGAATTTGACCAAGCCAGAAGTGGGCCGCGATCAAGACGGATTTGAAGATATACATATAGAAGAGATATGTGAATCGGCCTTGTTTACCAAATTTGGGCTAGTTAGCCCGTGTATCTTTATAGTAGGTTATGTAGAAGTTAGAATTTATCTCGTGCACGGTTTAGTGCACGCCCACATTAGAAAGTCCCCTGGACTATAAATATGTACCTAGGGTTTATGGAATAAACAACAACCAACGTTCAACACAAACCAATCTCGGCGCATCGCCAACTCCTTCGTCTCGAGGGTTCCTCCGGTAAGCACCATTGCCTAGATCGCATCTCGCGATCTAGGCGGCACGAGCTGCCTAGTTGTTCATGCGTTGCTCGTCAAGCCTTTTGATGGCGAGCAACGTAGTTATCGTAGATGTGTTAGGGTTAGCATTGTTCCTAGTATCATATGCTTTCGTAGTGCAACCCTTGCGCATCTAGCCGTCCTTGTACCTCATCATGGGTGCGGGCGGCACCCTGGTCGTTATTTAGTAGATCGATCCGTTACGATCGCTCCTTGATTCATCAAGGATTAGTTTAATATCTGCAATAGTTAGGCCTTACAAAGGGTTGGAGGATCCAGGCGGCATGTAGGGTGTAGTTTGCTGCCCCTAGACGGACGTTCCGAGGATCAACCTAGTGTTGGTTTTTAGGCCTTGTCTAGGGCTGGCTTACGATCACCGTGCGTGAGCGCGAGGCCCAATCGTGAGTAGGATGATCCGATTATGCGGTGAAAACCCCGGATCGTCGTGGATCTCATACGCTTTATCTTGATCAAGCAGGACCACCATATATTCGGCCACCTTGGACGAATCATGGGTGGATCGGCTCCATGAGCCGATTCACAGACAACCCGAGAGCCGATCGAGGCTCGCATTTAACGTGTACGTGTGCCCTGCGCAGGAAACTAAGTGAGGCATCATCCACACCTTCCGACCGGTATAGGTCGGGTGGCACGCCCTGCAATTTGCATCGGCGCGCGACCAGAGAGCTTTGCGGGCCGTCGCTCGAGGGTGGGCAGCGCAGCCCTAGTTGTTCCGGCTCTACGGTGTTGACCGTCAACGCCCGCCGGTGGGTTTCGACGTCAACACATTCTCGCACGCCGTGGGACAATCTTCAACATCAACCCCATCGCCATCTACATCGGAGATGGCGGAAGAAACTCCGGTCACGTACGAGGAGCTCTCGCGAGCTCAAGAAGAAGTATGACGAGGTCAAAGCCTTCCTCGAAGCCGACCTCATCGGCTCTTTCCACAGGACCGCTCCCATGGCATCGGATGGAAGGGGTTCACACAGGCGCGCTTGATGGAGTGGACCTGTCCACCCCGTCAGGAACGCACCAGGTCGCTGCGTCGGAGATAAACTTCATGGTGGCTCATTCGCTGCACCGCCATTCCGAGCCTGGTGAATACGTTGGAGCGCGTCGCCCTGCGCGTCATCCAGGAGATCATGAGCCATCAGTACTCTCCGTCAGGACCGGCCCTAGGGACTCACCAAGGGGAATTGCTACTCCAGTCCCGTCCACCGCTGCCGTTCGCGTTGGCAGCACCGAGCGAACTCATCGGCCTATGTCGTCTACAAGATTGGTGGTGACCCCAGCGACTACCAATTCCTACATGACGCGCCCAAGGAGATCCCGCACGGGTACGCATGCGCATACGTGCCGGCTGCAGCACTGGGCACCCTCGAACCAGGTTCTTGTAGCAGGGACTGGGAATGGGAGGAACGTCGGAGGCAGACCCGAGAAGCAAACGTGGCTAGCTAAATACGCCGACAAAACCCCGAGCCCAGCTCTGCAGTTGGCTCGGAACCGAGAAAAACAAGCATGGCTGGTTAAGTACGCCACTCGACGAATCTTCGGGGTTCGGCACTGCAGCCATCACCGCGGATCAGATTTGTACGATCCTGAAAGATCAGTTCGGCATGATGCCGAAAAGAAAGGCGATCGGCTATACCAAGCCGTACCCCAACGAGTACGAATTGATCCCTACCACCCAAATATCGGCTCCGGACTTCACAAAGTTCGGCGGATCAGATGGTTCCAGCTCCATCGAGCATGTGAGCCGATATTTGGCGCAGCTGGCATGATCTCAGCATCGACGAGCTGCGTGAGGTACTTCTCACAGTCCCTCACAGGATCGGCTTTCGGTTGGTACACGTCGCTGCCACCGAACTCAGGACTTGGAAGCAGTGGAAGAACGGTTCCATGAGCAATATCACTCGAGGCTTAGGCTGGCATTGCCGATCTTGCACAAGTGCGGGAAGCGCGGGAAAGTGTCGAATACATCCAGCGCTTCAGGACCGTTAGGAACCGATGCTATTCGGTTCACGTAAGCGAAAAAGTCGAGTTGGCGGTGGTAGGTCTATCATCGTCGATCAAGGACGTGGCCTCCCAAGCGGACTACCCGTCATTAGCGCACATGGTACGAAGGCGTCGGCGTATGAACAGCGTCACGATGTCTATCAGGACAAGTTCAAGCGCGTGGTTACCATGGTTGACGCAGCGAAGATGAAGTTGCTACGGGAGAACAAGAGGTCGCGGTAGCTGAGTGGACTCGAGCGGCCCAGTAACCGCAAATGGGTGAAGCCACCAGACCTCCAAGAGGATTCGACTTCGACGTGACGAAAACCGAGCAGATTTTCGATCTCTTACTCGCGGAGAAGCACATAAAGATTCCCGAAGGCCACAAAGTTCCCACGGTGCAAGAGCTGAACGGAAAGCCATACCGCAAGTGGCATAACACGTTCACCCACACCACTAACGACCGCAGGGTGTGGCGTCAGCAGATCCAGATGGCAATAGAAAATGGGCGACTAATTTTTAACCAGTATGCCATGAAGGTCGACACACACCCCTTCCCGCCGTCAACATGGTGGAGTTTGCCCACCTCGGAGGGTGCCAGCCGATTTCTCAGCCAACATCGGCATGGTAGAGCTTGGACACCGCTCGAGAAGGACGGGGATGAGGACGGTGCTCTCGAGCAAGGACACGAGGGGGCCGCTCCATGCGATCGGCTCCGTCAGATGGCAAGCGCTACGTCAGGGGGGAGTTAAGAACATAAGATATCAACGACCCTTCTCGATCACCTCCTCAATAAGTACGTGAGTCGGTATGATCAACGCCGGCGACACGGCGATGATGAAAGAGGCCGTCTGGCCAGAAACGACGAAGACATCGTCGGCATGATCACGATGAGGAGCGACAGGAGCGCCACGAAAGGGAGCAAGACAATACGGACGGCATTGGGACCCCTTCTTCACTTCTGGGATTCAGGAATGAGCCGATTACCAACAATCGGCAACGCCTAGAATGCAACCGAAGAAGGAGGCAGCCAACGTGTCCGTATTCGAGCGCCTAGGGCCTCTCCCACCACAAAACAGACGTGCTGAGACCCCTCGGTGGAAGATCTCGAGGATTCGGAAGACGAGGGAGGAGACGAAGAAGACAGGTACCACCGTCCAAGGTGGTGCCCTGATGGTCTCAGCCATTCACAAAGCGCAGGGTTCAGCGATTGCGCGGTCGGAGGAAGCCGAAAGGTTATACTTGCATACGTGAGGAAGGCACGACCGATCGGCTGCGAAAGTCCAGCGGACCCTGGATGAAGAGGGACTGCCGCAAAGAAAAGAGTGGCGCCCCAAGCAAAGGAAAGCCGATGATGAAACATCGGCTGGTACAAACATGGTGCTCGTTCGTCCGGCGAAGTGTAGAGCTCCACGATTACACGGCGCACTCGAGGTAGACGACAGCAAGCGCACCAACGTGCTAAAGTCGAGATTGGGCTGGTTTTGTCTACCGGCCTGGGCGAGTAGCAAGACTACGTCAATAAGCAACGTGACGAGGCTGATCCTTGCGATCGGCCCTCCGAAACTGTTGAAGGGATATTACTAAACCTTCACCGAGCAAGCAACGTGGAGGCCGATTCCAGCAATCGGCCAAAATTATCCTCACCATCCATTCTGGGATCAACATCGACCCAACAGGGACTACCTGACGAGCCGATACCATCAATTCTCTTGACAGAATCGGCTCGGGGGGGGCACCTAGATGGATAATACTAAGTATGAGGGCCGATACACAAATCGGCCTGAAATATAACTGTTACGATCAGAGGTTCAATGAAGCACGAAGGGCTCCTCAGTGGAGTAATTTAAGGGCTCGGAACCTCTCTTCAAGAGCAGCCTGGACGTGCAGATCACGAGGATGGATCGCATTAGATCCGCCAAAAGAAAGGGGCCGATCTGACCAGCAGAGCGCTAGGAGCGGACTGAAGAAGCTCGGGGGCAGCCGCCTTGCTCTCTGCAAGCCGATTTATGTACAAATCGGCTGGCTCTACATGATCAAGCCTAGGCTATTTCAGCTAAGTCACGCGTCCTCGTTTCTGTTTTTGCCTTGGCTAAGGCTCGGGGGGCAGCAGACCAGTGGATACGCTGTTTAAAGGACCGATGGGGATACCATCGGCTGATCCTTCAGTGCAACCTTCTTCACAATGATGGGTACTGAAAAGGATTATTGGGTCTAGTTGGAAAAGTTCAAAGGTTTTCCTGAAGATCCTGCATTTTTTCACCAGATTTAGAAAATCATCAGCTGAAGAAGAGAAGGGTGAATTTCAAAGGACCGATGTGGTGCGATCGGCTCATTACGCATTGGAAAAGGGCACGAATCGGCAAGATCAGTAGAAGAGGGAATCGGCTCAATTAAATTCAGAAGGAATCGGCGAAATCAGAATTGGAAAAAAAAAAGTTCTCCATTGATTCGATAAGATTTCTTACATAAAGAGCTAATTGCTCTCAAAAGGGAAGTACTAGGGGATCCATTGCCCCATCTACTGCTACTGGCCCTATTCTAGGGGTCCTATCTATGGGCCATCACTGCCCTCGTCGTCGCCATCGTCGTCACTATCGGCGCTGCTCCGGCGGGCTCGTCGTCGCTCCGTGGCCACCGTCGGGCCCTCGTCGTCTTCATCTTCTTCGTCGCATCGACCTCGTCGCGTCGGTCGCTAAGGTTGCCCGGCCAAGAGCAGAACCGCTTGGCCGGCGGCTCGTCGGAGGGGCTCTCGTCGTCGTCCTCCTTCTCCTTTTCCTGCTCCCCTTCCTCCCCGGAAGAGGTGAAGTCACAGGAGAAGCTGTCGTCGTCATTCTCCTCCTCCGTTCCCCCAACAGCGAGGAAGCGGAGGTCGCTCTCCCCATCGGTCAAGGATTTGTCATCCTCGGACCGACGAGGGAGTCATGGTCCTCTTTGTCCCACTTCGTTGGGGCGAGGATATCGTACGCCGCGCGTGCCCCACGAGACTCTCGGATGGGAGAGGACACGTAGGAAAGACCCGATGAGGAGGAAGAAGAGGAGGACGAAGGCATGGTGGCAGAGGAGGGTTTTTTGAAGGCTAGTGCAAAGGGGATGAGGAGGAAGACTGTTTGCTGCGGTTAAATAAAAGGGAGCATAGTAAAAATTCAATGCCACACAGTTTCCGAGGAGGTGGTGCCGCTGTCTAATCGTGCGAGAAGTTGAGAAGGCAAGTTATCATGATGAAGGACTCTGCGACGGTTCTGCTCTGCTACGACATGACCCTACGAGAGAAAAGCATAATGATTTTGGAAATGTCATTTCCAAAACCAGGGGGCATGTGTTATCACCGGAATTTGACCAAGCCAAGTGGGCCGCGATCAAGACGGATTTGAAGATATACATATAGAAGAGATATGTGAATCGGCCTTGTTTACCAAATTTGGGCTAGTTAGCCCGTGTATCTTTATAGTAGGTTATGTAGAAGTTAGAATTTATCTCGTGCACGGTGTACGCCACACATTAGAAAGTCCCCTGGACTATAAATATGTACCTAGGGTTTATGGAATAAACAACAACCAACGTTCAACACAAACCAATCTCGGCGCATCGCCAACTCCTTCGTCTCGAGGGTTCCTCCGGTAAGCACCATGCTGCCTAGATCGCATCTCGCGATCTAGGCAGCACGAGCTCCCTAGTTGTTCATGCGTTGCTCGTGCGGAAGCCTTTTGATGGCGAGCAACGTAGTTATCGTAGATGTGTTAGGGTTAGCATTGTTCCTAGTATCATATGCTTTCGTAGTGCAACCCTTGCGCATCTAGCCGTCCCTGTACCTCATCATGGGTGCAGGCGCGGCCTTGGTCGTTATTTAGTAGATCTGATCCGTTACGATCGCTCCTTGATTCATCAAGGATTAGTTTAATATCGCAATAGTTAGGCCTTACAAAGGGTTGGAGGATCCAGCGGCATGTAGGGTGTAGTTTGCTGCCCCTAGACAGGACGTTCCGAGGATCAACCTAGTGTTGGTTTTTAGGCCTTGTCTAGGGCTGGCTTACGATCACCGTGCGTGAGCGCGAGGCCCAATCGTGAGTAGGATGATCCGATTATGCGGTGAAAACCCCAGATCGTCGTGGACCTCATACGCTTTATCTTGATCAAGCAGGACCACCATATATTCGGCCACCTTGGACGAATCATGGGTGGATCGGCTCCATGAGCCGATTCACAGGACAACCTGAGAGCCGATCGAGGCTCGCATTTAACGTGTACGTGTGTGCCCAGGAAACTAAGTGAGGCATCATCCACACCTTCCTGACCAGGTATAGGTCAGGTGGCACGCCCTTGCAATTTGCATCGGCGCGCGACAGGAGGCTTTGCGGTCGTCGCTCCGAGGGCCAGGGCCGGCAGCCCTAGTTGTTCCCTCTACGGTGTTGACCGATCCACCGCCCCGTGACGTCAAGTGGGAAGGGAATTCTTCAGACCATGGATCCGAGATTGTTTTGACAAAAGTGGCCCATTTTGGATATATACCATCGGCTAGATAATAGCCTTTGGTATATTGGTGGCCATTGATCTCATAGTTGCATGGTGGAGCATGCCCTTCCACTAGTCTGCTGAACACCGGAGACCGCTGCAACACGTTGATGTCATTGTGTGATCCCGCCATGCCAAAGAAAGAATGCCAAATCCACAGGTCATAATCTGCCACACCTTCAAGCACCACACTGCAATATCCATGATGCCCTTTGTATATACCTTGTCAAGCAAACGGGCAGTTCTTCCATGCCCAGTGCATACAATCGATGCTTCCAAGCATTCCAGGAAATCCTCTGGCAGCATTTTGTGCCACGATCCTTGCAGTCTCTTCCTCAGTTGGCCCTCTCAAGTAGTATTTGCCAAACTTTCCCACCACAGCTCGGCAAAACTTGTACATGCACTCAATGGCAGTAGACTCACTCATGCGAAGGTAGTCGTCCTGTGTATCGGCAGGTGTTCCGTATGCAAGCATCCTCATGGCGGCGGTGCACTTCTGAATGGACGAGAACCCGAGAACGCCTACAGCGTCGACCTTGAGCTTGAAGTAGGGGTCGAACTCTCGAACGCCGTGGAGGATATTCATGAACAGGCCCTTGCTCATCCTGTACCGGCGCCGAAAATTGTCGGCATGTGTTGCATCGTCGGCGAAGTAGTCGTTGTGCAGCATGGCATGCCCCTCCATCCTCTGTCGGGACTTCGACTTCCTTCTTCCCGGCCTTGATCCTCCACGGCGCGGCCTCTTCCTCTTCTCCGCCTCAGCGTCAAGCATGTCTTGGAGGGACGGGATGATTAGCAAATGCTCCCGCAGGTCGTCGTCGAAGGCTTGCTCGTCCTCCAGCAGCAGGGCAAGCATCTCATCGTCGCTGTCCATGGGTAAAGCAAAATCAATGGTTAAAATTGCGCCGAGGCGACGACGCAACAAACATCGCCAATCGCGCCTACCAAGTCGTCGAGCACCTTCGTGCGCGGAGGTGGGGCGGATTTGACGCGCGTTGGACGCGCCGACGCGGCGGCGGCACGACCGGCGGGAGCCCCAACCGCGTCGACGTGCCGACTCTCAGCGAGATCGAGACGCCCAAACGGCCGGAAATCCAGCGGCGGCGGTGGGGTGAGAGGCGCGGGAAGGAAGGAGCGACGAGAAAAAGGCGCGAACCAACGGTTTATGCAAGTCGCCGACATGTGGGAGCCCGCCTCGCTTTGGTGTGTACGGCGTCCCGATGCGTCCCTGTGGGACGGGGACGGGCTCGGGCGCCGGACACCGTATCGGGCCGCGCCGAACAAAAATGGGCTTTGGGGGACGCGGCTGGAACGCATTTTCTGTCCGGCGCGCCCCAAATCCTTTTGGGGACGCTTTGGGAGACGCAACTGGAGATGCTCTAACTAGAATTTTTGCAGTCCCATATGTGTTGTAACTGACATTTTTTCAGTTACACATAGGTTGCAATAAAATATATTGAGTTGCACATAGGTTGCAACTTCACATGGGCTACAACTACGATTGTGCAGTTGTATATGATTTGAACTGAGATTTTCTCAGCCGCATATTGGTTGCAACTAAAAAAGTTTCAGTTACATATGGGTTGTAACTGAGCTTTTTTTAAGTTACATGTGGGTTAGAACTAAAATCTTTTTTGCTTATGTATGGATTGCAAGCGAGATACTCTTTTTTTTGCCAATGAAGAGATACTCAATTACACATTGGATTGCAACTGAGATGCCTTAGTTACACATCGGTTGCAACATAGAAAAATACAAACATTAAACTTGCGTCACTTTCATGCTAAATTAGGAGTACACGTGGAGTGTAAGTATATACGTATAGTTATACCGTGTAAAACCATGCATCAGTAGCACAACAAGTGCAACTGAGTAATATTTTCGGTTGAATATTTTATTTTTCAGTTTTTCTCTGGTTGTGTTGTGTCGGACGATGTAAACGACAAGCGTCTGATACGAAGACACCATGCGCTGTTAGCAGAAGTGCCAAAAGAAGAATCCCATCATCCCATGTCTACATGTCTATCACCACATTGTATGGAAAAGCCCATGAGCCAGAAAAGGCCCGTCAGATCAACAACAAAATGAGATAAATTCACGTTCATCAGTATTAACGGAAATCGCTGGAAATCAACGTCTAATGCCGGTCGATTGAGATTTATTAAATCTCAGTCGACTGAGATCTAGTTGCGCCCATTAAAAATCATGCCTACCAGCGTGCCATAAACCCTCTTTCTTGTCGGCATGGACCAACGTGTCCGGTACTTCCAAGCCCATGATTAATTTCGCAGCTGTCTCGCGAAGGGTTGTGCGTTGGTGCAAGTCCTACCACGTCAAGGAGGAGGATGAGAAAGACGAGGATGACAAGGCCGCAGGCTACCGCTGGTTCCACTACCACAACGCCGATTAGATAGTTTTTTAATTTAGTTATAAATTTTTGTCAAATTGTGTAAGATATCCTTAAACATGAATACAATTTTAAATTTGCGTTTCAATTTTTTTGGTAAACTCTTATTGGGGATGCGACAACGGAGAGGCGTCACGTAAACACGGCAACATGCAACATGCGTCGGCGCCCCCGCTCGGGCAATCCGATGAGTTTTCTCAGATGTTGTTTGGGTGACGCGTATGCAGATGCTCTAACTTTGCCTCATCTCAAGGTTGAGTTGTGGCTTTGTCCGTCAAACTGATGCTAGTTCGTGCACCCTCTTGTTTGGTATGTTCGGTGAAGGAGTGGGCATTGATGCTACGGGAAAATATCACATGATCCCAATCTTCACATGATGTCATAATATAACTTTTAAAATACGAATTTATAAGTTTTTAAAATGTTTTTAAAATGACTGTTCACAAGATATGTTTTTACAATCCCCAAATTTTTCAGAACCAAATTTAAAATATAAAAGGACAAAAATAGAAAGAAAAATGGAGATGTCAATAGTATTATCTTTTGTTGTTGCGTCTTCTTGTTATATTATCCATGTTGGAATTGTCATTTTTGTTTCCCTCTGTATATTTCAAAGTCTTCATTAGATGTGTGTTTATAATCCCTAAAATTTTCAGAACCAAATTCGAAATATAAAATTGCAAAACTAGGAAGATAAATTGACATGTGAACAGTGTCATTTCTGTTTTTTTTTTGTCTTCTTGTCATACTATTCATTTTGGATTCGTCATTTTTGTTTCTCTTTGTATATTTCAAATTTGTTTTTTCTGTAGATTGTAAAAACAACACTCACAATGTTTTTTCGAAAATTTTAGAAACATGTAAATTTTTCAAAATTGTTTTTTCTGTAGATTGTAAAAACAACACTCACAATGTTTTTTCGAAAATTTTAGAAACATGTAAATTTGAATTTTGAGCAGTGGTACTATCTACTATGGTAGTATCATGTAAATTTGAACCGTCTCGTATGGCGGCGGCCGGTTCAACACCTACCCAAAATTGTCTGACCGGCGGAATTCACAAAACGTTGACCATCAACAATCCCCACTCCCCAGCGTAGCACCCACGTTCCAGCCGGATAAAGAATCAAACCCAATCAATCACCGGCGGCTCTTCCTGAGGAATTGGACGATCCCCACCCGAAACTCAGGAACCTCGCGGCGGGGAACGGGAGGAATCAGCAGCTCGCTTCAGATCCAGCAGCGGCGGAGGAGATCGATGGGCTCGGGCGACATGACGGCGACGGAGGTGGCGGCGCTGCTGGATCTGAAGCCGCACCCGGAGGGCGGCTACTACGCTGAGACCTTCCGCGACTCCTCCGTCTCCCTCACCACCGCCCAGCTCCCGCCTCAGTGTACGTGCAGATGCCCGATACTATCCTGGAGCTTGTGAATTTCATTTGTTTGATTGATCGCTCTCTTTCCTAAACGCAAATGATGTTTCTTTCAGAATGATGATATACTATGTAGTGTGCGGTGCGACGCGCCGATTGGACCGAATACAATCGGGGTTTCGTTGCGTCCTCAACTTAGCGTGTGCGGACATTATAGATGGTAGAGTAGCATATTTGGCAAATGGGTGTTCAGATTACGGGTGTCCAATTTTTCTTGTGATGGGCAAGTAAGCCCAACATTGACTATGCATCAGTAAGTGTGCAGAAACCAGGGGTGTTACGGGATTGGGGCCTGGGCAAGACATGATGCATATGCTTTGCTTATTGGATATAGTATACTGGTAACTTTATGCTACTGTTACATACATCTGCCACGAAATCTTTTATAACGTGTGTGCTATGCCACTATCTAGTGTTTTTTTATTGCCTCACCCATTAATTAAGAAGGGTGTGCCCAGTTTTTTGGAGAAAACTGGACGAAAACCTACAACAACAGGGCCAAGCCGACACAAAACGCGCCCACACTCACAGCCAATCCTAACAAAGACCCGGACAACAGGGCTGCACCCACACTAGCCAACACAAAGGGCCACATGGCGACACGAACGAACTCCAAGCACGACACTCCAACACCGTGCCAACAAAGACATGCCATGACATTGGGGGGCACCCATCAAACAGCTGCGGATCCAGGGTAGGTAGCAGCCAAGGTGGCGACAAAAACGCAAACCGCCCTAGCGACGACACCTCCGGGCACTGTTGCCAGCAAACCTGACTTAGCAACCCCAACACCAATAGGAATCACATGCCTCACTTCCTCGACGGAAGGAGGCATAACCTCACTTCCACCACCCAACTCCAGGTGCTCGGGCACCACTATGTGGTGTTGCTTTTGAAAGATAGCAGTATGCCCTGGAATGTAGCATAACATGTGTCTACATAGTCAGAGTTGAAAATTGTAACAAAAATATTACTAGTAGGTTGTTATGGCAATTAGCATTACTATTAGAAACTCGCTGCACTCCAATATGCTCTGCAAAGGCAAATTTAATGTGAAGTGTGAACTACTTGTCTGCTACTTTGGTAACTCCACGTTTCGATTTGTTCCTGTCGATGATTGATTACCTTATATTTGTTCTGATTGCTCGACAAGAAATACGTTTATGATTTCCTGATTGAAAATGTTTACCCTAAGGTCTTCATTTAAATGGCTGTTCTGCTCTCCGTCTGTTTTACTCTGTAGTGCTGTATTAAGTATAACAATGTAGAAGGGGAGTGTAGGTTAATATATCATCAAACTGCCATTGAAGCACCTCTAATACTTCCTTAATGTATGCTGCAGACAAGGTGGGCCGTGCTGTGAGCACTGCTATATATTTCTTGCTTCCTGCAGGGAGTGTTTCACGACTGCATCGTATTCCTTGTGCTGAAACTTGGCATTTCTACAAAGGAGAGCCTCTCACGGTTGGTAACAGTGTCACGCTTGTCTTCGCATGAGTACTGAAATTGCCATTTTAAATATAGCTAATGCAGATATTCTTTGTTTGCTTTAGGTCTTTGAGCTACACGATGATGGTCACATTGACCTCACTGTTATTGGTCCACACCTAGATGCTGGCCAGCGCCCCCAGTACACCGTGCCACCAAATGTGTGGTTTGGCTCTTTCCCAACATTGGATGTTGAGTCGTTTGCATCTGATGGAAGCCATCTTGTCAATTCTCGCAAGCGAGATCCGGAGAAGCATTACTCCCTTGTTGGCTGCACTTGTGCCCCTGGCTTTGAGTACGAGGATTTTGAAATGGCCACTTTTGATGATGTGAAATCTATTGCCCCGAAGGCAGAACCCTTCCTCAGTTACCTTATTCCTTCCACCAAGTAAGTATTATTGAAGATGTATTGAACGCAAGTAGCCTAATATGGTATTATCTGCCTGCCTGGATTATCTGGATATCATTTTTTCAGATATTTCAAGGGGTTTGTTCTTTTGCTTGTGCTGGTTGTAACATTTTCTATACCATGATAATGGAATAAAGTTTGAGCTTAATGGTGAAGGGGAGTTTGCTTTGTGTAGTTGTGTACTTTGTAACTGAGTCGGACCGAACGAGTTATTAGTGTTTGACAACTGATCTGATGCACCTCTAAACTCACTTCCGGTAGTTATTGAACACTGCGAAAGTAAATGATGCAGTGCAAGTATATCCATGTTTTGGTACAAGTAACTCTGTCCTTATTAATTTGTTGCAAGTCGCACGTTGCAACACATCATGCGTCAACATACAGGTGCCCAGGAAGCTTTGTACCGATCGTCCCCACCCACCAACACAGGTGCACGATACAAACCCAAGCGAAGCAACATAAATGCGCTCTAGATTGAGAATGTTTTCCATTTATTGACATGAAAATTGACCGGGGGGAAATGGAATTCTCCTTCTTCTGTTGATAGAACCGTCTTATTAAATATTTTCCCTTCTTGCATTCTTTCTACTTACATGTCCTTTGAATGAACTTCTTTGCCCTAAATGGGTGTTGGTCAAGTTGACACTAGGTTTAGTGGGTTTTAGTCCCATATGATGCAATGGAAATGTGACACGCAAATACATATACAGGACAAGTAAGGGCAAGCTAAAAAAATCGTTTATTTTCCATTTGTTGGCGTCATAGCAATGGCGCACTATTGAGAGGGTGTTCGTCATGAACTTGGTGGGGATGAGCCTAACCTTTATTACCACATCCCTTCCACAAATACTCCACAAAAATAAAGAAGAGAGAACAAAAAAATGTTTACCCAAAATGACTGGTAGTACTACGAAATTTCTTAGTTATTCAACGCCGGATCGAATCATGTCCAACGTCCATTGGAATATTATGCCCTAAACAGCTTAAGGCTAGCCATAGTGCTAGTATCATAGCTAGTATCATGCATCCCTGTCCCACCAAAATGCTGATGTGGCAGGTAATTATGGATGAGAGAGAAAATTAGAGTATCATAGGTATATACTGTATCATAGCGCACATCACGAGAAAAGTTAGTATCAAATAAATCTTGTACACAAATTTGTATTGAGATTCTACAAATCAATTAATATAGCAAAATTATGATACTAGTCTATGATACTATGCATTATGGATCTAGTATCATATAAAAGTATCATATACATGATACTCCTATATGATACTATCCACTATGGCCAGCCTAAGGCTGGTGTATTCCCTGCCTTCCCAGCGATTGGATGGTGCACGCTTCACGTGTGGGCCAGCGTTGGTGCGTGGGCTACCTTTTTGGACCTGGCCCCTTGTTGCATGGTCGACGGGATTCGAGCTCACGACCTAGAGCCGCCTTGTTCACGCTCGTGCCGCTGTACCACAAGAGATCTGAAATTACCTTGGACTTAGCGTTGTTATATAAAGCTTTTCGCCACACACGCATATCTAACATTTGCCCCGCTGCCAAAGCCAAACAATTGAACGTCTCATCCACGATCAATGGCGCGTAATGCGTCGACCGTAATTTCCTAGCAGCATTACTTTGATGGTGCACAAATAGTAATCTCCATCAGTAATTCTTCAAGGCAATTACTTTCTTCCATAATAGCTTCGTTGTTCTCCCATACTAACTTTCAGAGAGAAATACTCTAATATCCCTCACCTCTTTTACAGTGTAGAAATACTACCGTTTTACCATTCAAAAATATACTTGCTCCACCACATGCCGCCTCTTTAACTGGGAAAAATCTATTACTTTATTCCCAGTTGCTAAAAAGTGCTCGGATGCTGGTTGTCCAACCGAGCATCCTTTTTCTGTCCGTCCGATGCGAAAGAAACGTCCCAGATCGCGGCGTCCCGCAATGCTTAGAGGAGCCCTGTTCAGACCGACCGACACCTGGGACCCGACCGTTCACACCTGGGACCGCGTGACGTGTCGCCGCTCTCCCTTCTCTCTTCCCATTCCGTCCGCGATGTGCGGTGATATCTAGGGTCCCCGACAAGTTTCCGGCGATTCTCCGGTGATTTGCCTAGCGAATCTCTCGGCTGCGAGGTTGGTGTTTCTCGGGAGGTTCGCGGGCTACTTGGCGTGGGCGTGGGGGAGGTCGTCGTCCTCCAGGCTGGAGATCGAGACGCGCGGGAGGTCGTCGTCCTCCAGGCCGGAGATCGAGACGCGCGGGAGGTCGTCGTCCTCTAGGCCGGAGATCGAGACGCGCGGGAGGACGTCTTCCTCCAGGCCTGAGAGCAAGCCGTGCGTCAGGGTTGCGTGCTTGGCGGCGAGAGTTAGGGCGCGCTGGTGAACGAGATTTCGTCACCAGAGAGCGTCGCACGCGAGAGAACGGTCGAAGCTCGTCTGTGTTCATAGATTCATCGGTGGAGGGTTTCCTGCGGGCAAGGGCTTCACAGATGGGCTGCACGTAGGCTGCTGGGCATCACAGATCTGAAATTCAGGTACGCCATACCCTGTTTTGTGTTCTCATAGATGCCATGTTTTTGGTGCTCTCAGTTCAGATTTATGCCATGGAATGTTCCGATTTGCCATGTATTTGAGCATTGCATGCAATTTCATGTGTAGTGGATTTTTTGCTCTGCACAAGTGCTTCAGGGATTGACTGTGGAGGTTCGTGGGCGTCCGATATCTGCAATTCAGGTATGAATATGCATGCCCTGTTCTGTGTTTCTCGTTGATGCCATGTTTGCTCGTGTAACATATCTGCTCTAGAGATATCTGCAATTCAGGGATTGACTGTTGACTTTCATCGCTTTTCAAGTTCATCAAACCTGTTTGTTTCTCGTTGATACCTGTAGCCATTGTGCTTTTTGTTTCATCAACATGCATAAGCGGGGCTAATGGTTTAATTAAGTTGCTTTACTAATATGCTTAAGTTGGATACTGGAATTAGTTAAGGTGCTTTTTGTGTAAATTTAATTCTAAGTTGCATACTGGTAGTTGTTTAAATTATTTAATAATTCGGACACAAATCAATCACACCCCAATTAGTAATTACACCAGAGCGATTTACTTCTTTCTCTAGCAACGTTGTCTCCATGGAGGAGCAACATCCTTCACTAGCTCATCGCGGCACCCGGGCTGTCCGTGCACGGACGCGGCGGTTAGAGAATTGGAAGGATGCACGGCGGCGGGTTCAGGAGTGCCAGGGATAAGAATGGCTACGGCTGACTGCTAAGTGCATCTCGCTGCCTTCTCTTCTGTTAAATCGCTTGAACTCTCTTTAGTAGAGTTGCTAGCCACTTCAGTTTAGTAGATTATCCTTGATAATTAAATTTTCCATATCCTTAAGTAAGTTGTTTACTACTCATTTTTTATCAAGTTTTGTTTTGATGCAATATCCATGCTATGTTTCACTTTAGTAGAGTTTCTAGTCGCTTAATTAAGTTGCCCATACCCTTAAGTAAGTTTTTTGCTGCTCATTTTTATCAAGCATCAATGCTACGTCTCGCCAAGTAGAGAGCAATTTTTTAGGTAAAATGTTGATGTCTATTACCTCTAGTAGTTACTGATTCTTGGCAAAAACGTTAGGTGAATTGTTGATGTCCACTACTTTTATTAGTACTGATTTTGGGGTACTCCCTCCGAGCCATAATAAGTGTCGTGGTTGTAGTTCAAATTTAACTAAAAATGAACTAAAACCACGACAATTATTATGGATTGGAGGAAGTAAATGTTTTCTGCCTTATTAATGCCTTTCTTAAAGAATGGTTTATTTGCATACCGATTATGACCAAGTTGTTTTTCTAATATGATGATGTTTGTTATTAGTTTGTAACTAAGTTACTTTTTCTCTGTATGCATCATCTTATAGTTTTTAGCTTGATGCTTAGCAACATCATTTTTAAGTTGCATATTGATTTCGATTGAGTTGTTTATTCAACATGTGTAAGTTGATTTTTGTTTTTAACTAAGTTAATTTTTGTCATCATGTTTAACTAAGTTACTTTTTCTCTGTATGTATCATGTTAATTTTTGAGTTACAAGCAAATTTCCTGAAGTAGTATGGTGAATTCAGCCAAGTTACCTTCTTGTTAGCTAGCTGTTTTTTTTGAAATAGGGGAACTCCAGCCTATGCATCAAAGCGATGCATACGGCTTTTATTTCCACAATATGCTAAGTTGTTTTTCGACAATATGCAATAAAAGTTGACTTGGCATCATTATTAAGTTGCATCTGGGATACTTATGTTTACTAGAGCTATATTCATGAAGGTGGGGCATAAGGACAAGTTACGTTGAATTGCCCTCATGATTTAAGTTTTTTTCTTTCTAAATACCTAACTTACCTATGGGATAGCTGTTTTTAGTAAAGCTAATTCATAAAGGTGGGCACAACGTTCATTTTAAGTTGATTGCCATCATAATTATGTTGCTTTTTTGCTAAATACCTAAGTTGCATATGGGCCAGACTGTGGGGATTTTAGCTTGCGGTGCCTGTTCGTTTTTATGTGTGCTCAGCCCCGTTCCTGCTCATTCGGCTATGTAGGATGTAGATGTCCTATAAAAATCATCATAATGCGCCCACAATTTAGGTAGATATTTGATCTTATAGTGCTGCGGTCAAACAAAATCCTACTGATAGTGAGCATTAATGTGCACGATGTTGCCATGTATGACAAAATTCACTTGTGAGTAAGGGATGCCCGCCACATTAATCGCATTCCCATCCAGCTAGCACTCTTTATCATTGAATCACTATACACCAAGTGCTTCAACTTATTCTGCATTGTTGCAAACACGACTAGCTGCAAGTACCACTTTACATCCATGATAATTCATATATAGTATTGACCTGACTGCAGAGTGGGCATCCTGTATTTTTTTCGCTGTCACATGTTTGTACTTTGTAGGAAAAGTAAGTATTTTCACTATATTTATAGATGAATTTTTTTTCTCATGGGTATCCCTGTAGGAGAGTGAGATGATTCTGCATAAAATACAAAAGATATGTAAACGGTGCCCATGATACTACATGTTCAGAATCGTATAAAATTATCAACCGCTGAATTGACCCATTCTGCAATGTCAGTCTTCTTGTTCTTCGCTAGTGGTCACCTGCTCGAGCTGTTGTTCGACTAAATGGTTAAGTTGCTACTGCTTTCAGTAAATTTGATTGTTCATCATGCTTAAGTTGGTTACAAAAAGTAACTAAGTTCCCTTTTTGCTTTTTATGGTTCAACATGCTTAAGTTGCATACTATTTTTCATTGAGTTGTTTGTACAACATGGTTAAGTTATGTACTGCATATAGCTAAGTTTGATTTTCACATCATGGGTTAAGTTGCCACGGGGTTTTTTCCTAGGAGGTATAAACCCACCCACCTGTAGCTTTTCGAGCCTTTTCCTTTTCATCAACATGCATAAGTTGGTTCATGGTTTTAATTAAGTTGTTTTAATTGTTATGGTTAAGTTGGTACTGAATTTGGTTAAATTGATTCTTACAAAAAAAAGTTGTGCTTTACATTATATCTAGGTTTTTATTTCCCTCAGCTAACCTATACAACTTGGCTCTTGTTTTTAAGTTAGTTTGCTTTTTTAGAATGCTCAAGTTCAAAGCTGAAAGTTATTAAGTTGGTTTTCCTGTTAGTCACGTTTTTCCTTTTTTAGTTTGTGCTTCACATTGTAGGTAGTTGGATACTATAGTTTACTGAGTTGCCTTGCCAACATGCTTAAGTCGAGTAGTGAAATTAATTAACTTGATTCCTCCAACATGCTTAAGTTGTTGGGTATTAGTACAATCTATCTGGTTTTCGTTTTCGAGCAACATGCATAAGTTGGTTAGTAGTCTAATTAAGTTGCCTTGTCAAGATGTTTAAAGTTCTTATCTAGGGCCGCACAATCAGTACCATCTCGAGCACAGTGGTGGAGGAGGCCATGGCGCCTAGCTACCTCGAGTAGGTGGCGGCACCCATGGCCCCTAACCATGAGCGCAAGCCTGCCATGGCCCGTGACCAACGTAAGTATCTTATCCATTTAGTTAACTTACTCACTGATGATTTGTTAATTTGATTTCTGGTATTTTTAACTTGAGTAAGCATTGATGAAAGTTGCTTTCTAGGTAGCTTCTAAGTTGCTCACTTTTTTTGTTAAGTTGCTGTACCAAGTAGCTGCTAAGTTCCTGGGTCTACCACATCATTTATATCCAGGGTGCGTGTGGATGGATCTTATATGCAAACACTTGCTTAATCTTGATTGTTGTGTTTTAAGAATAGATTTATTCTAACCCTAGAGACATGCAGATCCTAATCTAAGAGTAAAAGTAGAAGATACATAAAGGGGGAATATGGGGCGTTAGGTTACGTGTGCTCTGATTACCTTCATCCTTTTGTTTTAATAGATTTATTAAGCCTTGAATCATGGCAAATCTGGTGAATTGCAGGTTCAATGGAGATCTGCAAGAGAGAAAGAAGAGAAGAGTGCTGGGAGGGGCGTCACGTGGTCCTTGGCCGTGGTTGGCGCTTGTGAGCTAGAGGTACACCATCACGTGAGGGATGGTCCAGGTGGCGTTGGACTGTTGGAGAACCTGGTCAGCTACTGGGGCAATATGTGTCTGTTTTTTTTTGGGCGAGTGCTGGGTGGGACAAAAGAACACCCGGATGCTGGGATAGACAAACCAGCACCGGATGCTAGCTAGCCACGTCCTACTTTATTTTGTAGCAATGCCAGGAAAATGTACTTGCTCAGTTGCTCCACCGTTCGCCGGTTTCTTTGGGACAAGGAAATACTACTATCTTTTTCTACCGGAAACAAATATACATCCCTACTCGCCGCCTCTTTTAGCGAAGAAAGTACTACGACCCTCTCACTGCTCTAGAATAAACTTGCTCCACCGCCTATTGCCTCTTTAAGCCAGTTAAGTGTAGTGCTACTATCATATTACCCTTTTTTTTCCATCACCTCATAAACACCCGGTGATTTTTTTTCACGATGTCCTCTCTTTTCACCAACTCACAACCACGCGCAGGAATAAAATAATTCCTCATGGCCTAACGTTCACATACCTGCGTGGGAATAAAATAATTCTAAACCATGGCTCAATGGTACTAATTTTACATTACTTCAACCTTGCTTCGTCACCAACACTTCTGCAGTATTTCAGCAGCTCGGATATTGTAGTACTTCTACAATACTTTAACCAGCAATCTAGCAGCCCGGACTTAGTCGTGAATCTATGTCAGGAAGATTTTAACTCTCCTATGGTTTAAATATATCTTGGTTCACCCGCAAAAAATTCTAGCGGTCAAGGGCGCGGCACAATGCCTAACTTTCTAGTAGTAGTAGTAGGAACCACCACTTTTTGGTGTTGGTTTTGCGCACATTAAATGTTAAGTATGTAGTGATTTTTTTCATTTCATTTTTTAAAAAAGTGTAAATTTTTGATGAAAGTATAATTGAATCTTATTAAGATGGCTAGTTTAGATTTCACTAATGAATGGATATTATTGAATTACTCAAACATTGATGCATTACTCAAAATTCGATCGAATCTAACAAGAACTATTTTAGAGCTTATGGGAAATGCTATTTCTAAACATGCCTAGCATAGGCCTCGACGGGAGATGGGGGAACCGCTGCATTGTCTGCTTGAGCCCATCATGTTTGCTAGCTAGGCAGTTCAGCAAAAGCAGACCAAGCATTGATGGTATCCTTGATGTTTGGTTACTAGGCATTAGATGTTGTACATACATTTTCCTATCCACCTTTGCCCTGCTTGCATAATGGTTAATTAACTCCGCTTGGTATAGTAGTGACATCGTAGTTTTTGCTGAAAACTCCCTAATATTTTAATTTAGCAAATCTGACCTTGGTACCATCTCCTTACATATGGGTCCTACCTGTCAGTGAGCGGCGGAACAGAATAAAAGGACTTGTGTGAACCAGGGTTCAAACTCACGATCTGATGATGCTCAAACTAGCGTTTAGCCACTAGACCAGCCATCAGTCTGTGCTACTGTTCAGGACGTTTGCTTATTTTATCCAAAACTAGACTACTGGAAAGAAAACTGAGAAGAAACACATAACATTTTATTTACTAGGAGAGGGTTCGAAGTCGCGAACAAGTGCTGACGCAACTCTTTCTGTTTAACTTGAGTAAGAATTTTTTTTTATACACACTCTCTTTGTTAAATTTTATAAAAATATTATAGCAAGAGTTTCAAATACGAGTCATCTTCCAGATTCGAAAGATCAAGCACAACATCTTTAATGTATATATTAGGAACTAGAGCATATGAGGTTTAGAAAAAACATTCAAGTATATCTTTAGCATTCTTAAAATAATATTCATTGTGCACAATAGTATATTGTTATCTTTTTTGTAAAGAAACTTTTTTTACATCACCACCGCCTCCAGTTAACAAACATGCAACACTTCTAGTGGGCATCCTTAGAATTAGAAAGTTCAAATGTGAATACGAAATAGAAGTGTGGCGGTAACATATGAAGATATATACTTACATATATACCAGAAATTTATATGAGAAAACGTAAATGTGGCACATGAAGTTGGCCTTCATATAACATCATATTCCCTTAATATGAGAATCCGCATACATACAAAATTGGGAACCCGAACTTAAAAAAATGATTTTCATAGATAAATCAGTGTTGAAAACACTCATCTCCAACAAAATACATGACTTATCTTTCGTACGTAGTTAGTAGAACAAAAGATTTGAACATCATTTCAAAATTGAGATGTTACTAAATTATTGACTATAATTTTAAAAAAATATGGACGTTAAACTTTGTGCGCCAAGTAAAAAATTTCAGTAATATTGATGCAGGAATAAACTCTATTTTCATTTTTCTTTCTGGCAGTCTCGGATGAGATAGATTAAATATATTATCTTCGTGAGGTAGATCACTACTCGTTCCATGGTGTAGTGGCAACAGCAGTTTGCTTCCGACCTGAGGTCGTGGGATCGAAGATCGAATGCTCGATCTCAGTTTCTGGTTGATTGAGGACCAAATCTTCACATGATTTGCAAGTTGTAGAACCCTACAATAGGTTTTGCAAGTTCTAGGACTAAACCTTCACATGCTAGACAAGTTGTAGGACTAGATGTGTAATTAGCTCTACGAGGAATGCAAACATACATTCAAGGAGAAATGACACAACTTGCATGTTTTGCCCCCGAGACCTACAAACAAAGCAGGCATCCATGTTGTCCGCTCCCTTTTCGCTGACCCTACTAACGCGTGTCTCCAACGTGGCAAACTTGCAATGAATCGATCTTAATCCACCGTGAGGCCTGCAGCGTCTGGAGGCCGGAACCGGGAGGGTTCTATCTTCGGAGGCATCGGCGACACCATCGCCGTGGGGCGCATCATGTACGCCGGAAATCTTCCGGTCGTCCCTGAGGACGAGTGTTGGATTCCGGCTAAGACAAACCCCTTCAAGCTCTCAATCATCCCGATTGGCGGGATACCCATCTTCATCGGCGAGAACGTCGATTCCGACGGAAACACACTGGTAAGTAACGCTGACGCGATCGCCGCTGAGCAGGACGCAGTCGCGAAGATCAGATCTGAGATGCAGGAACTTTCTAAGGAAGATTCCGCCTTAGATCTGGAAATTTCAAAACCCACCCAATCCGCCCCGGGAAACAACGGTGGAAGACCAATGCAGATCCGCCTGGGTCTCCCAGGTGTTAGAGAAGCAAAGGTGCCACTTCGTGCACTTCCTCGCACATACCGCTAGAACAGCTCTTCCTCAGGAAGAAGCCGGGCCAATGCAGGATGAGGCTGCCGGAGCCGGCGACGCCCCGGAACAGCAAAAGGCTGCCGGAGATAGCAACGCACCGGATCAGCAGGAGGATGCCGGAGACAAAGAAGAATCGATCCTAGGTAACCTAAGCCCAATCTTCGACTACGCTTCCACTATGGACACAGAAGAGTACAACTGCGCCATGAAGGAGTTGGAGGATGAAGAACAAGCTGAGGCGTAATCCGCTCCGCCCAAGGAAGTCTTCGCAACCATTGTTGAGCTAGAGCAAGGAACCGACGAAGAAACGAGTCCCTCCGACCCCATGGAGGCAGGACCTTCCGAATCCGGGAGCAAGGATTACCTAACCCCGGAAGAGCTCGTGGAGCAAGCAGGCATAGGAGCCTTAATTCACGCAGAAGTCCTCAACAAGCCTATAACTCCGGAGGAAGCCGCAGATCCAGTAGCTCTAGAAGCTGCAAGGAAGGAGATGCTAGCTACCGCCAAGAGAATTTCCACCACCGCAATGGCGATGCTGGAAGATGTAGGATAACGTAGCATAGAAAACAAAAATTTTCCTACGGCGAACACGCAATCCAAGCCAAGATGCAATCTAGAAGACGGTAGCAACGAGGGGATTGTCGAGACTCACCCTTGAAGAGATTCCAAAGCCTACAAGAGGAGGCTCTTGTTGCTGCGGTAGACGTTCACTTGCCGCTTGCAAAAGCGCGTAGAAGATCTTGATCACGATCGGTTCCGGCACCACGAACGGGCAGCACCTCCGTACTCGGTCACACGTTCGGTTGTTGATGAAGACGACGTCCACCTCCCCGTTCCAGCGGGCAGCGGAAGTAGTAGCTCCTCTTGAATCCGACGGCACGACGGCGTGGTGTCGGTGGCGGTGGAGGAATCCGGCGGAGCTTCGCTAAGCGTGCGGGATATGGTGGAGGAGCGGGGCGCTAGGGTTTGGGGAGAGGGTGGCCGGCCACTATGGGGGCGGCCAAGCTTGAGGCTTTGGTGTGGCCGGCCCCCTCCCTTGGCCCTCATATATAGGTGGAAGCCCCAAGTGTTGGACTACAAGTCTTCGAATAAGACCCGAACCAAAACCTTCCATATGGTGGGAAACCTTCCCTCCCACTAGAGGTGGGATTTCCACCTTCCATATGGTGGGAAACCTTCCCTCCCACTAGAGGTGGGATTTCCACCTTCCATAGGGGTGGCCGGCCCCCTGGGGTCCACTTGGGACTCCTCCCCTAGGGTTGGCCGGCCATGGAGGTGGAGTCCCATGTGGACTCCACCTTCCTTGGTGGTTTCTTCCGGACTTTTCTAGAACCTTCTAGAACCTTCCATAGAACCTTCCGCATCATTTTATTCACATAAAATGACATCCTATATATGAATCTTATTCTCCGGACCATTCCGGAACTCCTCGTGATGTCCGGGATCTCATCCGGGACTCCGAACAAATATTCGAACTCCATTCCATATTCAAGTTCTACCATTTCAACATCCAACTTTAAGTGTGTCACCCTACGGTTCGTGAACTATGCGGACATGGTTGAGTACTCACTCCGACCAATAACCAATAGCGGGATCTGGAGATCCATAATGGCTCCCACATATTCAACGATGACTTTAGTGATCGAATGAACCATCCACATACGATACCAATTCCCTTTGTCACGCGATATTTTACTTGTCCGAGGTTTGATCATCGGTATCACACTATACCTTGTTCAACCTCGTCTCCGACAAGTACTCTTTACTCGTACCGTGGTATGTGGTCTCTTATGAACTTATTCATATGCTTGCAAGACATTAGACGACATTCCACCGAGAGGGCCCAGAGTATATCTATCCGTCATCGGGATGGACAAATCCCACTATTGATCCATATGCCTCAACTCATACTTTCCGGATACTTAATCCCACCTTTATAACCACCCATTTACGCAGTGGCGTTTGATGTAATCAAAGTACCTTTCCGGTATAAGTGATTTACATGATCTCATGGTCATAAGGACTAGGTAACTATGTATCGAAAGCTTATAGCAAATAACTTAATGACGTGATCTTATGCTACGCTTAATTGGGTGTGTCCATTACATCATTCATACAATGATATAACCTTGTTATTAATAACATCCAATGTTCATGATTATGAAACTAATCATCTATTAATCAACAAGCTAGTTAAGAGGCTTACTAGGGACTCTTTGTTTGTTTACATATCACACATGTATCAATGTTTCAATAATACAATTATAGCATGGTATATAAACTTTTATCATAAACATAAAGATATATAATAACCACTTTTATTATTGCCTCTTGGGCATATCTCCAACAGTCTCCCACTTGCACTAGAGTCAATAATCTAGATTACATTGTAAGGTACCTAACACCCATGGCATTCTGGTGTTGGTCATGCTTTGCCCTAGGGAGAGCTTTAGTCAACGGATCTGCTACATTCAGATCAGTGTGTACTTTGCAAATCTTTACTTCTCCATCTTCGATGTACTCGCGAATCGAGTGGTAACGCAGCTTGATATGCTTCAGCCTCTTGTGTGACCTTGGCTCTTGTGCATTGGCGATGGCACCCATGTTATCACAGTAGATGACAAATGGGTCCAATGCACTAGGAACCACACCGAGCTCTACAATGAACCTCTTCATCCATACCGCTTCGATGAAGCCTCTGAAGCCGCTATGTACTCCGATTCTGTTGAGGATTTCGCCACCGTGCAGCTTGAGCCCCAGCTTACTGCAGCAC
Source organism: Lolium multiflorum (assembly GCA_030979885.1). NCBI lineage: Eukaryota > Viridiplantae > Streptophyta > Magnoliopsida > Poales > Poaceae > Lolium > Lolium multiflorum. Next base: position 130,052,656 of record CM061753.1, on the reverse strand, counting down.
CATTCAATATAAACACGTACCCATTGTGACTTAGAGTCATCAGGATCGTGTTCCAACTTGCATCGGTGTAACTTGTTACAACGAGCTCTTGGTCACCTCCATAACAAAGAAACATATCCTTAGTTCTTTTCAAGTACTTCAGGATATTCTTGACCGCTGTCCAGTGTTCCATTCCTGGATCACTTTGATATCTGCTAGTTAAACTAACAGCATGTGCTATATCCGGTCTTGTACATAGCATGGCATACATGATAGAGCCTACTGCCGAGGCATAGGGGATCGACTCATCCTTTCTCTTTCTTCGCCGTAGCCGGTCCTTGAGTCTTACTCAAGACCTTGCCTGGTAACATAGGTAAGAATCCTTTCTTACTTTCGTCCATTCTAAACTTTTTCAGAATCTTGTCCAGGTATGTACTCTGTGATAGCCCTATTAGACGTCTTGATCTATCTCTATAAATCTTGATGCCTAATATATATGATGCTTCACCAAGGTCTTTCATTGAAAAACTATTATTCAAATAACCCTTTACACTGCTAATAGTTCTATATCATTCCCAATCAATAATATGTCATCTACATATAATATTAGGAATGCTACAGAGCTCCCACTCACTTTCTTGTAAATACAGGCCTCTCCATGACACTGTATAAACCCGAAGTCTTTGATCACCTTATCAAAACGTCGGTTCCAACTTCTCGATGCTTGCTTCAGTCCATAGATTGAACGCTGAAGTTTGCATACTTTGTCAGCATTTTTAGGATCGACAAAACCTTTGGGTTGTACCATATACAACTCTTCCTCAATGTCTCCATTAAGGAACGCCGTTTTGACATCCATCTGCCAAATCTCATAATCGAAAAATGCAGCTATTGCTAACAAAATCCTCACAGATTTTAGCTTCGCTACAGGTGAGAAAGTCTCATCGTAGTCAACGCCTTTGTCGGAAACCCTTTTGACAAGCGAGCTTTATAGACAGTTATATTAACATCTGTTTTTCTCTTGAAGATCCATTTATTCTCGACAGCCTTGCGGCTATCAGGTAAGTCTACCAAAGTCCATACTTTGTTATCATACATGGATCCCATTTCGGATTTCATGGCTTCTTGCCATTTGTTGGAATCTGGGCTCATCATCGCTTCTTCATACGTCGCAGGTCTTCATCATTGTTATCCACAATCATGACATTTAGACAAGGATCATACCAATCTGGAGTGGCACGATCCCTTGTCGATCTGCGAGGTTCAGTAGCTGTCTCATTTGAAGTTTCATGATCATTATCATTAGCTTCCTCTGTTGCCGGTGTAGGTGGTACAGAACGTTTTCCTGCGCTACTCGATCAACGAGTAGAGATTCTTCAATCTCATCGAGTTCTACTTTTCTTCCAGTCACTTCTTTAGTGAGAAATTCTTTCTCAAGAAAGGTTCCGTTCTTAGCAACAAAGATCTTGCCTTCGGATCTGTGATAGAAAGTGTACCCTATAGTTTCCTTAGGGTATCCTATGAAGACGCATTTCTTTTGGGTTCTAGCTTGTCCGGTTGTAACTTTTTACATAGGCTTCGCAACCCCAAACTTTTAGGAACGACAGCTTAGGTTTCTTATTAAACCATAATTCATACGGCGTCGTTTCAACGGATTTTGATGGTGCTCTATTTAAAGTGAATGCGGCTGTCTCTAATGCATAACTCCAAAATGATAACGGCAAATCAGTAAGAGACATCATAGAACGAACCATATCTAAGAGAGTTCGATTACGACGTTCGGACACACCGTTTCGTTGTGGTGTTCCCGTGTCAATTGTGAAAGTATTCCGCATTTCTTTAAATGCATGCTAAACTCATAACTTAGATATTCACCTCCGCGATCAGATCGTAGAAATTTAATCTTCTTGTTACGTTGATTTTCTACTTCACTTTGGAATTCCTTAAACTTCTCGAAAGTTTCGGATTTATGTTTCATTAAATAGATATACCCATATCTACTCAAATCATCTGTGAAGGTTAGAACATAACGATAACCACCGCGCGATGCTACACTCATTGGTCCACATACATCTGTGTGTATGATTTCCAATAAGTCAGTAGCTCGCTCCATCATACCCGAGAATGGAGTCTTAGTCATTTTTCCCATCAGACATCGCATCTATCAAGTGACTCAAAGTCAAGTGATTCAAGTAATCCATCAGTATGGAGTTTCTTCATGCGTTTCACTCCAATATGACCAAGACGACAGTGCCACATATAAGTAGAATTATCATTCAATTTAATTCGCTTAGCATCAATGTTATGTATATGCATATTACTACTATCGAGATCTAACAGAAATAAGCCATTCTTTTGTGGTGCTCGACCATAAAAGATATTATTCATAAAAATAGAACAACCATTATTCTCAGACTTGAATGAATAACCGTCTTGCATTAAACAAGATCCTGATATAATGTTCATGCTCAACGCGGGTACATAATAACAATTATTTAGGCTTAAAACTAATCCCGAAGGTAGATGTAGAGGAAGTGTCCCGACTGCGATCACATTGACCTTGGATCCGTTTCCAACGCGCATCGTCACTTCATCTTTCAGCAGTTGTCGTTTATTCTTTAGTTCCTGTTTCGAGTTACAAATATGAGCAACCGAACCAGTATCAAATACCCAGGTACTAGAACGAGAACTAGTGAGATAAACATCTATAACATGTATATCAGATATACCTTCTTTCTTCTTCTTGACAAGGCCGCTCTTCAGATCTGCCAAATACTTGGAGCAATTACGCTTCCAGTGTCCCTTCTCCTTGCAGTAATAGCACTCAGCATCAGGCTTAGGGCCAGACTTAGGTTTCACAGGAGGCGTGGCAGCTTTCTTGCCACTCTTCTTGTTCTTGCCTTTAGACTTGCCCTGTTTCTTGAAGCTGGTGGTCTTGTTGACCATCAACACTTGGTGCTCTTTCTTGATCTCAATCTCAGCAGCTTTTAGCATGCCAAAGAGTTCAGGAAACTCCTTGTTCATGTTCTGCATATTGTAGTTCATCACAAAGTTCTTATAACTTGGTGGCAGTGATTGAAGGACACGATTAATCCCCAGTCTTAGGAATCACTATTCCCAAGTCACCGAGTTTCTTTGCATGCCGGTCATAACGAGCATGTGCTCACCGATGGAGCTGCCTTCTTCCATCATACAGTGAAAAAGTGTTTCGATGCTTCATAGCATTCCACGGCCGCATGAGTCTCAAAAATAGTCTTCAACTCTTTTATCAACTCATGAGGATCGTGGTGCTCAAAACGTTTTTGAAGATCGGATTCCAGACTGCATAAGATGGCACACCGAACTTGAGAGTACCGAGTTTTCCGAGTCATGTAAACATTCTTTACTTCATCGGTTTCAGTTTCTGCAGGAGGGTCACCTAGCGGTGCATCAAGCACATATTGCAGATTTCCGCCATTGAGGAAGATCCTCACATGACGGAACCAGTCGGTGAAGTTGCTACCGTTGCTCTTAAGCTTTTCTTTCTCTAGGAACTGGTTAAAATTGATTGAGGACGCCATATCTACAACATATTTGCAATAGTTTAGACTAAGTTTATGACAAATTGAGTTCAAATTTTAATTCTACATAATTAAAAATCTAGGTGAACTCCCACTCAAAACAATATCCCTCGCATTGTCTTAGTGATCACACGAACCAAATCCATCACACCTATGCCCGATCATCACGAGACAAGATGTAATTTCAATGGCGAACACTCAAAGTGTTCATCATATCAATCATATGATTCATGCTCTACCTTTCGGTATCACGTGTTCCGAGACCATGTCTTTACATGCTAGGCTCGTCAAGGCCACCTTAGTATCCGCATGTGCAAAACTGTCTTGCACCCGTTATATGTACTTATCGAATCTATCACACCCGATCATCACGAGATGCTTCGAAACGATAAGACTTGATAACGGTGCTACTAAGGATGAACACTTTATTATCTTGAGATTTTAGTGAGAGGGATCATCTTATAATGCTACCGTCGCGATCTAAGCAAAATAAGATGCATAAAAGGATTAACATCACATGCAGTTCATATGTGATATGATATGGCCCTTTGTCTTTGCGCCTTTGATCTTCATCTCCAAAGCACGGACATGATCTCCATCATCAACGGGCATGATCTCCATCATCGTCGGCGAAGCACCAAGGTCAATGGCGCCGTCTTCATGATCGTCCTCCATGTAGCAACTATTACAACTACTTTGAAATACTACTCAACATGAAATTTAAAGACAACCATAAGGCTCCTGCCGGTTGCCACAATACAATAATGATCATCTCATACATATTCATCATCACATTATGGCCATATCACATCACCAAACCCTGCAAAACAAGTTAGACGTTCTCTAATTTGGTTTGCATATTTTACGTGGTTTAGGGTTTTTGAGTAAGATCCAATCTACCTACGAACATGAACCACAACGGTGATACTAGTGTTGTCAATAGAAGAGTAAATTGAATCTTCACTATAGTAGGAGAGACAGACACCCGCAAAGCCACTTATGCAATACAAGTTGCATGTCAAGCGTGGAGCAAATCTCATGAACGCGGTCATGTAAAGTTAGCCCGAGCCGCTTCATCCCACTATGCCACAAAGATGCAAAGTACTCAACTAAAGATAACAAGAGCATCAACGCCCACAAACCATTGTGTTCTACTCGTGCAACCATCTATGCATAGACACGGCTCTGATACCACTGTAGGATAACGTAGCATAGAAAACAAAAATTTTCCTACGGCGAACACGCAATCCAAGCCAAGATGCAATCTAGAAGACGGTAGCAACGAGGGGATTGTCGAGACTCACCCTTGAAGAGATTCCAAAGCCTACAAGAGGAGGCTCTTGTTGCTGCGGTAGACGTTCACTTGCCGCTTGCAAAAGCGCGTAGAAGATCTTGATCACGATCGGTTCCGGCGCCACGAACGGGCAGCACCTCCGTACTCGGTCACACGTTCGGTTGTTGATGAAGACGACGTCCACCTCCCCGCTCCAGCGGGCAGCGGAAGTAGTAGCTCCTCTTGAATCCGACAAGACGACGGCGTGGTGTCGGTGGCGGTGGAGGAATCCGGCGGAGCTTCGCTAAGCGTGCGGGATATGGTGGAGGAGCGGGGCGCTAGGGTTTGGGGAGAGGGGGTGGCCGGCCACTATGGGGGGCCAAGCTTGAGGCTTTGGTGTGGCCGGCCCCCTCCCCTTGGCCCTCTATATATAGGTGGAAGCCCCAAGTGTTGGACTACAAGTCTTCGAATAAGACCCGAACCCAAAACCTTCCATATGGTGGGAAACCTTCCCTCCCACTAGAGGTGGGATTTCCACCTTCCATATGGTGGGAAACCTTCCCTCCCACTAGAGGTGGGATTTCCACCTTCCATAGGGGGGGTGGCCGGCCCCCTAAGGGGAGTCCACTTGGGACTCCTCCCCCACTAGGGTTGGCCGCCATGGAGGTGGAGTCCCATGTGGACTCCACCTTCCTTGGTGGTTTCTTCCGGACTTTTCTAGAACCTTCTAGAACCTTCCATAGAACCTTCCGCATCATTTTATTCACATAAAATGACATCCTATATATGAATCTTATTCTCCGGACCATTCCGGAACTCCTCGTGATGTCCGGGATCTCATCCGGGACTCCGAACAAATATTCGAACTCCATTCCATATTCAAGTTCTACCATTTCAACATCCAACTTTAAGTGTGTCACCCTACGGTTCGTGAACTATGCGACATGGTTGAGTACTCACTCCGACCAATAACCAATAGCGGGATCCGGAGATCCATAATGGCTCCCACATATTCAACGATGACTTTAGTGATCGAATGAACCATCCACATACGATACCAATTCCCTTTGTCACGCGATATTTTACTTGTCCGAGGTTTGATCATCGGTATCACACTATACCTTGTTCAACCTCGTCTCCTGACAAGTACTCTTTACTCGTACCGTGGTATGTGGTCTCTTATGAACTTATTCATATGCTTGCAAGACATTAGACGACATTCCACCGAGAGGGCCCAGAGTATATCTATCCGTCATCGGGATGGACAAATCCCACTATTGATCCATATGCCTCAACTCATACTTTCCGGATACTTAATCCCACCTTTATAACCACCCATTTACGCAGTGGCGTTTGATGTAATCAAAGTACCTTTCCGGTATAAGTGATTTACATGATCTCATGGTCATAAGGACTAGGTAACTATGTATCGAAAGCTTATAGCAAATAACTTAATGACGTGATCTTATGCTACGCTTAATTGGGTGTGTCCATTACATCATTCATACAATGATATAACCTTGTTATTAATAACATCCAATGTTCATGATTATGAAACTAATCATCTATTAATCAACAAGCTAGTTAAGAGGCTTACTAGGGACTCTTTGTTTGTTTACATATCACACATGTATCAATGTTTCAGTTAATACAATTATAGCATGGTATATAAACTTTTATCATAAACATAAAGATATATAATAACCACTTTTATTATTGCCTCTTGGGCATATCTCCAACAGAAGAAAGGCAAGAGGCTCGAGAAGTAATGGATGGTTTCCTCAAAAGAGAGCGCGAAGCTGTAGACTCATTACAGAAGGCCAAAAAGCTCCGAGAACATTGGGAATCGATGATAAAAGATGCTCACAAGGACGCAAACAAGATTCGACGGGATGCCATTGGCCCCCGCAAGATCACGTTTGCAAGTCCCTCTGATCAGCAGCCGCTCACAACTCCAAAGGAAAACATGCAGAAGGCTGCGGAGATTTTGACCAAGAAGAATGAAGAAATCGACATCGACCACCTCCGCACACTCGTCGCTTTAGCAATGCAGCAACAGAGCAAGGCAGACACTTCGCGCAAGTTGGAATCTAACCCGGAGTTATGCATGTCCACTGCGCAGAAGGATGCCTCCGGAAGCAAGCATCGTGACGATGAATCACGCACAGGATCCACGGAGCGCAGAAGAAGAACCAGAGAACACCCAAATCCGATCCCCGTACCGTCAAAGACGCCTCCGTCAGACCCGAAGAAGGGAAAGGATGCGATGTACACTGGCAGGGACAAGTACCGGAACCCGTCACCTCCGCCCAACGGGCACCCACGTCCTCCACCTCCTCGTCGTCGTAGTCCAGTCGGAAACACTAGGCCCCATGGGCCTGGTGGAATCAATATCCGCGACAACGTGGTCCCTCAGAGCAACGGGAACACGGAGCGCACGCCGGAACCTCGTCGGAGCCGGAACGAGGAACGCGAGCCGGAGCCTCGTAGAAGCCGAAACGTGGAGGCGACCGTCACCATGGTGAAGGCAGCCACCGAAGCTGGAGTCAGCAGCGCGAGGGACGCGGAGAATCTGACGGCGGAAGCAAGAGATCGCATCGGCGCCCTCGCAGACCCCCCTCCCCACCACCTAGCGGTGGAGGCGGAGGTGGGGGCGAAGGCGGAGGCCGCAGATCCCGCTCACGCTCAAAATCCCACCACAATGGCTCGCGCGACGCGCGGGAACGTCTCAACAAATACAGATGTGACTACATTGGCCCAAAGTGCTTTGGCAGGATTATCCGAGAGGAACCAAAGCCAAGGATGAACCTCAAGTTACCCGGAAACCTGAAGCATTATGATGGCAGCGAAAGGCCGGATACCTGGATCGAGGATTACTACAATGCAAGAACCTTCGCCGGGAGGAACCCCTAACATAGCTCGCGCATGCTCCACTGTACCTGTAGGTCCAGCCCGGATCCGCCTGCACGACCTCGAGAAAAACTCCATCTTTTGCTGGTTCGACCCGAAGAACGCCTTCGAGAAGCACTTCAGGGGCACCTACAAAAGGCCTGCCACAACAAGCGACTTACAGGCATGTATCCAGAAGAAGGGTGAAACATCAAGGAACTTCCTCACCCGATGGTTGCAAACCAGGAACGAGTGCGAGAACGTCGATAATCGCACAGCTATGCTCGCCTTCATAGGTGGATTGCAGAGGGGAAGCCTACTCCGGCATAAGCTTACCTGCTTGGTCAGTAAGAATAAGCTAATTTTGGATGACATGATCAACATTGCCAGCAAACACACCGCTGCCGGTGATGACGCAGGCGGAGACCTCGCAGCCACGGCCATACCCCTGCATCAGCAAAAGAAGAACCGTGACAACGGCGGCAGCAGCAGCAACAACCGTAAATATCCCCCTGATGACCAGAAAAGTGGCGGATCCGACATGGTCGCCATTGCTTTCCAACGTGGAGGTCAAGGAGGCGGAAGAGGCCGCGGTAGCGGAGGCGGAGCCGGCAGGGGCCAGCAACGCGCTGACGAGGTCACCGTTGCCGGAACCCGCGCCCCCCAAACCTACGAGGAATACAGGGATATGCCATGCTTAGCTCACATAGATCCGACTACTGGCAAATCCTCTCACACAAACCGCAAATGCAAGTGGGTCAACGATCTTAAGACTGACCCGGAAGCAGGTTACAAGCGAGCCCGGAATCACCGCCCACGCGGTAAAGGAGGCAAGGGTAAGAACAAGGACAAAGAGGAGGACAGTTCTGAGGCCCTGGATGAGGATGACGCTTCGCCGAATCCCAAAGAGGTTCCGTACTTAACAAATCCAACCCCTTCGGAAGAAAGAGTGTCGGAGCTTACCACACCTTCCTCGGAACTCCAACGATCCGGGCCAAAAAATCGGCTCTCCGTATCCTCAATGTGACGGTTCCAGCCGTACCTCATTATGTCAAGTGGTCGGAAAAACCCTGCACATTTGACAGGGTGGATCACCCGGCCATCATCCCAAAATAGTGCTATTCCCTGGTTGTGAGTCCCCGCATAGACGGGTATGACTTCTCAAACTGTCTTATGGATGGCGGAGCTAGCCTAAACATCATGTACCTGGAGACCCTGGAGAGGATGAACCTTACCAAGGAACAGCTCAAACATAGCACCATTGAGTTTCATGGTGTGGTTCCGGGTAAAAAGGCGAACTCGCTCGGCAGCATCAAACTTCCTGTGGCCTTTGGCGATGTTAATAATTTCCGCGAAGAAATGATCACATTTGAAGTTGTGCCTTTCAAAAGCTCCTACCATGTAATCTTCGGCAGGCCCACCTACCACAAGTTCCACGCAAGGGCATGCTACATCTACAACAAGCTCAAGATTCTGGGTCCTAACGATATGATTACCGTATCCGGAGACTACAAGAAAGCGCAAGACTGCGAGGAGGGCGAAGCCGCCTTTGCAGAATCCGTCATATCTGGGAGGAGCTGCGAGCCTACAGAGCCGCGGTGGATCCAAAAGAGATGCATACCACCAAGAAGCAGATCTCCGAGAAGAAGAAATCGTTCAAGGCCGCGATAGAAACCAAGCAGGTCGACCTCAAGGTAGGCGACAGCTCCAAGCAGGTTTCAGTCGGAGCCGACATGGACCCCAAATAGGAAAGCGTGCTCGTCGAGTTCCTCCGAGCCAACATGGATATCTTCGCATGGCAACCTTCTGACATGTCTGGAGTACCAAGGGAACTCGCCGAGCACTACCTCAACATAAATCTGGGAGCAAAAACGGTGAAGCAAGCTATGCGACGCTTTGGAGATAAGAAGAGCCGCGCCATAGGGATGGAATTAGCAAAGTTACTAGAGGCAGGTTTGTAGTAGAAGTTATCCATACTGATTGGGTCGCAAACCCCGTCCTTGTACCCGAAAAGAATTCTGAAATACTAAGAATGTGCATCGATTACTCCGGCTTGAATAAGCATTGTCCGAAGGATCCGTTCCCCTTGCCCCGCATTGACCAAGTCATTGATTCGACGGCAGGGGCGAAACTTCTATATTTTCTTGACGCATATTCCGGGTATCATCAGATCCGGATGAAGAAGTCCGACCAAAAGGCGACCTCGTTCATCACACCCTTTGGCACTTACTGCTATGTCACCATGCCTTTTGGTTTGAAAATGCAGGTGCCACCTATCAACGTACGATGCAGCGATGCCTGAAGGACCAAATTGGCCGGAACGTGCACGCCTACATGGACGACATCGCGGTGATGACCCGGAAAGGATCCGACTTGATCAGCGACCTCACAGAAACCTTCGATAATCTCCGACGGTACAAGATGATGTTGAATCCGCTGAAGTGCGTCTATGGTGTACCAGTCGGAAAACTCCTTGGCTTCATTGTATCTCATAGAGGCATTGAAGTTAACCCGGAAAAAATCAAGGCAATTCTGTGCATCAAAAGGCCAACTTGTCTCAAACATGTGCAATATTAACCTGTTGCGCGCGCAATCAGTATATTTGTTAGCCGTCTTGGCGAGAAGGCACTACCTTTACACAAGCTGCTGAAGAAATCAGACAAGTTTGTCTAGATGACGCAGCAGAAGCAACACTTCAAGGGTTGAAAGAAATACTCACTTCCCCACCTATTTTGGCGGCACCAGCTGAGTCAGAACCTATATTCCTCTACTTAGCAGCCACCAACAAGGTAGTGAGCCTAGTTATCGTGGTGGATCGAAAGAAAGAAGGCTACGAGCACGGAGTCCAGAGGCCAGTTTACAACATAAGCGAGGTCCTAACGGAATCCAAGCAACGATACCCTCACTTTCAGAAGCTAGTCTATGGAGTTTTCCTAGGCAGCCGGAAGCTGAGGCACTACTTCCAGGAGCATCCCATGACAGTGGTGAGCAAGGCTCCCACGTCAACCATCATCCACAATTCCGATGCGACAGGGCGTATAGCAAAATGGGGCATTGAATTATCTGCCTTCGATATCAATTACCAAGCCAGAACCGTGATCAAATCCCAAGTTTTGGTAGATTTATTGCCGATTGGACTGAAACGCCGGAGGGCGAGCCTGACCCGGAACCTGAACCATGGATCATGCATTTTGACGGATCCAAGCAGCACCAAGGCTCGGGGGCTGGAGTTACCCTGAAGTCACCAACCGGAGAAGAACTGCAGTACGTCTTGCAGATTCACTTCGAAGCAACAAACAACATGGCGGAATATGAGGCTCTACTACAGGATTGCACATCGCTAAGGAAATTGGGATCAAGCACATCATATGCTGCGGAGATTCCGACCTGGTGACACAACCAGTAGCCGGAACCTGGTGTAACAGCCCAAAATTTCAATAAAAGAAAAGAAGAAAGATTCCAGGGAGCAAAATTTCAAACCAACAAAAACCTTTTTCTTACATATAGAGCCATGCATAGGACTTGTGCATTTGAGTGATATGCCATGATGATTGTTAATGTGTTATTGTGCTAAACCCTAAAACCCTAGTGTGATCAAGTGAAGATCACTAAACAAAAAAAAATAAAAGAGAAATAAAATCAAATAATAAAACCCTAATACCCTCACATATGGTTTAGGCCATTTTTATAAATCTTGACCCTAGACCATTTTGGTTTTCACCATTAGTTGTATTATATTACTAAACACTTATTACAACTTTTGGAACCATTGAAACACAAATCAAATCAAAATTCAACTCAAATGGTGCTCACATATGATGATGGTCAAATCTGCCATTTTTATTCTGGTCACTACTTTGAGCCCTTGCAATTCAAAATTTTCAAACTAAACTTGCTCAATTCTTTGCACCTCATCCAAGAGGACCTCAAGGTGAACAACTTTTGTAAAGACAACCATGCCAAATTCACTTTGGATCAAAATCTATGCTCATGTAAAGTTAGGACTTTTTAATATATGGAACAATCTCACACTTAGCAAATTTGCAATTCTTTGAATTTCTAAATTCCACCACCACCTCTCATTCTCTCTGGTCATTTACAACTCAACTCAACTCATCACTTTCAAATTTTGTAACCATATGAACTCAACCAAATTTGGGCAATTTTTGCAAATTTTCAAACAGGGAACAATGTGACACTATTTGAAATAGTGATTCTACCCCAACCCTAACCTGCCCTAACTACTCTACATGTTCCCCTGCCCCCTCTCTGCCTCACAGCACCACAGCAACCCTTAGGAGGGCAAGCATAGCATGCATGTGCATGACCATGCTGGCCATGCCGCACCTCATCTCCCCTCCTTCATCCTCAGCAACGGCCCTGGTGCCCTGGCTCGCCACCGCACCCCTCTACATCTCCCTAGCACCGCCACTGCCACGGACACCGACGACAACCACCGGAATGCACGCGTCCAGAACGGCATGGCCATGCCGCTCGCGTCGCGAGTGTGCACGCGCGGACACGCCCTGGACACGCGCCGCACGGCCACCTCGCGCCGCCCTGGACCCTCTCGCTGCGCGTCGAGCATCAGCATGCCACCGCGACGCCGCCAGACACACGCGCGACCACTACCCTTGCCCGCCGCCGCCGGAGACGACGACACGATCCCGCCACGGCCGCGGCAGACACGGAAGCAACGCGGCGCAACCAGACACCGTCCGACCCCGCTGTCGCCACCAGGAGAACCGCCTGGACCTGCTGAACACCGCCACGTCGTTGCCCAGCCCTCTAGCCCGCCGGAACCGCCGCGCGCATGTCGCCACCACCACTGCGCCGCAGCACCCTCACTCGCCTATAAAAGGAGGCGCCCATTCGATGATCTGAGCACACCAGCACCATCCCCTTTCTCCCTCGAGCTCCTCGACCACTCCCCCTTCTCGATTCACCACCGTAGCTCGCCAATTTCGCCGCCGGAGTCCGCCAGTACATCATCTCGCCGCCGACGATTGGAGCCGCCCCTGGAGCTGCCGCCGGTGCCAGGAGCTACACCTTCCTCGCACACACTGCCAGCCACCGCGGGAGCCCTGGTTAGCTCTCCCACCCCCTACCTGAGCCGCCGGCGAGCCCCTCTCTCGTCGTCGACGACGACGAGCGTGGGCCGTTGGATTGCGTTCTAATCCAACGCGCCACACTGCCCCGTACCCCTTCGCGTGTAAATAGAGGCTGACGGGTGGAGCCCACCCGTCAGGCAGCCCGCGCGTCGTGGATGCGTGGTGGGCTGGCCTTGGGCCGCTTTATTCCAATTAGGCCCAATTGTGTTTCCCGCGGCCCTTTTAATTCAAATCTAGTTTAAATGAATTAGTTCAAATTCAATACTGGACCCAACTTTGAAATTAAATAGAATCTGTTTGGCTTGGCAAAATTTTGCAAATTTTATATTGTTGGAAAGCTAGTAAAAAGATCTACAACATGCCACTGGTCCCACCTCAAGATCTGTTGTAGAAATAAAATGATAAAAAGAAGAATGCTGGGACTTTTTCAGATTCAAATAATTATTAAAAATCAACGAAAATAGATATTTAATTAATTCCAACTCCAATAGCTCACATTTGACTTACACTAATTGTTTCTGCAAGAAAATGGTGTGGTCACTTTGCATGATCATGCCCTAGTTTAATTAATGGACAATATGGCTAGTTTATTAAAGTGATATTGTCCAAAACTATTATGCAAATCATATGAAGTATTATACTTCATTTAAATCTTGTCCCAAGTGAATTCATGTGATGTTTGCACCCCTGGTCAAACACTCTTAGATGAAATACTTGGAGATTTAAATCATTTGTAGAGTTATTAAATGGTATGAGGTGGTCTACCTCATTTAAATCATTTTATCAAATGATGATCATGAATGGTTGAACTAGGTCAACATAAAATTCATGTATGATTGTTGAGAAAATTAAATCTTAAGAATATTTCAATGAGAGGAAATTATTTCTCAAGAATCCTATGGAAACTATCATTTACATATGTAATAAGAAGGAATTAAATTCTCTCAAGCAACACCACCAATGCACCCTAATTATATTAATTGTGTGCTTAGAGTAGTTTGTGTGATTATGTGTGATGTTTGGAACAGCCATTGAATTAGTTGAGTGATTATACTCATATTCAAATTTAGACGCTAGCACCGGAGAATACCCGGAAGAGGAAGGTTGCTACCAAGAGGAGGAAGAGGAGAACTTTGAGAACTACCAAGGCAAGCTAATACTCTTGCAAAGTGCAAAGCTCTATCAAGAGAAAGGCACACTCATCTTTTCTTATGCTTCATAAACCCATCCCAAGTTTTACTTTTCAAGTTTGCAATTTGAATATTGAAGTTTCCTTTTATAGTTAACTTTGGTCTAAGTCTAGAATACTACAAGAGTATCCAACTTAGCCTAACTAGCACTACAAGTAGTTAGCACCCCTCATGACTAGATGCTAGTGCTAATATTAAAACTGGGCTACTCTAGATGGGAACATGTGACTTGAAATAAAATTGAAACTTTGGAATGATGATGCATTCCATTGAATGAATTTTGAAGGTGAATATGACCAAGAGAAGATAGTGATTTTTGATTAAAAACTGATATTGGTTTGGATGCGATACCTTTCCAATTCTTGAGTACCCCCACAATACCTGATTATGGGTAAGGGCTTAACTAGAAATTTATGTACCTTAGTATGGGTTCCCTTTGAACACACATCATAGGGGTTATGCCGAGGCTGCCTCCGTTGTTGAGAAATGATGTGAATTGAGGTGAATTGTACGGCCAAGCCCTGTGCAGTTCCCAGGTTGACAGTTGGTCTTCACCGGGAGGCCAAGCTCATGGGGAGAGGTGCTCATACTAGGGTTTGTAAATGAAAGGTTATGGTTGATGATCCGCGTACTGTGTTATGATTCGGGGTTATCCCGACGGATGAAATCAAATGTTGTGGCACAAGTGTGCAACCTCTGCAGAGTGTAAATCTATTCGAATAGCCGTGTCCACGGTTATGGACGGTTGGAAAGGCCATACAGTTTCCAATGTCGAATTCCTGAAAATGATGTGAAATGAATGATGAATTGGTGACTTGACTTTGAATCACAACCATGTTGTGGGAATGACACTAATGTTCCCACTTGAGTTAGTTTAGCACATGAATAAGCTTTTACCAAATACTTGTGAACTATACTTGGCTTTATGAAAATAAACTAGAGCTTAGCACCCTTACCAGAATTGTCTAGCACTTACACTAGTATTAGTTTGCGAGTACTTAAAGTACTCACGGCTTTGTCCCTGGCTATTCAAATGGCCAGAGTATGAAGATGAACATAACTACCAAGGAGATGACCAGCAGGACGCCTACGGCAACTAGGAGTCTTCTGACGTCAAGCGTTGGCCTGTGGACTAAAGAGTCCAATTATCTTTACGCTTCCGCTATGAACTTGTGTTTGTTCGTTGATCAATAGATCAATTATTTGTGTAATATGGATCATGTGATTCAAGTTGTAAGACAATATGGTTTGTAATGAATGATGACTGTGATACTTAACTATTATGCCTCGCAACAACAATATTCCTGGATTGCGACGAATGACATAATAGGCACCTGACTTAAAAATCCGGTGTTGACAAGTTGGTATCAGAGCCATTGTTTGACCTTAGAAGACCCTAGTTAGAATGGACGTTCAGAAAAACTTAACTTTGAAAGCAAATAAAGAGGATATTTATGAAAATCTATTCATACTCTTGTCTTTGAGACTTGTTAAAAATTTGATGAGTCATGCTCTTTCTTAGTGAATCTACTTAAAATTTTGCCACACTTGCTCACTCTCTAACTTACTCATCCATTTCACTTTCAGATTGAGCCGAATGAACCCATCAACACCAAGTTCTACCAGCTTGGGAATGGTGGAGACTTGATCTTTGAGCGCGACCTCAACGCCCTCTCAGACTTCCTTGAGCGCCCACACCCCGAGTTCCACGGGATTCAGGTGAACGACCAGCCCGGAGGAGAGTTGCAGTGGATCATCACCGCTGACTTGAGGGGCAAGATGGAGCCTCCCACCTCGGAGAGGATCCTCTTCTCCTTCGCGAGAGCAACTGGCTCGATGGACTTGCACGTGCCCTTCAGGAGGCACTTGCATGTCTCTGTGGACAGAACGTGGTGCGCATCCTCGCTTCCCGCTTCGCGCATCTCGTGAGGCGTGACGCTATGGGAATGCCCATGGAGCTGCAGTCTCACCCTGAGTTGAGGCGCCACGCCGAGCATCTGGATTTCATGTTGTACCACACCCAGCAGGATCTGGACAGCGCCCGCGCGTACGCCAACCAGACTCACCTTGCACTGGCAAACCATGCCGATGCCATCAAGATGCTCAACCATGACCGCAAGAAGCTCCGCATACAGCGCGCCAAGAAGGACGCTACTATTGTGCGCCTTCGCGCCAAGATAGCATCCTTGGAGGCCACTGTCAAGGCTCAGGAGGAGCAGCTGCAGGAGATGGAGGATGACGATGGAGGCATCGACCTTCAGGGAGGAGGAGCCTTCCTGAGTGACGACGACGACTTTGAGGAGGATGAGTTCACCGAGGAGGAGGACTACGAGTTTCTGGAGGCCGCAGAGGATGGAATCATCCCCATCGATGTGGATGAAGAGGATGAGGAGTAGTTGCACTAGATCACTTATGTAGGTGTGAGTTGTATCATGTCCCTTGTATCGTAGCATGAGAAATGGTTCTTAAAACCATGGGAAGTGTTAGTTTGTAATGTTGGTTGAAGGAATGAATGAATGTTTGTGTTTGTCATCAAAAGAATTCAAGTTTTAAATTTATGAACTTACTCAAAATAAACCATAGAAATTTCCCTCTTATCTCATGATCTTCTCTATGTTCAGATGGCCCCTCCCAATCGCAACAACAACGATGTCATGATGCAACTGCTGCAAACCCTGATGGCTGACAGGGAAACTGAAAGAGTTGAACGCCAAGCCAACATCGCAGCACT
Organism: Lolium multiflorum; assembly: GCA_030979885.1. Taxonomy (NCBI): domain Eukaryota; kingdom Viridiplantae; phylum Streptophyta; class Magnoliopsida; order Poales; family Poaceae; genus Lolium; species Lolium multiflorum. The sequence continues at coordinate 130,035,923 of CM061753.1, read as the reverse complement.
GCAAAACCTTGCCAACCAAGGCCATGGAAATCATGACCACCCCGGATCCAAGCTCAAGAACTTCCAGAACACCAACCCTCCGGTGTTTAGCAAGACCGAAGAACCCCTCGACGCCGAACTGGCTCCAGACTATGGAAAACAACTTGGAAGTAGCCGGAGTAGAAGCTAATGAGAAGGTCTTGTTTGCAACCCACTACCTTGCAGGACCAGCCCGAGCCTGGTGGACTAGCACCCGTGCCATGAACGGAGGTCAAGTCATGACTTGGGCAGATTTCAAGCTCAAGTTCAGCAAGTACCATGTGCCCCCGGGTCTTATCAAGAAGATGAGGGATGAGTTCCGTGAACTCAAGCAAGGACGGATGACGGTGGTAGAATACCGCGACAGGTTCCTTACACTGTCAAGGTACGCCCCCGACGAGACCGACACCACCGAGAAGAGTCAGGAGAGATTCCTGAACCCGGACTGCATGATGAGATGCTGACTGTCCTTGTCAACATCCCCTTCGCCGACCTTGAAGCCTTAGTGGACTCTGCCATCCAGATGGAAGGCAAGCTGAACCAAGCCAATGAGAACCGCAAACGCCGCATGATGCACCAGAGGGCCCAGCAATGCCCCGATATCGCCCAGCTCAAGCGGAGGTTTCACTCCGAGAAACAACAAGAAGCCCCGATGCAGACTTCACGCCCGGGTTATCGAAACGGGAGTGGAGGAAACCCCAGGCCAGGAGGCCACCACAACAACAGCAACTACAACAACAACAACAACTTCAACCGCGCTCCGCCCAGAGCCCCCAACACCAACAACAACACCAACACCGCCCCCAGAACCGGAAGCAACGCCATCCCCGTTGCAACCAAGGACAAGGCCACCATCACTTGTTATGAGTGTGGTGTAGTGGGACACTACTCCAACGAGTTCCCCAAGAGGCTCGCCAAGCTTGCCGGCAACACCGCTGCACCTGCTCAGCAGCAACGCCGTGTCTCCACCGGCAAGAAGTTCGCCCCCAACAACCCCAATAACTGCAGCGGCCGTCTCTTCCACATGAATGTTGAAGAAGCCCAGGAAGCACCAGATGTTGTACTGGGTATGTTTCCTGTCAACTCAGTACCTTCCAGAGTGTTGTTTGATTCCGGAGCATCTCATTCTTTTGTCACCGAAGATTTTGCATCCACAAGTAAAATTCAACCTATCAGTTGAAGCATGTTATGATAGTTCAAATCCCCGGATCAACCACCAAAGCGAGAAAATTTTGCAAAAATGTACCCATCAGAATCCATGAAGTAGATTTTTATGCCAATCTGATTATTCTTGGAACCAAAGGTTTGGAGGTTGTACTAGGAATGTACTGGATGGCAAAACACCATGGATTGATTGACTGTGCCAAGAAAGCCATCACCATGACTAGCAGCACCGGTACCATAGTAGAACATGTATCTGAAAGACTACCTAGAAAATTTACCTGCAACCAAAGTGTAGCCAAGCCAACTCTGGATCAGATCAGGGTCGTCTGTCGATACCGATGTGTTTCCCGAGGGTCTACCCGTATGCCCCCGTATCGGGATATCGAGTTTATCATCGAGTTAATCCCGGAACCGGACCTATAGCCCGAGAGCCTATAGCATGAACCCAACAGAGTTAGTGGAACCGAAGAAGCAACGGATGAACGTAGCCAAAGGTCTGATTCGACCAAGTGCGTCGCCTTGGAGATCCCCGCTTTGTTTGTGGATAAGAAAGACGGTGCCAGTCGTTATGTACGGATTATCGTAAGCTTAACGATGTCACCATCAAAAACAAATACCCCTTGCCAAAGATAGAAGACCTGTTTGACCAGGCCGGTGCCACTGTGTTCTCTAAGATTGATCTTAGGACTGGTTATCATCAGCTGAAGATCCGTGCCACGGATATCCCAAAGACTGCCTTCACCACCAGATATGGGTTGTATGAGTACAACGTCATGTCGTTTGGATTAACCAATGCCCCAGCTTATTTCATGAACCTCATGAATAAGATCTTCATGAACTTTCTGGATAAGTTTGTCGTTGTTTTCATCGATGACATCCTTATCTACTCCAAAACCGAAGAGGAACATGAGAAACATTTGGAAATTATCCTAGAAACCCTTAGACAGCACAAGTTGTATGCCAAGTTCAGCAAGTGCGAGTTTTGGTTGAAGGAAGTAGGATTCCTGGGACATATCTTGTCTGCAGGAGGAATTGCCGTAGATCCCGCCAAAATCAAAACAGTTGAAGAATGGAAAGCCCCAGCCACTCAGACTGAAGTCCGTGCCTTTCTCGGATTGGCCGGATACTACCGCAGGTTTGTTGAAGGATTCTCCAGCATAGCCCGACCAATGACTCAACTGTGAAGAAGGACAAGAAGTTTGAATGGACAGACAAATGTGAAGAAAGCTTCCAGACACTGAAAACAAGATTGACCACAGCCCCAATCCTAATCATGCCGGATATCACCAAACCATTCGACGTCTACTGTGATGCATCCAAGATTGGTCTTGGATGTGTGTTGATGCAGGAAGGCAAGGTGATATCTTACCTGTCTCGACAACTGAAGCAACATGAGCAGAACTATCCAACCCATGACCTCGAGCTTGCAGCCGTAGTCTTAGCCTTGAAAGTGTGGCGTCATTACCTCATGGGTAATCGATGCGAGATATATTCAGATCACAAGAGCCTGAAGTACATTTTCATCCAGAAGGAACTGAACATGAGGCAGAGAAGATGGTTAGAGTTGATAAAGGATTATGATATGGAAATCCATTACCACCCCGGCAAAGCCAATGTAGTGGCAGATGCCCTGAGTAGACTGCCGTGTCAGTTGAACTCCATGATAGCAGCAGAGCAACCTAGCCTACACCAAGAGTTCGAGCAGTTCAGAATGGAACTAGTTAGTGAAGGATTCCTAGCCAGCATAGAGCTTCAGCCCACCTTAATAGGTCAGATCAAGGAAGCACAGAAGGGAAATGCTAGCATTGACTGAATCAAGAGCCAAATAGCTGCAGGGAAAGCACCAGGATTCACCGTAGATGAAGAAGGAGTTCTTTGGTACAACGGACGCCTCTGTGTACCATCAGACTCAGACTTGAAGCAAGTCATCCTGCAAGAAGCCCATGACACCTTTTACTCAATCCACCCCGAAGGTACCAAGATGTATCAAGATCTGAAGGAGCAATTCTGGTGGCATGGAATGAAGAGAGAAATTCGAAGCTACATCGCCAAGTGTGATATCCGTCGAGAGTCAAGGCGAACATCGACCCGCAGGACTGCTGCAGCCACTACAGATTCCGGAATGGAAGTGGGACTCAGTAGGAATGGACTTTATCACAGGTTTGCCCAAATCTAGCAAAGGAAATGATTCCATTTGGGTAGTTGTTGATAGACTGAACAAGGTAGCCCATTTCATTCCCGTCAAAACCACCTACCAAGGCCCAAAGTTAGCTGAACTGTACATCTCCAGAATAGTCGCCCTGCACGGAACCCCGAAATCGATAGTGTCAGATAGAGGATCACAATTCACCTCAAGATTCTGGCAGAAGGTGCATGAAGGACTCGAACCCGGCTGAATTTCAGCACCGCCTATCACCCACACGATGGACGAGAAAAAGTCAACCAGATATTAGAGGATATGTTGAGAGCCTGTGTGCTGAGTATGGATCCAAGTGGGAAGACCGCTACCCTACGCAGAATTCTCTTACAACAACAGCTACCAAGCCAACAGATGGCCCCTTTGAAGCACTGTACGGAAGGAAATGCCGTACCCTCTGAATTGGTCGGAAGTCGGAGAAAGCCAAGTCTTTGGACCAGATGTTCTTCGTGGCAAGAGAAAGTACACAAGATCCGAGAGTACCTCAAGACTGCTACCAAGATAAGAGTTACGCCGACAAGAGACGCCGAGAGATGACCTTTGAGATCGGAGATTTTGTTTATCTCAAGGTATCCCCCTTGAAAGGAATGTAGAGATTTCAGCTGAAAGGAAAGCTTGCACCCCGATATGTTGGACCCTTCAAAGTTCTGAGTCGCCGAGGCGAAGTATCTTATCAACTGGAACTACCAGAAGAAATGTCGTCTGTGCACAACGTGTTTCACATCTCACTCCTCCGGAAGTGCCTAGAAGTCCCCGAGAAGACCGAAGTGTTCAAGAATATCGATCACCGATCGGTGGATATCAACACGGACTTGACATACCGCGAAGTGCCGATTCGCATCCTGGAGGAAGCTTACCGAACCACCCGCACCCGGAGCATCAAGTTTCTGAAGATACAGTGGAGTAACCATACGGAAGACGAAGCCACTTGGGAACGGGAGGAAGATATGAAGGAGTACCCAGATCTCTTTAGTACCTAACTTTCTTTTAGATCTCGGGACGAGATCTTTTGTAAGGGGGAAGGGTTTGTAACATCCCAAAATTTCAATAAAAGAAAAGAAGAAAGATTCCAGGGAGCAAAATTTCAAACCAACAAAAACCTTTTTCTTACATATAGAACCATGCATAGGACTTGTGCATTTGAGTGATATGCCATGATGATTGTTAATGTGTTATTGTGCTAAACCCTAAAACCCTAATGTGATCAAGTGAAGATCACTAAACAAATAAAATAGAAATAGAAATAAAATCAAATAATAAAACCCTAATACCCTCACATATGGTTTAGGCCATTTTTATAAATCTTGACCCTAGACAATTTTGGTTTTCACCATTAGTTGTATTATATTACTAAACACTTATTACAACTTTTGGAACCATTGAAACACAAATCAAATCAAAATTCAACTCAAATGGTGCTCACATATGATGATGGTCAAATCTGCCATTTTTATTCTGGTCACTACTTTGAGCCCTTGCAATTCAAAATTTTCAAACTAAACTTGCTCAATTCTTTGCACCTCATCCAAGAGGACCTCAAGGTGAACAACTTTTGTAAAGACAACCATGCCAAATTCACTTTGGATCAAAATCTATGCTCATGTAAAGTTAGGACTTTTTAATAGGTGGAACAATCTCACACTTAGCAAATTTGCAATTCTTTGAATTTCTAAATTCCACCACCACCTCTCATTCTCTCTGGTCAGTTACAACTCAACTCAACTCATCACTTTCAAATTTTGTAACCATATGAACTCAACCAAATTTGGGCAAATTTTGCAAATTTTCAAATAGGGAACAATGTGACACTATCTGAAATAGTGAATCTACCCCAACCCTAACCTGCCCTAACTACTCTACATGTTCCCCTGCCCCCTCTCTGCCTCACACCACCACAACAACCCTAAGGAGGGCAAGCATAGCATGCATGTGCATGACCATGCCGGCCATGCCGCACCTCCTCTCCCCTCTTTCATCCTCAGCACCGGCCCTGGTGCCCTGGCTCGCCACCGCACCCCTCTACATCTCCCTAGCACCGCCACTGCCACGGACGCCGACGACAACCACCGGAATGCACGCGTCCAGAACGGCATGGCCATGCCGCTCGCGTCGCGAGTGTGCACGCGCGGACACGCCCTGGACACATGCCGCACGGCCACCTCGCGCCCGCCCTGGACCCTCTCGCTGCGCGTCGAGCATCAGCATGCCACCGCGACGCCGCCAGACACACGCGCGACCACTACCCTTGCCCGCCGCCGCCGGAGACGACGACATGATCCCGCCACGGCCGCGGCAGACACGGAAGCAACGCGGCGCAACCAGACACCGTCCGACCCCGCTGTCGCCACCAGGAGAACCGCCTGGACCTGCTGAACACCGCCACGTCGTTGCCCAGCCCTCTAGCCCGCCGGAACCGCCGCGCGCATGTCGCCACCACCACTGCCCCGCAGCACCCTCACTCGCCTATAAAAGGAGGCGCCCATTCGATGATCTGAGCACACCAGCACCATCCCCTCTTCTCCCTCGAGCTCCTCGACCACTCCCCCTTCTCGATTCACCACCGTAGCTCGCCAATTTCACCGCCGGAGTCCGCCAGTACATCATCTCGCCGCGGACGATTGGAGCCGCCCTTGGAGCTCCCGCCGGTGCCAGGAGCTTCGCCGTCGTCTACACCTTCCTCGCGCACACTGCCAGCCACCGCGGGAGCCCTGGTTAGCTCTCCCACCCCCTACCTGAGCGCCGGCAAGACCCTCTCTCGTCGTCGACGACGACGAGCGTGGGCCGTTGAATTGCGTTCTAATCCAACGTGCCACCCGCCATACCCCTTCGCGTGTAAATAGAGGCTGACGGGTGGAGCCCACTGTCAGGCAGCCCGCGTCGTGGATGCGTGGTGGGCTGGCCTTGGGCCGCTTTATTCCAATTAGGCCCAATTGTGTTTCCCGCCGGCCCTTTTAATTCAAATCTAGTTTAAATGAATTAGTTCAAATTCAATATTGGACCCAACTTTGAAATTAAATAGAATCTGTTTGGCTTAGCCAAATTTCGCAAATTTTATATTGTGGGAAAGCTAGTAAAAAGATCTACAACATGCCACTGCTCCCACCTCAAGATCTGTTGTAGAAATAAAATGATAAAAAGAAGAAGGCAGGGAATTTTTCAGATTCAAATAATTATTAAAAATCAACCAAAATAGATATTTAATTAATTCCAACTCCAATAGCTCACATTTGACTTACACTAACTGTTTCTGCAAGAAAATGGTGTGGTCACTTTGCATGATCATGCCCTAGTTTAATTAATGGAAAATATGGCTAGTTTATTAAAGTGATATTGTCCAAAACTATTATGCAAATCATATGAAGTATTATACTTCATTTAAATCTTGTCCCAAGTGAATTCATGTGATGTTTGCACCCCTGGTCAAACACTCTTAGATGAAATACTTGGAGATTTAAATCATTTGTAGAGTTATTAAATGGTATGAGGTGGTCTACCTCATTTAAATCATTTTCTCAAATGATGATCATGAATGGTTGACCTAGGTCAACATAAAATTCATGTATGATTGTTGAGAAAATTAAATCTTAAGAAGATTTCAATGAGAGGAAATTATTTCTCAAGAATCCTATGGAAACTATCATTTACATATGTAATAAGAAGGAATTAAATTCTCTCAAGCAACACCACCAATGCACCCTAATTATATTAATTGTGTGCTTAGAGTAGTTTGTGTGATTATGTGTGATGTTTGGAATAGCCATTGAATTAGTTGAGTGATTATACTCGTATTCAAATTTAGACGCTAGCACCGGAGAATACCCGGAAGAGGAAGGTTGCTACCAAGAGGAGGAAGAGGAGAACTTTGAGAACTACCAAGGCAAGCTAATACTCTTGCAAAGTGCAAAGCTCTATCAAGAGAAAGGCACACTCATCTTTTCTTATGCTTCATAAACCCATCCCAAGTTTTACTTTTCAAGTTTGCAATTGAATATTGAAGTTTCCTTTTATAGTTAACTTTGGTCTAAGTCTAGAATACTACAAGAGTATCCAACTTAGCCTAACTAGCACTACAAGTAGTTAGCACCCCTCATGACTAGATGCTAGTGCTAATATTAAAACTGGGCTACTCTAGATGGGAACATGTGACTTGAAATAAAATTGAAACTTTGGAATGATGATGCATTCCATTGAATGAATTTTGAAGGTGAATATGACCAAGAGAAGATAGTGATTTTTGATTAAAAACTGATATTGGTTTGGATGCGATACCTTTCCAATTCTTGAGTACCCCCACAATACCTGATTATGGGTAAGGGCTTAACTAGAAATTTATGTACCTTAGTATGGGTTCCCTCTAACACACATCATAGGGGTTATGCCGAGGCTGCCTCCGTTGTTGAGAAATGATGTGAATTGAGGTGAATTGTACGGCCAAGCCCCGTGCAGTTCCCAGGTTGACAGTTGGTCTTCACTGCGAGGCCAAGCTCATGGGGAGAGGTGCTCATACTAGGGTTTGTAAATGAAAGGTTATGGTTGATGATCCGCGTGCTGTGTTACGATGATTCGGGTTATCCCGACGGATGAAATCAAATGTTGTGGCACAAGTGTGCAACTCTGCAGAGTGTAAATCTATTCGAATAGCCGTGTCCACGGTTATGGACGGTTGGAAAGGCCATACAGTTTCCAATGTCGAATTCCTGAAAATGATGTGAAATGAATGATGAATTGGTGACTTGACTTTGAATCACAACCATGTTGTGGGAATGACACTAATGTTCCCACTTGAGTTAGTTTAGCACATGAATAAGCTTTTACCAAATACTTGTGAACTAAAGAGTCTTCTGACGTCAAGCGTTGGCCTGTGGACTAAAGAGTCCATTTATCTTTACACTTCCACTATGAACTTGTGTTTGTTCGTTGATCAATAGATCAATTATTTGTGTAATATGGATCATGTGATTCAAGTTGTAAGACAATATGGTTTGTAATGAATGATGACTGTGATACTGTTACCTGCCAAAACCCACCGGCGGGCAATGGTTAAGCAACACGAAGAGCCGGAGGCTCCCAAGGCCGCTTAGTGGACCCCGGCACCTCGCGTCGTCCCGCAAGTCTTCCCCACGTCCCGGCGGTTGCTAGGCGTGCCACCTGACCTAGACCGATCGGAAGGTGTTAGAGTGCTTCGATTGTTCCTGCATGGTAGACACGTAAACATTAAATACGAGCCCTATCGGCTCTCAGGTTGCCCTGTGGAGCCCCATGGTTCATGTTGGATTTGCAATGGCATGGGGATCCTGCTTGATCAAAACAAAGCTAAACCAATCTACGACAGTTAGGGTTTTCACCGCATAACCGAACGTCCTACGCGTAGTCGGGCCTAGCAGATACGGAAGATGATGAAGACTACCCCTACAAGAGGCCTAAAAACCAACATTACGTTAATTCCCGGAACATCCCTTGTAGGAACGGTAAACAACACCTAACGCACTACCGGATCGTCCGACCCCAGCATAAGGCCTAACTATGCATATATTAAACTAATCCTTGCGGAACAAGGAGCAACTATAACAGATCGGATCTACTAAGTAACGAACAAGCAAGATGCTGCCCTTACACCAAGATAGGTGTAAGGGAAGCTAGGTGTCGAGGGACGGCATTGCCACGCAGATATGCACGAGAAAGCATCAATGCAAGCCCCTAAACACCTAATGATAAGTAGTGCTGCTCGCCATCAACGCTTCAGCACGAGCAGCACAAGGTAGACGAATAAACGTATCCTAGATCGAGATGCGATCTAGGCAGCATGATGCTTACCCGGAAGAAACCCTCGAAGGAAGGGTGGCGATGCGCCTGATTTGTGTTTGTCGTGAACGTGATTGTCCTCCTTTCTCGATAACCCTAGATACATATTTATAGTCCAAGGGACTTTCTAATTGAGGCGTGCACCTAACCGTGCACGTGCCAGACTCTATATGTTAATTCTAAACACGATGCGATCTACTATATTACAGATACACGGGCAATTAAGCCCAAACTCTTAGCGCAAGGCCGCTTCAAAGATGCTCCACGTGTAATCTTCAAAGCCCATCTTCACTTACGGCCCATCTCCCGATTTGGCCAAAATCGGGTGATAACACATGCCCCTGGTTTTGTAATGATAATTTCAAAACCATCTGTCTTTCCTTCTAGGGGTCATGTCGTGGCAGAGCAGAACCGTCGCAGTATTCTTTATCATGACGTCTTGCCTTCTCAACTTCCCTGCACGATTTGACGGTTTTGGCACCACATCCTCGAAAACTGCTTAAGCATTAAATCGCTATATCCCCTTTCATTTAGCCACTTCCCGCAGTTCCCTTCTTCATCCTCTTCGCACTAGCACTCCCAAAAACCCTCCTCTGCCACCATGTCTTCCTCTTCTTCCTCCTCCACTTCGCCGGGTCTTTCCTACGTGTCATCTCCCATTAGGAAATCGACACCAGAGTGGTACGCAGGCGGCGTACGATATCCTTGCCCCAACGGCGTGGGACAAGGAGGACCACGACTTCTCCGTTTGGTCCGAGGATGACAAGTCCTCGACCGACGGGGAGAGACCTCCGCTTCCTCGCCGAGGAATCGGAGGAGGAAAGCGATGACGATCGCTTTTCCTGGGACTCCACCTCCATCGAGGAGGAGGAGAAGGAAGGAAGAAGAGGAGGAGGACGACACCTCCTCCGACGAGCCACCGGCCAAGCGCCTCTGCCCTTGGCCGGGCAACCTCAGCGACTTCGACAGCGACGACGATGCTGACGAGGAAGACGAGGACAACGAGGGTCCTCCTGGCGGCCGTGGCAGCAGCGACGATGAGCCCGCCGAGAGCAGCGCCGATGGTGGCGACGACGGCGATGACGAGGGCAGCGACGGCCCGTAGATAGGATCTTAGCATAGGATCCGCAGTAGTAGATAGGGCAATGTACCCCTAGCAATTCCTTTTGAGAGCAATCAGCTCCTTCTATGTAAGAAATCTGATTATCAATGAAGAAATTTTCCCAATTTGACTTTGTCGAGTTCCTCCATATTGATTTAGCCGATTCTCCCCTATCTTGATTTCGCCGATTGTCACCTTGGTCGATGCTCAACGAGCCGATGGCAATGCATCAGCTCTTATAATAAATTGCAAGACAGATCAATCTAATCACTTCCTCAGATGGTAACTTGCAATCCTTGAAATTCAGATCCAAACTCCCAATCGAACATGTCCAGCACACAGCCTTGAGACCCTTAGATCTTTGGACTTCAAAATCATCCGATCGTGATGTTTGTCCTGACGGCAAAACTCCTGGATTAATGCTTCTAGGAAAGCTTCTTAGCTCGTTGCTGACAACCTTGATGTTGAAGCTGATACTCCTGTAGAACAGGTTGCTCACAGCTTCCCTTGTGATGTTCTGTTTTTTTTGCAGCAACACACTGGTCTAGAGCCTAATCAATGATGATGGCTCCCTCTTCAATCTCCTCCCATCAACCCTGGTGGTCTTCTTCTGCAAGAGCTCGCCACCTTTCAACATGGTCATGATGCAGAGACAGCCGATTTCAACACCATCGGCTCTTCAGAACGAAGAATCTTCAGGGCCAGCTGCCCCCCGAGCCTCAGTCAAGGCGAGAACAGAAGTGGACCAGCCAAATGGGCCATCACCGGCTTCCCAACTGTAGTGCAGCGTCAGCCGATTCCAACAAAGTCGGCTCTCCAGATCATCGATGTTTCAGGGCGAGCTGCCCCCCGAGCCACTCTAGCTCTTCATCAAAACAGGGCAGGAAAGCTTACGCCCAAGGAGCCAATGCACTAGGACGGCTTTGGAAGGGTCAGCAGCTCCCTTGAACTAAGAAGCCTCAAACGTAGTGGCCCTTGAACTCCTCCTAGCTCCATTCCTGCGTCTTGCTGCTCAGATTGGCTCATCACCTCGGGCAGACTGATGCAGCTTCTGGTGAGGATGTTTGATGAAGTTGTCACCTTGGTCAAGCCCCAGGAGAAAACGTCACAGCCAATTGGATGGTCATCGGCTGTTCTCATGATCCTAACCTGATCTGCATGCTTACGCAGGCGCTGCTGATCTTGAAGATTTGTTAACGGAGCCACCACCAATTCCACTGAGGAGCTCCATTAGGCTTCTGCTTGAGTCGATGGCCGTGCATCGGCTTTTAATTCTTAAGTCGATGTCTACGCATCGGCTGTGCCCAAAATTTTTGGATTTTCAATTTTTCATATGGCCGATTTATTTATGCATCAGCCCCCCATACTTGAGCTGCTCTGCTGGGCATTTGACATTCACTCCAAGCTTTGTATCCTCGTGTCTCATCCATCTATGTGCCCCCCGAGCCGATTCTGTCAAGTAATTGATGGTATCGGCTCTTCAGGCACCTGTTCGATCAATGCTGAACAAAACGTATGTCGAGGATAATTTTGGCCGATTGCGGGAATCGGCCTCCCTTTTCATTACAATGCCTCGTGAAGGTTTAGCACTTCTTGGTTTCCCACTGTAGCTACGTGACATGCTGGAGATAAGATCCTTTGCTTTTCATTTTTGAGGGCCGATCGCAGGGATCGGCCTCGCCACGTACGTCCATGGCCTTGGACGTTGCTACTCCGTCGGGATTATGGACACCATGTTTGTGTCAGCCGATGCCTCTGCATCGGCATCAGCCGATGCCTGTGCATCGTTTCGTCTGTTTTGGGCGCCATCTTTGGCGGGCGCCTTCGTCTCCAATGTTTGCTGAATTTTCACGGCCAGATCGGGCCGCGCTCTTCTCAACGTGTACAGGTACTGTGCCTCGGCTTCTTCCAGGTTTCGCAGCCGCTGCACCCTACGCTTCTGAGAATGGCTGAGTCCATCAGGGCACCACCTTGGCCGGTGATACCTATCTTCTTCTCCATCTGACTCCTCAAAGTCTTCTTCTTGAGATGACTCAGCTCGTTTATTTTGAGGTGGGAGAGGCCCTAGATGCTCGAACACTGAAACCTCATTTGTCCTTCTCCTTTGCTGTTTGCATTCTGGGCAGTTCTCGATTGTTGGCAATCGGCTCATTCCCGAGTCCCAGCAATGTTTGAAGAAAGTACAGTCCCAGTGCTTATCCATGTTGTCCTGCTCCCTTGACCTCCCTCTAGCGTGACGTTCGTACCCGTCGTTGTTTCTGTCATGCTGACGATACCTCCTGTCTGCATCCGACCGACGATATCTTTCATCGTCTTCGTCGTAGCGCCGACGTCGGTCATACTGCTGCTCATATTTGTTGAGGAGATGCACGGATAGTGGGCGTTGATACCGTATGCTTCTCACCTCCTCCTCGGTCAGGTACCGTCTATCATCATGGGGCCGGTCGCGTGGAACGGCCTCCTCTTTATCTTTGCCACGAGAGTGGCTGCTCGCTTTATCTTTGCCATGGCGGCTCACAAGCCCTGCCATATTGACATCAAAAGAGAACCCTGGCTCCCTTATGGAGTGGCTTAGGTCCACCATGTTGACGTCGGGAAACGGACGCATGTCTACCTTCATGGCAAACTGTCCGAAAGTTAATCGGCCTGATTCTATCGCCATCTGAATTTGTGCGCGAATACTTTGCGCCTTGGTGGTGTGCGTGAACGTATGATGCCATTTGCGTATGGCCTTTTGTTCATCTCTTGTGCCGTAGGGATCTTGTGGCCTTCAGGTAGCTTCAACTGTTTCTCTTTCAGCAGCAGATCGAAAATCTGCTCAGCTTTGCTCACATCAAAGTCAAACCCTCTTGGAGGCCCTGGTGGATTCACCCATTTGCAGGACACATGTACTGCCGTCCGAGTCCATTCAGCTACTGCGACTTCCCGATCTTCCGCAGAATCTTCATCCTCATCAGCATTGACCAGGCTTATCGCGCGCTTGAACTTGTCTTGGTAGTTCGGATGGCGCTGTTCATATAAGGTCACCTGGACCATGTGCGCCGAATTGTACTCACTTGGAACGTCGATCCTTGAATGGCGCTACAAGGCCTGCCACGGCCAGCTCGACCGCTTTTTCAAATAAATGAACCGAATAACATCGGTTCTTGACAGTTTGAAATGTTGAATGTATTCGACATCGTTCTCTCGCCTTTGCCGAACCTTGCTAGCTCGGCAATGCCAGCTTCGTGGCTTCTTAATGGTATTGTGTGTGAAACTGTTCCTCTAGCTGCTTCCATGATCGCACTGAATTTGGCTGCAACGAGGTGTACCATCCAAAAGCCTGAGCGGTGAGGGATTGCGAAAAGAACCTCACCCGTAGCTGATCCGATGTGAAACCATGCCTGGGCCAAGTATCGGCTCACGTGCTCGATTGAGCTAGAACCTTCGATCCACTGAATTTTGTGAAGTCGTAGCCGATACTTAGGTGGTAGTGGGATCAGGTCAAACTCGTTGGGGTACGGCTTGGAATAGCCGATTATCTTCTTCTTCGGCAGATGCCGAACTGGTCTCTCAAGACGCACTGATCTGATCCGCAGTAGTAGCTGAGCTTTCATGGATTGGTGCGGTGGCATATTTAGCTAGCCACGCCTTTCTCGCTCTGCTCCCAAACTCCCGCTCGCAGCCGTCCCTCCTGCCGGAACAATTGCTCCTGCTCCGGCAATCCTCCGTCGAGCTGGATCGCCTGCGCCCGTTGTTGCGTCCGGCACAAACGTGCACACGTATCCGTGCGGGATCTCCTTGGGCGGCTCATAAGAACTGATAGTCGCCTGGATCACCTCCAACCTTGTAGACAACGTATGCCGGTGAACCTTGTTGTTGTGGAGCTGCCATCGCGTACGGCAATGGTGGCCTGGTGTGGAGTTGCACCTCTCCCCGGTGAGTCCCTAGAGCAGGTCCCGAAGGAGAGTACCGATGCTTCATGATCTCTTGCACCACATGGAGCGCAACGCGCTCCAAAGTATTTACCAGCTCTCGAATGCCGATGCAGCGAATGAGCCACCACGTAGTTGATTTCTGTCGCAGGCTCTGGTACATTCCTCTCGAAGGGAGAGACAGATCCAACCCTTCGAGGACGCCTTGTGGTGTGAATCCTTTGAACCTGATGCCGTGCGAACAGGTCTTGGGGAGCCGATGAGTTCGGCATCAACGATGGCCTTCAGCTCATCGTACTTCTTCTTGTGTTCCGCAGGAAGATCCTCGTATGTGATCTGTTCTCGCCATCTCGGATGTCGGTGTTGACGTGGATGTTGCAGAAGATGTCCCACCGGCGTGCTGAATGTGTTACTCCAAACCACCGCGGGCAATGGTTAAGCAACACGAAGAGCCGGGAGGCTCCCAAGGCCGCTTAGTGGACCGGCACCTCGCGTCGTCCCGCAAGTCTTCCAGCCACGTCCTGGCGGTTGCTAGGGCGTGCCACCTGACCTAGACCCGATCGGGAAGGTGTTAGAGTGCTTCGATTGTTCCTGCATGGTAGACACGTAAACATTAAATACGAGCCCTATCGGCTCTCAGGTTGCCCTGTGGATCGGCTCAAAGAGCCGATCGCCCCATGGTTCATGTTGGATTTGCAATGGCATGGGGATCCTGCTTGATCAAAACAAAGCTAAACCAATCTACGACGGTTTAGGGTTTTCACCGCATAACCGGAACGTCCTACGCGTAGTCGGGCCTAGCAGATACGGAAGATGATGAAGACTACCCCTACAAGAGGCCTAAAAACCAACATTACGTTAATTCCGGAACATCCCTTGTAGGAACGGTAAACAACACCTAACGCACTACCGGATCGTCCGACCCCATAAGGCCTAACTATGCAGATATTAAACTAATCCTTGCGGAACAAGGAGCAACTATAACAGATCGGATCTACTAAGTAACGAACAAGCAAGATGCTGCCCTTACACCCGGATAGGTGTAAGGGCAGCTAGGTGTCGAGGGACGGCATTGCCACGCAGATATGCACGAGAAAGCATCAATGCAAGCCCCTAAACACCTAATGATAAGTAGTGCTGCTCACCATCAACAACGCTTCAGCACGAGCAGCACAAGGTAGACGAATAAACGTGTACTACCTAGATCGCGAGATGCGATCTAGGCAGCATGATGCTTACCCGGAAGAAACCCTCGAAGGAAGGGGTGGCGATGCGCCTGATTTGTGTTTGTTGTGAACGTGATTGTCCTCCTTTCTCGATAACCCTAGATACATATTTATAGTCCAAGGGACTTTCTAATTGAGGCGTGCACCTAACCGTGCACGGGCCAGACTCTATATGTTAATTCTAAACACGATGCGATCTACTATATTACAGATACATAGGCAGTTAAGCCCAAACTCTTCGCGCAAGGCCGCTTCAAAGATGCTCCACGTGTAATCTTCAAAGCCCATCTTCACTTACGGCCCATCTCCTGATTTGGCCAAAATCGGGTGATAACTGATACTTAACTATTATGCCTCGCAACAACAATATTCCTGGGATTGCGACGAATGACATAATAGGCACCTGAACTTAAAAATCCGGGTGTTGACACTGAACGCGTAAACTCCGTCATGGCGGCTTACAGAGACGGTTGACGAGATCGCCAAATGCTTCCTCGAATACAAAGTCAAGTACGTTAGGAGAGATGATAACGCAGCGGCAGACATGCTGTCCAAGCTCGGATCCGGTCGGAAACCAATTCCACCCGGAATTTTTCTGGAGAACCTACGGATAGCCTCAGTCAAGGGCGCTAACCCGGAAAACCCAGATGTGGCAGTGTCTCTGGCTAAGGAAGTGATGGCTATCATTCCGGCCTGGACACAACCGTTCCTGGATTACCTCATCGATCGAAAGTTGCCGGAGGACGAGGTCCTCGCACGACAGATCATCAGACGAGCAAGATCCTACACAATCGTTAATGGACAGCTCTACAAAAGAAGTGCAAATGGGGTGTTTCTCAAATGCGTCTCAAATCAAGATGGCAATCCATGCAGGGGATTGCGGGCATCACGCCGCCCCCAGATCCCTCGTTGCAAAAGTTTTTCGGCTAGGATTTTACTGGTTAACAGCTAAGGAAGATGCTGATAAAATCGTGAAAACCTGCCGAGGTTGTCAGTACTATGCTACTCAACCAAATGCTCCGGCTCAGGAGCTGAAGACCATCCCCATCACTTGGCCGTTCGTGGTCTGGGGGCTAGACATGGTCGGAAAATTGAAAAAATCATCTCCTGGCGGTTTTGAGTACCTCCTGGTCGCTATTGACAAGTTCAGTAAGTGGATCGAGGCAAAGCCAGTGAGAAAAGCCGATGGTGCTACGGCAATAAATTTTTTTGCAGCCTCGTGACGAGATTCGGCATCCCGCACATCATAATCACAAATAATGACACGAACTTTGCACAAGGAGAATTGAAGGATTATTGCAATGACGTAGGGATCCGGCTTGATTTAGTATCTGTGGCTCACCCACAATCTAATGGTCAGGTCGAACGAGCCAACGGCCTTATATTAGCCAAAATCAAACCTCGCCTTGAAGAACCACTGCGACGCGCGGCCGGAGCTTGGGCTGAGGAGTTAGACTCTGTTTTGTGGAGTTCACGAACTACCTCTAACAGGTCAACTGGATTTACTCCTTTCTTCCTAGTATATGGATCCGAAACAGTGCTCCCCTCGACATCATCCACGATTCACCGCGAGTTTCCGCCTACAACGAAGAAACTGCTGATGAGGCAAGACAGCTATCTGTGGACCTGATCGAAGAAGCTCGGAATTTAGCCGACCAACGTTCCGCCATTTACCAGCAGAAGCTCCGACGCTATCATAGTCGTCGAGTTCGGAATCGCTCGTTCATGACAGGAGACCTGGTCCTCCGCCTTCGCCAGGTGAAAGATCATAAGTTGCAATCTCCATGGGAGGGACCTTTTGTCATCAGCAAAGTGCTTCACAACGGATCTTACTACCTCGTTGGTTTCCGGGAGCTAAAAGACAGACCTGCCAATTGGTACCGGAAACGCAAACGAGAGGATCCGGATGACATATACGATGAAACAGATCGCCCCTGGAATATAGCACAGCTACGTCCTTTCCACACTTAGCAATTTCCGCATTACATACCTTGTAGTATCTATGATACATGATCAATGAAATAAAGCATATGGTTCACTCTTAGAGTCTTTTGCCTCCTTTAGTTTTTCATTTTTGGATCGTGTATGTTTTCCGACTAAACCCGCACAGCTGGATGTTTCCGCCTAGGCGTGTATGAAAGTTGTGATTTTCAAAATCATCATTTAGGACGTAAGCTTAAGTTTTCTAGTGGATACATTTTTCGTTGCAAACGCATGGATTCCTGGTAGCGACTTCCGGCACCTTGGCTGGGGGCTTGGTTCCACGGTTATTGACGGACTGCCATTGGGCTTCGTCGCCGCAGGCGAGCGTTTCCGGCTAAAGGTCTTCCGGCTCGTGGAAGGTCAAGTGAGCAAGCCGGTAAACTTAGAAACTAGCGCTTGCTTTTCAAACAAACGAAACATGCAAATATATATAAAGGATCACATGATAAGTTTTCCGCCCACATGCACTTGTTTCGTCCTTAGCTACTTAAAAATACTTAAGTCTTATTACAAACCCACTCCGGGGCCAGAATGATGCATCTTATTGTTCATCCACAGGATTCACTCGGAGGTATGGTCTTCTTCTTCTGAAGCTTCATACGCGAAGCCATCACCAGAGTCATCGCCGGAGTCTTCGTTCGAGCGGTTGGCGCTGGATCCGGAGCCCTCCTCAACGTCCTCATCTTCTTTGTCGTCCTCCGCGTTGGAAAACCCTCGGGCAGATCATACTTGTTATACCAGAACGAGTGATTAACTCGCTCGGCTAACAACCTATCATACGCTTGGGTTTCCGCGAGGGCGACCTTGATGTTGGTGCCCTTGGGAACTCCGCGCGCAACGCTCGCGAAGTCCATGGCGGGGAAATGTGCTTTGCACATCGCCGAAGTGAGGGAGGCGACTCCACGGGAGGAAGACGCTTGCCAGTCCTTGATGAGCTCCGGCACCATCTTCATGATCTTGGTCATCCGGTCGATGAGTGTGGTTCCGGCTCTCTTCAGGTTCAGGGACTTGGCGATTCCACGACAGGCTTCGAAGAGATCATCGCTGGAGTTCCGCGCATCTTCATATGCCTCCGTCCTGCTGAGCGTAGACTCTTTGGTCCACTCGAATCCGAGAGATGCTGCGAAATGGTAGGGTCAGTTTCTTCCGTGATTGAGGCAGAATAAAATATGAAGAAGCCGGAGTAAAACACGAAGTCCTTACGGAAGATCATTTTATCAATGCTCTCCACCTCCGTCTCATAAGCCTTATTCTTTGCCGCCAAAGTCTTGACTCTCTGGTGGCTCTTCTTAAGCTTATCAGCCAGATCTGATATGTCCTGAGCATGCTTCTCCTCAAGTTCTTTTTTCATCTTGGTTTCCTTCTTGTTGGGGGGATGACCCCCGGTATGCCAAAGATATGCCATACCGGATGGTCTCACCCTTCAAGATACCGGTTTAATATTCATATCGGAATAAGAAAATAGAGTTTGGCTAAGTAAGCTAAGCCGGTATCCCCAAGAGGGGTATGCCGGAGCCGGGAAGGAAAGATACCGGCATGACGGAAGGAAGAACATGCCGGCTGACTGGTTCAAGATTCCGTCAAGAGCTAAAAGACAAGGATGAGCTAAGCAAAGTGGCTTTAAACGAAGACTAGAAGACAAGGAGGAGGATGACGGTCAAAGAGGCCGGAGGACGTCAGCCTCTATGTTTAAAGAAGACCACGGCGTCATCTATGATTAAAGTAGCTTTATAAAGTATCTTTGTAAAGTAGTTTGTCTAGTCAAAGATCCCATTAGGGTTTCTTGTTCTGTAAGCCACCCTCTCCTCTATATAAGGAGAGGGGGCAGCTTCTTGTACATGCGCGATCCACAGAGAGAGAAGAAACCTGTAACCTATCTTGAGATCAATGAACATGGTGATCTAGAGCGAGTTCGTCCTTGTGTCTTTCTTCTTCTACCTCTGGCCCTGGCCATGTTCTTGAGGAAAGCATCCGGAAGTTCATCCATCTAGTCACAAACCCTCCCCCGAATCCTCTAGCGTCCATTCGGCCCCAAGATAAGCCATCCCATGGCATCTGCTCGTTCACCACGACGACAGTTGGCGCCCACCGTGGGGCTGAAGTGGCGCTTGCTGGAGTTCATATTCGGGCGGGCATCCTCGACGTCAACGGCGAGCGCACGGTGTCCGCGCTCGTGCAAAGCCTCTACAACATCGACTTCATCAACGATAACGCTGGCTGCTTCGCCAACGGCGGCATGTTCCCGCAGAACGGCCGCACCATCGAGTTCGGCAGCATCCGCGTCTACCTCGGCACCGTCCCTGTGCGCCAGCACCTCTCGCCGGTGTTGGTGGCGCCGGATCCGCCAAGATGGCTGTGTGCTGGCCGCGCCGCCGGCAGCGTGGAGGTCATGATGGCTGGTGCGGTCAACACCGGCAAGGGAGCTGTGGAAGAAGGAGCTGAACGTGCGGCATCGACTCGCCCGGCAAAGCCACCGCTGGAGCGTGACGCCGGCGTCGCGGGAGCATCGTCAGCACCACCGGCAACACCTCTTCAAGCGGCGATGAACACGCTGGCCACGCCCATCGCGCAGAACATCGACCCGGCAAAGGCTCGGGAGGAGTTGGAGGCCACGCGCAAGGCCCTGCTTACCGGCGGCGCCGACATCATCCGGGCGCAGCGCGAGCTGAACCTGACCCTACGTGAGTACAATGCTGCTCATGGCTTTGCTTCAGTTAGTGCTCATGCTGCTAGGATGCCGGAAAACCGGCTTAAAGCTCGCAATTTAGATCAGGATTTGCGTAAAGAAGTTCTTGCCGGCAAAAGTGCATCTGTATCTGTAAGCATCGTAGAAAAGCCTAAGTACAGTAGTCCGGATAAAACTATAAAGGCCGCTAAAGCTGCAGTAGAGTTGTGTGAATCTCTTTCTGGTGATGAGTTGGCAAAGCAGCAAGAGCGTGTGAAAGAGCTGTTGAAAACCATTGAGCAGCAAAATGCTGAGCAGCTGGCTAAGCTGAACGAGGCAGTGGCCTCAAAATCCGCGCGTTCAACAAAGAATGCCGGAAGCAAGTCCCAGGGGCAGGCATCATCGCCTCATCCGGACAAAAGAAAGGAAAAGAATGCACGGCAGATGACTGTGTATGACCCAGTTCTTGCCGGAAAACAAAGCCGGGCAATATGATGCCGGTAGAAAAAGCCAAGGGGCAGATCGGGGCTATGCCAAGGGAGGCTATGCCGGCAACAATCATGCCGGTAGATATGAAACCGGGCAAAATTATCAAGCCGCAAGAGTGGCGTGTGTGGATGAAGAGATGCCACCACCAGGGTACCGGCAAGCAAGGGCCGCGGAACTGGAAGAATACGATGAATCAGATTCCGAGGCGGAACGAACAAGAGTCCGCCGGAACCCTTTGGGAGAACGCCTAGGGGAAAGATGTCTGCCAGACCGGGATGCGAGGCACAGGCTAGACAGAGTACGGTTATCTGCGATAGTTGAATGTGAAGGACCTCCTGGTCCAAGGTGTTTTGGCCCTCGGATCATGAGAGAAGAACCACCGGTGCGCAATTTCCAGTTGCCCCGAGACACGAGAACGTACGACCAAGCCGGAAGACTGGCTAACAGATTATGTCACAGCAGTTTACGTGGCTGGTGGTGGAGTAAACCGGCGTTGGGCAGTAAGAATCATACCGTCTTACCTTGTGGGTCCTGCAAGGATCTGGCTAAACAACTTGCCGGCAGAAGTATTAACGGATGGTTGGACTTTGAGGAAGCATTTGTGAACAATTTCAGCAGCACCTACAAGAGGCCAAACCGGCCCCAACAGCTTGCGCTGTGCCAACAGCGTGCAGGAGAACCAGACCGGGATTATCTCACCCGGTGGAACTCAATGAGAAACACATGTGAAGGAGTGATTGAGGCACAAGCCATTGCTTGGTTCAGTCAAGGATGCCGGAGAGGATCACCTTTGTGGCAAAGGCTGCAGAGAAGCATGCCCACAACTCTAGCAGAGATGATACGTGTGGCAGACAGCTATGCATTGGGAGACCCAATGCAGCCGGCGGTACAAGCTGAGCCGGAGCAGTCGAATCCGCACCAGCAGCAGTACCGGGATAACCGCAACAACAAAAGGAGGGAAGATTTCCCAGATCGAAGATACGCATCTCAGCAAGTTGCTGCCGTGCAAGAAAATTCTGACGCCAGCGGCAGTCAGAGACAAAAAACCGGATCGCAGCCGTGGGCGGGTCCTAAGAAGCAGTGGGTAGAAAAGAAACCCTGGGGCCAGAAAAAGAACTGGCAGGAACCCGTGAAGTACACCATGGAAGCCGCCATGGACCAGCCTTGCCGGTGGCACACACCGAATCCGGATCACCCGTCAAATCATTTGACGAAGGATTGTTCTTGGACCAAGTTCTTGATGCAGAAAGGAGCGGTAAAAGATGCACAGGCGCCAGGGGGCCCCATGCAGCAACAGCAACAGTTACCACCTCCACCACCGCTTACCGGAGCAAACGCCTTACCGGTACAGCCAAACAGGCAGCAGTACCAGCAGGTTAACCGGGTGGAGCAAAATAATGACCAGCCACCTCCACCGGCACCTTTAGGCCGGAATGTTTATGAAGACCCACACTTGTGCATGGTTGTCTTTGTCACAGAGCCGATGGACAGGCAAAGCGTGCATCGCCGTTCCATGGAAGTAAACGCCGTGATGCCGGCAGTTCCAAAATACATGCTGTGGTCAGATCAGGAAATCACCTGGTCGTTCAAGGATCACCCCAAAGTCATGCCGAATCCGGGTGGATACGCTCTCGTGGTGGACCCAATCATGAAGGGGCCGGAAACTCGAGTAAAATTCAGCAAGGTGCTGATAGACAATGGTAGCAGCATAAACATCATGTACAAGCACACCATGCGTACGCTTGGCATAACAGAAAACATGTTGCAGCCAACTCACACAACTTTCCATGGGATTGTTCCCGGTTTGTCTTGTGCCCCGATAGGAAAAATTCGGGTGGATGTGTCGTTTGGAGGACGCGATAATTGTCGTGTGGAAAACCTTGAGTTTGAGGTGGTGGACCTAGATAGTCCATACCATGCCTTGTTGGGGAGACCGGCCTTGGCAGCGTTCATGGCGTCAACCCATACGGCTTATCTCAAGATGAAGATGCCGGCACCTCGTGGACCACTAACTGTGGTGGGAAACTACAAAGTCTCAATGGAAACAGCATCTGCCGGATCGAACCTAGCGGAATCGCTGGTGATCGCGGAGGAGAAAAAGAGAATGCAAACTGCTGTTGCGCTGGCTCAGTCCTCAAAGTTGAGCTTAGCGGCAATGAGTGGAAGCTTGGACTCACCAGCATTCAAGCCGACAAATGAGACAAAGAACATTGTGCTGGATCCGGCTTACCCAGAGCGCACCGTCCGTATCGGTGCCGGCCTCAGCCAAGCATAGGAAAGCGCGCTCGTCAGCTTCCTCCGTGAGAATCGGAACATCTTTGCCTGGTCTACTGATGATTTGGTAGGGGTTCCGAGGGAGCTGGCTGAGCACTCTCTAAATGTCCGAAAGGATGCTAAGCCGGTGCGGCAACCTTTGCGCCGGTTCGCTGAAGATAGGAGGAAAATCATTGGAGAAGAAGTAACAAAGCTGCTGGTAGCCGGTTTCATCGTGGAGGTCACGCACACAGAGTGGCTGGCCAATCCGGTGTTGGTTGAGAAGAAAAAAGATGAGAACCTGGAGGCACAACTTGCCAAGGTGTGGCGCATGTGCATCGACTACACCAACCTCAACAAAGCTTGCCCAAGAGATCCTTTCCCTTTGCCCCGAATCGATCAAGTGATTGACTCTACTGCTGGGTGTGAGTTGTTGTCATTTCTGGATGCCTATTCCGGCTTCCATCAGATCCCTCTGAAAAAAGAAGATCAAATAAAAACTGCGTTCATTACCCCGCACGGGGCTTATTGCTATGTTACTATGCCTTTTGGTTTGCGCAACGCTGGTGCAACGTACCAGCGCTGTATGCAAAAATGCTTGTTCGATCAAATCGGAAAGAATGTGCAAGTCTATGTGGATGATATCGTGATAAAAACTAAGGTAAAAGATACCCTAATCGATGACATCCGGCAAACATTCGATAACCTAAGGCGGTTCCGGATGAAACTCAATCCGGCAAAATGCACCTTTGGTGTCCCTGCCGGCAAGCTGCTTGGCTTCCTTGTGTCAAGCCGGGGCATTGAGGTCAATCCGGTAAAAATCCGAGCGATAGAAAGAATGACCATTCCGCGAGAACTGAAAGATGTGCAAAAATTTACCGGAAGCTTGGCATCGCTAAGCCGGTTCATAAGCAGGCTAGGAGAAAAGGCCTTGCCGCTTTATGCTTTGATGAGAAAATCGGATACTTTCGTCTGGACCACACAGGCAGACGCGGCGTTTAAAGAATTGAAAAACATGCTTGTGACGGCCCCGATTTTGGCCTCACCCTTGGAAAGAGAGCCTATGTTGCTTTATATAGCGGCAACGAACCGGGTGGTTAGTGTTGTGGTTGTGGTGGAAAGAGAAGAGGAAGGAAAAACCGTCCAGAGGCCGGTATACTACCTGAGCGAGGTGCTCTCCTCATCAAAGCAAAACTATCCGCACTTTCAAAAAATGACTTATGGTGTTTTCATGGCCGCCACGAAACTCAAGCATTACTTTGAGGAACACCCCATGAAAGTGGTGAGCGAGGCACCCATCTCCGATATCATGGGCAACAAGGATGCCAGCGGCAGGATTGCAAAATGGGCAATTCAGCTATCACCGTATGTGCCGGTATATGAAAGAAGAGATGCCATAAAATCGCAAGCTTTAGCTGATTTCTTGGTCGATTGGGCGGAGATACAGTACAAGCCGCCAGAACACAAAATAGAGTACTGGAAGATGCATTTTGACGGATCCAAGCTCAAGGAGGGCCTAGGTGCCGGTGTGGTACTCACTTCACCAAAGGGAGATCACCTCCGGTATGTTTTACAAGTGCACTTCAGGGCATCAAACAATGTCGCTGAATACGAGGCTCTGATACATGGACTCAAGGTTGCAAAAGAAATAGGGGCACTCAGGATCATTTGTTATGGTGATTCAGACCTCGTGGTGCAACAGTGTTCCGGAGATTGGGACGCAAAAGATGCCAACATGGCCTCATACCGGTTCCATGTGCAAAAGATTGCCGGCTTCTTCGAAGGATGTGAGTTCCACCATGTGCCACGTGCAGAAAATGAGGCCGCGGATACTTTATCCAAGTTAGGCTCATCCAGGCAAGAAATTCCTCCCGGGATAGCTCTGGCGCACTTGCGAGTTCCATCAATCAAGCCAAGTCCGGAGTCGGAATCAATTTTTGTACCGGAGTCACATGTGGTGCCAATGGAGGTTGACGAAGGGAACCCGGGGACTGCTCCGGCAAACTCGGGGACTGCACCGGTAAACTCGGGGACTGCAACGCCCGTGCCGGAAGAGGCAATGCTTGTGGACAGCATGGACATAGACATGCCGGTGTTTGTGGTTAGAGAGGCACCGTCTTGGGTCGAACCTATTAAGGAATTCCTGATCAACGGCACCTTGCCGGTTGACGAAAATGAATCAAGAAGGATACAGAGAAGGTCCAAAGCTTACACCATCATCAATGGCGAGGTGTACAAAAGAAGTGTCACCGGTGTCCTCCAAAGGTGTGTGGAGCCGGAAGAAGGAAAAGAAATGCTTGAGGAGATTCATCGAGGAGAATGCGGGCATCACGCTTCTTCAAGAGCGTTGGTAGCAAAAGTGTTCCGGCATGGGTTCTACTGGCCCACAGCCTTGGACAATGCTGAGGATTTGGTAAGGAAATGCAATGGCTGCCAGAGGTATGCTAAGCAAAACCATACCCCAGCATCCGGCTTAAAAACCATACCGCTAACTTGGCCTTTCGCCGTTTGGTGCCTAGACATGGTTGGACCTTTCAAAACCGCAAGGGGAAACATGACCCACATCTTGGTAATGGTGGATAAGTTCACCAAGTGGCTGGAAGTGAAGCCTATCGCAAAATGTGATGGCCACACAGCAGTGAAATTCTTGAAAGATGTAATCCTGCGGTATGGATACCCGCACAGTATCATAACTGACAATGGCACAAACTTTGCCCAAGGAGAGTTCAAACGGTTCTGTGAAAGTAAAAACATCCGGCTGGATTTGTGTTCAGTAGCGCATCCACAAGGCAACGGCCAAGTTGAAAGAACAAATGCCTTGGTACTTTCCGGTATCAAACCAAGGCTCATTGATGCAATGGAAAAGTCGCCGGGATGTTGGATCGATGAGCTACCGTCGGTGCTCTGGAGTCTAAGAACAACTCCGAACCGGTCCACCGGATACACCCCATTTTTCATGGTTTATGGAGCAGAAGCGGTCATACCAACCGACATCCTCCATGACTCACCAAGGGTGCAGCTCTATACCGAAGAAGAGGTAAAAGAGGCCAGAGAAAATGATGTAGACTTGCTAGAAGAAGCAAGAGAGCTAGCTTTGGCAAGAACAGCCATTTACCAGCAAAACCTCCGACGCTATCACAGCCGGAAGGTAAACCCGAGGGTATTCCGAGAAGGAGACCTGGTGCTACGCCTGGTGCAGCGCACTGAAGGCAGGCACAAGCTGTCACCCCCATGGGAAGGACCTTTCATTGTGAGCAAAGCTCTCCACAACGATGCATATTACCTAATCGATGCGCAGGAATGGAAGAAGGGAAAGGCGGACAGATCCGGAGACGAGACCAAGCGCCCATGGAACGTAGCCTTGTTGCGTCCTTTCTACTCTTGAAGTTGTGGTGTAAGAAGTTCCTTTTTGTACCTTACATGCTATGAATAATAAGATGTCGGAACCTCGAATGAATCTCGGGGACTTATCTTGTTTAAATTGCATGGAACATGTCTATTTTTTCTGTTGCCGGTTGCTTATTGAACGCTTTTTCTTTCCGGTTTAGTAATGTGCTAAACCCTACCGGAGTCTTCGACTCTGCTGCTGTCCATAACTTGGCTTCATGGCAAGCAAGATAAACCGGTAGGGGATAAGCACATGAATTGTGGAGAGGGAAACCGGGAAAGAACAATTCGGAAAAATTTAACTAACCCCGGTCATACCGGTTTTTTGCAAAATTTCGAATTATTTCTAAGTTCAAGAAAATGCTTGTTTGGTGAAAGAACCTTGTGCTCATACGCCAAAGAGAGAAGCCAGGCAGAGCCAAGGCAAAAGAGCCAGATGTGCATCTAATTGGATGCAGAAACAGTTTGAAAATCTTTGCAAGTGCAGGATAAAGGCAAAACCAAATGCGAAAATGCTAAGACAAACTAAAGATAATTAGCTACCGGTATAGCCTACCGGCACAGAAGTTGTACGACACCATAAGCGGACTTAAGTTTTACATCATAAGCCCCGGCATACCGGGGCAGAATTTAACAAAAGATTGTTTTAAGCCACACAGGGCCAAGGGCATGACAGGTAAAGTCTGGAAGCGAGAATCAGGCAGCAGGAGCTTCAGGGGGAGCGTCGCCGGCACCAGCATCGTCCAGGGGCTCCTCCTCGGCTTCATCTCCCTCCTCGTCAAGAAAATCTTCGACGCCATGGGGAGGAGGGATGAAGGTGCGCATTTCGGCGTACTCCGCGATCCGGTACGCGCGATCTTGCCGTTTGGCGGCAAGGATCGGATCCAGGTCGGTTTCCGCGCCTTCGCGCACGCCGATAAGGGCATCCAGGTCGAGCTCCGGGTACCAAGAGCAGGCGACGCGGAGGACAGAGTCTGCTCCGGCGCGGGCAGCAGAGCACTGCCATTCGCGGATCCTCCTGCCGGCGCCCTTGAGGCGATCGCTGATCAAGGAGAAAGTGTCCGGCACCACCTCGCCAGGCCAGAGAGTCCTGTAGAGCTGGGAAGCTACTTCAGGAATGTCCGATAGGTTGCGATCGATGGCGCGCATATGGGACACCCGCGCGTTAAGCGCGACCAGATGGTCATGGGGTGTCCATGGCACGGCAAGGTTCGCCTGGCCCTGGGCTGTGCGGCGCGCGTTGACCTTCTTCACAGCATGGGTCTGGGAGTCCGGGAAGAGGCCTGTGCAAAGAAGAAAAACGGCTAAGGAAAAGAATCCGGAAAGACAAGAAGCCGGAAGAAAAAGAGACCGGATGAAAAGATAGCGAAAAGAAAATGAGACCGGAGGAAAAATGGTTTGTGTGCATTAATCGGAGAGCTTACGGTAGGCAAGGTTGTCGGTTTGGAGGATCAGCTGATGGCATTCTTTGCGCTCCTCCTCCAACCGCGCGACTTTCTCCTCGGCAGCCTTCCGGGCCTTGGCCAGCTCCTCCAGCTCAGCTTGCAGCACCACGGTGGCGTCGCTAGCGTTCTCCAGGGCCTCGTTCATCTTAGCCGCTGCGTCAGCTGCAGCGGCCTCGAGAGCTTTGGCATGGTCAAGACCCAGCTGGACAAGCTGGGACTTGAGCTCCTGGTAGCTGGTCTTCTGGGCACCCAGCTCCTCCTGATGCTGCTTGATCAGCTGCTCCTTCTCCCCTGTGAGCCGGAAAGGAAGGTGTAAACAACAAGGTGTTGGTAAAATTCAAAGTAAAGACAAGTTAGCAGAAGGAAAAAAGGTCCCGGTAACAAAGTCGTACGTTGGGCCTTGGCGAGCTGCTCCTTGAGGGCGTCAATGGAAGCTTCCGGGAGCACTGTCAGGAAGAAATTGCAAGTGTCAGAAAGAAAAAAGGTTCCGGTAAGAAAAATGCCGGCAGAACAAAAGTATACCTTGGCATTTGTCATGCGCCTCCACAAGCTCCCGATGCTCCCACAAGAGCTCCTCAAAGAGGGTCTTCCGAGCATCAGCCGTGAGCTGTTCAAAGCAAAAAGATTAGGAAAAGTTTCGCGCTAAGAACAGAGTTCTTAACCCAAAACTCGGGGACTGGCAGTGCCGGTTTCGCGCGTTCTAAGGTAAAGTTTCGCGCTAAGAACAGAGTTCTTAACCCAAAACTCGGGGACTGGCAGTGCCGGTTTCGCGCTAAGTTTTTAAAGTTTAAGTTTTGCCCTAAAAGCTACGCTTTCACCACAAAACTCGGGGACTGGGAAGATAGACAAGAGAGAAACCGGCATGAAAGTAAAAGCTGAAAGACTCCGGAAGAAAGGAAATCGGCAATTGAGAAAAGATAGTAAAACGCACCATCACGTTGTTCGTGGCGTCGTACCACGAACTGTCCAGCTCCTTCACGGCGCAGCGGAGCCGCGTGAAGTGCTCCTCGGCAGAGCGGTTCCCAATGGGATCAGGTGCCGGCTGCCTGTCCTTGCCCAGGCCGCGGGTCGCCGGAGTGATGTCCGCGGCGTTCCACTTCTGGGCGTAAGGCATGAGGTGCCCCAGATCCTGGCCTCGGCGCTTGAAGTCAGTTATGCGGCCAAGGAGACCGGTGGCCTTGGCGACAGTGTTCTGGGCGGCCTTGGAGACGTGCAGCACCAGGGGCTGCTGGCCCGCAGAAGAGGTGCCGGGAGCCGTCGCCTTTCCCTTGGTAGACCTGAAGGTCTTGGGCGGCGGCGCGGCAAAAGCAGCCCCGGAAGGCTGGGCGCCGGGAGCGCTTGGCGGCGGCATAAGGATGGTCCGCGGAGAAGGGGGAGCGGTAGGCGCACCACCCGGGTTGGAGCTTCCCGGCGCGGAGGATTCCGGCGCGGGGCTTGTCTTTCTCTCAAGGACAGGAGGAGCTGAAGGCTCCGCCTGCCCGGCAGCTTTTTCTTCTCCGGCACCGATGTTGCTGGTGCCGGTGTCTTGGTTCTCGAGGAAGAAGGAAGAATCCTCCTCTGTGCGGTGATCAGAAGATGTAGGGGCCGCACGCCCCGAACTTGTTGTGCCCCCCGAAAGGGAGGCAGAGATGTTGCCGGCACCAGGTGGTGCCGGGCTTGAGTGAGGAGGGGTTGAGGTCCTTGCGGAACCTTCAGAGCCCGAGGGTATGGAGCCCAGCTTGAGCGCGGCGCTGAAGAAAAAGAGAAAAAGAGAGATGGTTGGAAAAGAGCAACCGAAAAAAGGACTTAGCAAAAAAGAGATGAGTCAGGGAATGAAGAACTTACCCGGCAGCGGTTGGCATCTGCTTGCGCGCATAGCGGCGCACGCCAACTTTCTTCTCCCCCAGCTCTTCTGTCCGGAAGCGCTTGGAGGGAGGGGCCTGGCTGGAGCCATCGTCAGATGGCGACCGCTTGTTCTTCTGGCCCTGGGCCATGAGCTTGTCCACGAACTCCGTGCCGGCCTCGGCGCGCAGGGGCGGCACGTGCTCGTGGATCTGTAAATTGGATGAGGCTAAGAAGGAGTTCGAGGAAAAATGATAGCGGAAGAATAAAAGAAACCGGAAAAGAAAATACCTCAAGCATTTCCAGGTCGTCGGCGGACCCGGTTGGCTTTGGCGGAGACCGGCCTAGGCGAGATGCCGGGGTCTTGCCCATTTTCAGATCCTTCCAAAATATGAGGGGATCGGGGTCGAAGGAGTCGAGGGCGCGCTTCCGGCAAGATCCTCGCCGCTCGGCTTCGATGAGGGGGAAGCGGTCCTTGGCCTGAAACATGAAAAAGAAAATAAGCAAAAGCAAAAGGTTACCGGCAAGAAACAACCCCGATCGCATAGTCCCTTACTTCTTGGGTCGGAGGGTTAGTAGTGCTGAAGGGAAGCAGGCCCCATTTCCAGTTAAAGCGCATAGCAGTTTGGCAAATCTGCTTGGCCTTGAGGACAACGTCCTTCTTGCTAAGAGGCAGGCCCGTGATCTTGGTAGGATCGCCAGGACCGTACATCTCGCTCATCCTATGGGCGCGGCGCTTCAGAGGAAGTACCCGGCGCGATATGAACGTGCGGATGATATCGTCAGAACAGATGCCGGTGTCCTTCATCTTCTGCTTCATGAAGCGTATAATCCGGTTGGTCTCATTGTGAGACTCCTTCGGATTGTAGCTCCAGTTGGTTTTCGCGGGCGGCGCCGGATCAAAAGGAGGCAGGCAGATGAGATCTGCGGGGCCGTTGTTCTTCACATAGAAAAACGTCCCTTGCCATAACCGGCAAGACTCCAGGCCGGAGAACTCGAAAAAGGGGCTCCCTTGACGCTTGCTGATGATGCAAGACCCGCATTGAACGGGGGGCTTGGGTGGAGGAATATCTTTGCCCTGAACGGAATTAATCCGAAGGGCGAAGAAGCGGGCAAACGTCTCGCGAGTGGGACGTATGCCGATGTAGGCCTCCATGAAGGTGGTGTAGCAAGAAAGGTAAAAGATAGAGTTGCCTGGAAGATGGTGAGGTTGGAGCTTGTAGAAGTCTAGAAGATCAAGGAAAAAGGAAGAAGGAGGAAGGCCAAAGCCACGCTCAAAGTGAGCAAGAAAAACAACACGTTCGTCGGGCTCGGGGTCCGGAATTAGTTCATCATCGGGAATCCGGCAAGTGACTCCTTCCGGAATCCGACGAGACCGGTACAGCCAATCTATTTCGTATTCAGTAACATTGGAACCCATCCAAGCTCCGCGTGTGACTGGGGAAGGCTCCTCGCCGGAAGATTGGCTGGAGCTGCTTGAAGCCTCGCCAGAGCTACTCGTCCCAACTTGGCTGCCGGATGCTTGGCTAGAGCTACCGGATTCTAGGCGACTGCCGGCATCTTGGGAGTTGCCGGCATCTTGGGAGCTACCGGCCTCCTGAGAGCTACCAGCCTCTTGGTGGCTGCCAGAACCTTGCTGGCTACCGGATTCCTGCTGTTTGCCGGAATCTGCCCTCATCGAATCTGAGGGTGTAGATTCGCCGGAAGATCGTTTGCTATGGTTAGCGGAGGAAGAAGAGGAAGACGCGGAAGAAGTTTCCTCGTCAGACATTGGATAGGAGGCAAAGAAACAAGAATCCCACACTTGACCCACACGCGAAGATCTACGAGTAAGAGAAAAACCAGAGAAAAAGGAAGAAATAAGAACACCAAAGACCCCAGATCTGGAAAGCGAGCGAATGGCAAATAGAGCAAGATTTGAACTGACCTGGAGTATCGCAGTTGATGAGGAAGAACTTCTCCGGCGAGAGAACAGGACCGCGGTCGCCGGCGAGCTCTGCCGACGGCGAGGCGGTGAAGGCCAAGAAGAAGCTCGAATGCAGCGCGTGAGAAGAAGGCGCCGCAGAAGCTCTCCACACGACAAGGTCCGGCGAAGGCGCGGCGTGAGTTCACCGGGCGGCGGGACTCAGGCGAGCAACGGCTGACGAAGTGCGGTGAAGGAGCGCAGGAGCGAAGAACTCTATGCGCGAAGGAAGGAGAATGCGAAGAAGAGGAAGAAGAAGGGGCAGTTGAGCTTATAAAGAAGAGAGAAGGTGGGCCGAAAACCGCTGGGCCTGTGCGGTTTGCCTCGCGGCCCGCGACGGTTCGCGTCGCTGATCGCCACGTGTCACAGAGATACACGTGGAAAAGAGAAAGCCACACGGAGATACACATGGGATCCGAAGCGGTGAGTGGGATCCGGAGCGGTGCATTAAATGCGCGCGCAAGTGTCAATACGAAGTGACAACTGACACTGGCGCGACAGTCACAGTGCGCATGTCTCTGACAGGCTCGGAACCCGAAATATTCTCGACCACGTCGAGGAGAGACTTAAAGACTAAGATACCGGAGAGTAAGATGCCGGAGAATGTCTAGAGAAGAGAGAAAGCGTGAGTCCGAGCAAAGATGCCGGATTTGAGCCAAGGGCCAAGGAAGTTAAACCGGTATCCAAGATACAAAAACCTGGCATGGTCTGTTGGATAGAATCCGCCAGACTATACCAGCTTCGGGGACTAATGTTGGGGGGATGACCCCCGGTATGCCAAAGATATGCCATACCGGATGGTCTCACCCTTCAAGATACCGGTTTAATATTCATATCGGAATAAGAAAATAGAGTTTGGCTAAGTAAGCTAAGCCGGTATCCCCAAGAGGGGTATGCCGGAGCCGGGAAGGAAAGATACCGGCATGACGGAAGGAAGAACATGCCGGCTGACTGGTTCAAGATTCCGTCAAGAGCTAAAAGACAAGGATGAGCTAAGCAAAGTGGCTTTAAACGAAGACTAGAAGACAAGGAGGAGGATGACGGTCAAAGAGGCCGGAGGACGTCAGCCTCTATGTTTAAAGAAGACCACGGCGTCATCTATGATTAAAGTAGCTTTATAAAGTATCTTTGTAAAGTAGTTTGTCTAGTCAAAGATCCCATTAGGGTTTCTTGTTCTGTAAGCCACCCTCTCCTCTATATAAGGAGAGGGGGCAGCTTCTTGTACATGCGCGATCCACAGAGAGAGAAGAAACCTGTAACCTATCTTGAGATCAATGAACATGGTGATCTAGAGCGAGTTCGTCCTTGTGTCTTTCTTCTTCTACCTCTGGCCCTGGCCATGTTCTTGAGGAAAGCATCCGGAAGTTCATCCATCTAGTCACAAACCCTCCCCCGAATCCTCTAGCGTCCATTCGGCCCCAAGATAAGCCATCCCATGGCATCTGCTCGTTCACCACGACGACACTTCTTGGAGGATTTTTTGAGGAACTTCTGGAGAGAATCATGCTCCGCATTCAGGACTTCGAGCTCGACGAAGATTTCCTTGATGGAGGGGCGGTTGGCAATTTCTTCTAAAAAGGCAGAAAGCACAAACACAAATGCAGTTATACACTATACTTGTTCACATCAGGAATGCGTTGAAAAGCTTGTGGCCAATCCGGAATCCTTACCCTCGTGTTTGTTTACACGGGTCTCCAGGATGGAAACGGCGTTCTGGCTATCCGCATAGCTATTGCGCAGCCCTTCAATCTCTGTCTTTTGCTCCAGCACAAGGACGCGCAGATCTTCGTGCAATTTCCGAGTGTTCTGAGAAGCAGGTAAGAGTTAGCCGGAAATTTAAAATTCTGGGGGCTGGACGCGAAGTTAAAATCCTTGTGCTTGGACAAATTTTAAATTTCCGCCAGGGTCTACAGTTAAAGCATCAGTTCATACATATTACCTGGAAAATGTCCAAACCAATGCTTGGGGGCTCGTGTTACCTGGCGCACATTCTTATGCTTGGTGAAGAAAATCTTGAGCTCGTCCTGAAGTGTCGTCAGCATTTGTTGCTCCGCTTCCGGGTTCCCCCACACCTCGTTCATCAGATGTGACACTTCCCGTGGCGTTGGGAGAGGGGAACTTTCTGGAGAACCGAAACAAATGTGGGTGCGTCTGGGGCGTACCAGTGGCGCCACTCAGCATCAACTTTTGTTTGGCATCATTAGCTGTAGCTTCAGCCGAGGTGACGTCGGTTGATCAGGCGGAGGATGAGACGAGGACGCGTCTTTGCCGGATTCGCCTTTGCCGGATCCGCCTTGGGATTCACCGTTGACTCTTAGGAAGGTCATCAAGGTTGATGACGTCCTTGGGTTGGCGCAGCGGACGAAAAAGGCTTGGGCAACCTCCACTTCCGGGGTAATGGGCATTGTGGCCGGAGACGGCTTGGCCTTCTTCTTGGGGTTCTTGGGGAGTTTGCTTCTGGAACTTTTGCTGCAAACAGGAAGGCATAACACTTAGCATATGCTGGCTTACAGTAGCAAAAGAATTTTAGACGTAAATCAAGCACTTACGAAGACAACAGGAAAAACTGATCAATGTTGGGCTGGGATTGCTTGTTGGTGTCAATCTGTTTGAGGCGTTTCTTCCTCAGCCTTTCGGGTAGCCGCAATGCTTGGCGCTTCGCGGGCACACTTGGGAGCTGGGACGGAGGAAGCACCCCTCTTCCTCTTGGTGGGAGCCGGAGCCTCAGGGGCTTCCGCGTCGGACGCGACCTCCGGGTCGGTGTGGCCCGCGTGAGGGACCCGGGTTAGAGTTCCGAGATCTTTTTCCTCAAGGGCCTCAAGCTAGTCACATGGCAAATACTTAGTCATATATTGCAAAAACAAAAAGGAACCGATGGTTAAGACAGGAAACATACCGCGATCCCGGAGCCATTGGTCTGGATATCAATATTGCACATGTGGATCCGAAGATCACACGGAATCTTGATCAGCACCCGGATCCGCTTGTCCAAGGCGTCGGCAGAGAGATTGTCCTTGGAGGCACGCATGAGGTCGTTGCGCCCCGTGTACTGAAACATTAGGCGGTCCCGGTGCTGCAGAGGCTGGATCCGCTTCGTGAACTAGGACATGGTGAGGTCCTTCCCTGACAGGCCCTCCTCCGTCAGCTTGCAGATCCGCCTTACCGCACGAGTCAATTGTGGAGACTCGGATAGATGAGGGCATTGGGTCCAGGCTGGAGTCTCGCGGGCGGGGCCATCCTTGAAATCTGGCAGCACCTTTGGGCTGGCCGGATCAGAGACGTCCTTCAGGTAGAAGAAGCCTCCAGACCAGTACCGCACAGATTCATGACGGTCTGTGTGCGGGTAGACGCAGCCAGGGCGGAGCTTGAAAGTGATGCTTCCGCAGGTGGCCAATGAAGAGGTTTGCGAAATCTTCTCCTTCTTGACGGAGAAAAAGTATTGGAAGAGGGAGAGCTCTAGGGTGAAGCTCGTACGCCTTCAGGATTTCCGTGAAGAAGTCACTGGGCGGAAACGAGAAGCCTCGCTCGATGAGCGCCTTGGTCACCACCCATTCTCCGGCTTCGGGAGCAGGAGTCAGGGAACCGGAACCGTTCCAGGATCCGGGGCTCAAAATCCCTCCGCCTCGAGGTTGCGGAGTTCAATCTCGGTGGTAATGCAGGGCCACCATTTTCCCTTGGCTTTGTCACGCGAACGAGCCTTGGATTTCTTGGCGGCAACCTCCTCCGCTTTCTTCTCCATTTGTTCAGCCCCGGTGGTCTCCTCCGGGTTAGCTGACGTTCCTTCGATATCTTTGCCGGAGTCCTTCGAGCGCTCCAGCTGGACTGGGATGAAGGGAGGAGGGGCGGAGGAGAGGGGCGTTGCCATGATCGGCTCAGACGTTGATGGAGGCGGAGTTGCAGAAGACATCTACAAAAACATGCGAGTTGACTAACTTTAGCCGGATCCGTTATTTACACCCTAGTCATCCCTACCAAGAACGGGGAGAAGATAAAGCTCGAAGGCTTACCGGAATGGTTTCCGCGGTGGTCGGAGTCGCCGGCGGTGAAGTTTTTGTTGCGGTGGCTCGCCGGACTTAAGAACAGGATGAACTGGACGAACAGCTCACGGCGGCGCTTGAACTCCGGTGATCTTCCGGCGGGTTCTGGTACGGCGGAGGAGGAGCTCGGAGGCGGCGCTGGGATGAGAGGTGAAATGGGGGGTGAATGAGAGATTAGGATGGACGGTGAGATATTTATAGGCTGAGGGAGGAGATTCGTGCGCCGCATCCTATGGTCGGAACGCAAGCGTCGCGCCGTTGGAAGGCTGACACGTGTTGAAAACCCTAAGCGGTAAAAATGGCTAAGGATAAGTTACCGCTCAAATCGCCCGGAAATGGCACCAAGATTGGCGGAGCCGTTAGAACTTTTCGAGGTTCCGGGTGATCATGTGAAAATTGCTTACCGTTGTCTCAGCAGGGGAGTAACCCGGAGATACAATGTGAAAAATGATGTCGATGGATGAAGTCCCGCGGGATAAAGGTTCTTTCCGACTTAGAGAGTTGGAAAAGGAGAAATAATTAAGTTGGAGTTCTTCAAGTTTCCCCATGTAGCCGAGAGACTTGTCAGCCAAGATGGTTCAACGAGGCGGAAACATGAGGTGAATCTCGGAGTACTCTTGGGGCTACTGTTGTGGGTATACTTCATGGGTGTACCATCGACGGTGCCTAGATCCGGCAAGCCCG
Organism: Lolium multiflorum; assembly: GCA_030979885.1. NCBI lineage: Eukaryota > Viridiplantae > Streptophyta > Magnoliopsida > Poales > Poaceae > Lolium > Lolium multiflorum. Next base: position 129,999,773 of record CM061753.1, on the reverse strand, counting down.
GGTGGCCCATAGACGATGATGGTGGCATGAGGCCCATCGGGCGACCCAGTTGCTGTAGATCAAGATGGATGAAGTCCAGCCCAGGAACAAGGAGCCGGATCCACCGGCCGACGTTGGAAGTCGGATCCAGCCTGGCCCATTAGGGGAAGCCGGATCTGGTACGACATACAAGGGAAGGGGGATCCTTGACGTGCACGGCAAGATATTGTACCGTAGTTAGGTGACTTGTATTCCGGCTAGGACTCTCCGTGTAAACCTAGATCCGTGCGCCTTTATAAGCCGGATCTTGGGAGCCCTAGAGGCACAACCACAACTCATTGTAACAACACGAAAGCGCCCATATAATTCCAGACAAGCAGCAGTAGGCCATGTCCTCGAGCAGGTGTTCCGAAGCTGGGTAAATCGCATACCACCGTCCCGAGGACTCTCCGCCCTATGGCCCCTACTTCTTCTCCCTCTCGTGAAGATCCCTCCTCCGAGGTACCGTCGATTAGGCAACGACACATCTGTCCACCAGAAAATAATTAACTTCTCATGCCTCGTTACATAATAAATTTTGTTGTTACGACGAAAGCAGATCACATACACACAGGTCTCTTAAACATTTCTTTTCTCTCTTTTCATATTTCTGCGTGACGAAACCATCAATGTGGAGCATGAAACATTTTTTTTTTTGCACAAGGAGAGGCGCTGAAGGCGCCAAATAAATTCAGCTCATAAACAGTATACAACGTTTAGTACAATACCCTGTAAATGAAGATTTTGAAAAGCTAGAAGTAGAGGGCAAGTGCTACTAAGGTGAGCTCAACTAGAGCAACAGAAGATAGGCTCAGACAAAGATTGTCTTATCGCCTGTTGAGAACAGTCATGAGCAACTCTATTCATATCTCTTTTGACATGGAAAATTTTGGCTTGTAAATTTCTGGACGCCTTTTTGTAGTTTGCAATTTGCTCCCTTAGCTCCCAAGGGACACTTGAGTCTGTAATCTTTTTAGGAGAAGCAGCTTTGGTCAGATTTAGATTGTCTGTGAGAAAAGTGACTGACGAGATCTGCGCTGCAAAGACAAGAGCCGATGTTTCAACATGAAGAGGAGAGGGCATTGTTGGCATGGCTGCTTGAATCATCACCTTGTACTGTCTAGAAGAGTGTTGGAGTTGACAAAAGACACCAATTCCTGTAGCTGTTCTCCTCTTGAAACCTGGAGACTTTTTTTGTTTTCCAAGCTGCATCTGTATAAATTTTGTTGCCTTGGATTGCCATGTCATTGTTGATCGTATCACCTTGTTCGATTCCCGCAAGCTCTTCTTCAGCATCCTGGGTCCTGCTTGTTTTGTTGATTTCTTGCATCCTGTTCACCTGGACCTGTACAATTTCCATTTTCTCCAAATTTTGATTAATAGCTTGAGCTTTATACTTAATGTGAGTGGGAAGGCAGTCTTTTTTGTTGAACAATAAATCATTTCTAGCCTTCTAAATGCAACACATAAAATTCAAGACATTTTTAAGGTTAACATGAGGATGATTTAAACTTAAAATGGTTTGCAAGATTTGCGTGAGGGAACTAGCATTAGAAACTATCACTTCAGTCCTTATATACCAAGGATCTGAGAACCAAGCAGCCTTATAGAAGCAACAAGTGAAGAAAAGATGGACATCATCTTTCTCTAAACCACACCTACAGCAAATTTTGCTTATGTGTTTACTGTATTTACGTGCTCTTGCTCCAGTGAGCATCGCTTTAGAAAGGAATCTCCAGCCAAAAACTTGAACTCTAGAAATTACAGTTTTGTCTTTCCAAACCTCGTTGAAAATCTTTTTTGTTTCCATCTGTTGTACCTGTCTTGGTTTGGGTTCTCCTATACTATGTAGTTTACACACATAGATTAATAACATTATCAACCCAAATCCATAGATGTATTAAGCAACAACAAAGATTTAGAGAAGATTCTAACCTATTTGTACCAAACTTTTTTACTTTATCATAACCCATCTTCTCGTTATTGATATGTTATTTTTTATACGTCATTTAATGTACATAACTCACAAAGCTGGTAGTCTAAACACTCGTAAATATAAAGTCACACATATTTTTCACTAGATTACAATGTTTGTCAGAAACGCTAAAATTACACTATATCTTACTGTGAAATTGATCATTATTTATTTTAAAAGTTTCTATTACGAGAGGTTTCACTATAGACCCAGTCAAACCAACATTGTTCCAATCTGTTTGGTTGTGTGCATCTTTTATCATATAATATATTATATCTTTAAATACCTACAAAGTTTTGTAGGGAGTCTTGGTGTTTATAAAAGATATATAGTTGCTAGCATAATTTTTAAAGTACAATACTTTCAAGCTCGGGCACAGCTCAATAGATAACTCTAGAATTATGAAGTGTCAACTAGTAACATTAAGATTAGTGAATCTTACATGTCTGCAATAATCTCAGATTTCGCTTATATGTCTGCACATAAGAGCATCTCCACCGGTGCCCCCCAAATAGTCGTCGGCAGGGGCGCCGGCACTGTCGTATGGGGGACGCCAGCACATCATCCTCTATTTGGGGGAGCTGCTCCCACACCGGCGCCCCCCATACGACAGCCCCAATAGATGATTTGAATTTGAAAACTCAAACAAAAGCATAAAAATTCGAATAAGTTTACGAATTTAAAGTTTGAGCCAACACACGGCCACCCAATTCGAATATGTTTTCGAATATGAATTTTGGGCCAACATACGGCCACCAAATCGCCGTCTCCGGCGCAAAAAAAGGCTTCCAAGCCAGCTGATCAGATGAACGAGGTCACGGGCGGCTCAACCTCGACGACTTCCTCATCGGCGGCGAGCCCCGGCGGCAGCTCCGTCGCTGCAACAGGATCCACGGTCGCCGGGGGAGGCATGAACGTCGACGGTGCCGGCGGAGAGATGAACGTGGAGGGTGCCGGCGGAGGCATGAACGTGGAGGGTGCCGGGGGAGACGCCAACGCAGCTCGCGCCGCCATCACCTCTTGGCCCTTCGTCCTCCTCGGCCTCTTCTTCATACTCGTCGATGGGGGGTTCGTAGGCATGGCCGCGTATGATGCCGTTGAGGATCTCCTGCGGCAATCTTGCATCAAGTTACCTACTTTCAGTCGCCGCCGGTGTCTACGATGCACATAACACATAAAAAGTAAGGAAACACACCTCGTCCTCGCCCATGGACACGCCGGACGCGCTGCCGAACACCTGGTGGGTGTGCCTGCCGTCGTCGGGGAAGAGGTGGCGGGGAAGGCCGGTGCCGTCTGTCACGTGGCCCTCGGTGCGGCGCAGGTCAGGCGACGAGTTCAGGTCGGGGAAGCGAAAGGCGCCGCTGCCCCTCGCCGCTGAATCCGGCGAGAACGGCGCGTTGTGGTCGACGGTCATGTCGCTGTCCCCGTACTCGGGGGAGTAGCGGGCGCGGCCGTCCATCTGCGACAGCCGCATCTGCGAGATCGACGGCCCATCCGCGTTGTACCCCGCGTAGTAACCTGGCGACGACGGTGAGCTCGAGATGTTGTTGAGGCTACCGCCCTGAGGCACGCTTCCGCAGTGGCCGCCGCTTTCGCTGCGTCGATAGCGGCGATGCGGCGCCTTCTGCGGTCGGCCGTTATGAAGGAGCGGCGTTCCATCTCCTTGTCCCACTCCTCCTGCGACATGGTCGCCGGCTTCTCCTTCGGCGCGACGGTGCGCGCCTTCGGCGGCGCCTTCGTTGCCTTCGCCCGAGCCTTTCTCTTCGGTGGCATGGCGCGATGGCGAGGGTTTTTCGGGTTGGAGGCTGGATGGGAGATGGAGCGGTGGGCGGGAGAAATGAGCGGCGGAGGGGACAGGGTTTTGGGGGAGATGTATAATTTGGGGATGTGTGGCTGGCAGACGACTCTCACACCCAAAATTTTCAGCCTCGCGAGGCGCCGGCGCGCTCGATTCGCGCCCTTGGCCAAGGAGCCGGCACGGGATTGCCGGCGCTTCTATTGGGCTCGAAAAATCACCGACACCGTTTGGGGCACGCCGGTGTGAGCCCATTTTCGCTCCCGGCCGCTAAATCGCTATCGGGGCCGCTATGGAGGGCGCCGGTGGAGATGCTCTAATAGGGGAAATGGAATTCAGATTTACTAAATGGAAAAATGTGGATGATTCTGTAGACAACAACGAGAAAGCCACAGCCCAGGATATTTCTCTTATATGTCTGCAATAATCTCACTGCGTCATGATTCAGTTCCACATCACAGACAAGGGAGACGGACTCACGCCACTGAGGCATTAGCAAATTATATGAAGACCGGAGAAGACCCAAGCAGGGTCAGACGAAGTAAACCTGCCCGTCCTTACACCCTGCGAGCGGACGAAGAGCTCGTGCCTTGGTCCCTGGAGCAGGATCGACCACTCGGCACTGCGTCACCAGTCGCGCATTTAGCATCATGTTCCTTATCCTTGCATGCAGGCTCGTAGGGCACGGGGCTTCCAATCAGTGCAGCTTTGGCTTGCAGAACTTCCAGCTTGAAAATTAAGGGCCTAAATGTATTTCAGAAGAAACGAGGGTACTGGATTTAGAAAATAATATTGCAGAAGCAAGCATACAGCGTACAGGGGATTGCAAGCATTGCAAACAGAGACATTTTAGCAGATAGACACTGAATTCGCACAAGGATTTGCCTGATTGGTCATCTAGAATCACATGAACTAGGAAATCAGCAGAAATGTGGCACTCCAGTTGTAAAATTGGACACCTCAGTACAAGTAGATCCATGAAACAACTAATGAAGAATTAATCCCAATCAGAACTTAATAGAAGTTGAAGTTTGATTCAGAACCGTAAGAAAAACAATGTGCTAAAATTAAGAGACTCGGTCAGGGCAACCAAAGCTAGCCCACTATAGCAATTCCATGTGCAAAAATGCCCAAAAGCTAAAGTAAATCTACCGGCTTGATTTCTCTAGGAAGTACTCTAATGGTTTTGATTAATATACAGAGTGAGTACTATATCAGTGTAGTACATCCCACGGCAGCACCATCAAGTCTGTATGATGATTTCTCTCACACAAATACAAGTTCTCCTAAAGGATGAGCTACAATTCCCATGAATAGAGAATTCAACTGGCGATAAATCGGGAAGAAACGATGAAGCAGATAGTGGAAAGAAACACTTACGCGAATATGGTGCAGTACGAGACGAGGCGGATGACGGAGCCCTTGCGGACGCGGCGGTTTTTGACGAGGTGCCTGAGAGGGGTGATGAGGTCCATCTCGTGCGTGTGGACGCCGTCGGAGAGCACCAGGGTGTAGCCCCCGAGGCTGCTGTTCGGCCAGCACCTCCCGGGACGAAGTACCAGGGGTTGAAGCCACACAGTGTCCACCACTTGCAGCACCACCGGCGCCCTATGCCAGATCTGGTTCTCCGCTATGGTGGCCACCGCTCCCCGTGTCAGCACCGCCTCCATGGTTACGATCTTGATCAAGCGGGGACGAGGGCTCGCGCAAGGTTTCTCGATCTGGGGCGGCGGTAGGAGAAGGGCAGAAGTCGGAGGACGGAGGGGTTTAAGATGGGGAGACCGGCGGACGCGGTGAGATTTGCCAAAAGAAAAAAAAAGAAAAAAGTAGCTAGCAGCGGTGGGGTGCGGGCCTAGCTAGCCTAGGAATGGGCATTTGGGAGCTCAACGGTGGGAGTTATTGTAGGCGCTGTTCTTGATTTTCCAGGCCCAGCCCCAATATAGACTGAACCATTTGGAGTGCGTCAAATTGCCACCCAAGCTCCATCGAACTCGTTTTTTTTTAAAATCGAAGAAATAAAATTTAAAACTTTCTTTAAAAATCAAATAAAGTATCAGAATGTATTCAATTATTTTGTTTTTCCCACGCATAAATCTTCAATAAGAAATACCTTCTAGCAGAAAATGATAAAAATTAATAGGTATCGAAAGATTTGTACTACAGACGAATTATCAGTCCCGTGGCCTCCCATGTGACTCGTGTAAAGAAACGACACTATGGAAGAAGATGCGGAAATCAAAAGCTCCAAGGAAGATGAAGATTACTATTTAGAGGTTCACACTCGATTGCTTGCCTAGAGGTCACCAACTGCTTCATCGACGCATGCATGTACCTGATGCGTGCTTCTTTTGTGGTCGAGAGGAACGTGCGGAGCACACGATGCTTCTCTACGATGCCCGGGCATAATGGAGAGTTGTTCAGGCAAAATTCCCACTCGATCTTCAACGACGGTTCTTCATTACCACGGTTCTTGATTTTCTAGACAGAGAAGATGACCTAGCATTGGTCAGTTTGGCTCATCGACGCTTTTCGCCTCGTCAGTGGAGTTACCTCCCCTGGTCCCCAGCCTACTCACCCTCCTCCTACTCATCAGCCTGAGCTAAGGAGGAGTGGGCGGTATGCGACGGCTGAGGAAAAGGGCTGGGGTTACGGACGAGGATATGATGCAGAATGCGATGCGCCGTAAGGCGGCAAAGAACCTGGATGCATCAGGTACGAAGAGTTTATCCACGTCTTTTACTAGTTTTTCAGATTCCAAAATTTCTTCCACATTGGGTAGTGTAGGTGTTTCTTTGGGTCGCACTTCGGAGGAGATTTCGGTTTCGGCCAATGTCTTGAGGCATTTGGAATATGACCGTATCACGGTAATTCCGAAGGCTTCGGCGGGGGCTGAACTATCTTCTCTAGAGGAGGAGGAAGATGATGTCATCTCAGATGGTCGTCTTCTTTCTACTCTAATAGGTGGTATTTCAGAGGTGGACTTAGAACAGTCGGGGTTAGAGTCATTTTATGACCTAAAAGCCTCTCGACTGGTCTTCTAAGTCTTCCGTTGAAAAGAAGAAGAAACATAGATCAGGTTTAGCTTCAAAATCTAAGATAGTTTCTAAATGAATGACATATTTAGAAATAGCAGAGGTCTTCGTGACTTGGCTAAGCACTCTCATATTGCCGATTATTGTAAGGACTATAATTTAGATTTTATTGCTATTTCTGAGACAGGTAAGCGTGATTACTCTCAAAGTTTCTTAAACCGGTTATCCGGAGGAATACACTTTGAATGGTTTTTTCGCCCACCTAGAGGTAGGTCCGGTGGCTTGCTCATTGGAGTCCGGACAGATTCTATGGAAGTTTTGGCTAATTCTGATGGTGAGTATCATATCAAACTCACTATTCGGAATAGAGCTGATAATTTCATTTGGAGTCTGGTCTCCGTTTATGGTGCGGCTCAGGACAACTTTAAGGCTGACTTTCTACGTGAGCTTGTGAATCTTGCAAAGGATGATCCATACCCTATTCTCATAGGGGGTGATTTCAACTTGCTGAGATTCCGCCATGAGGAAAGTAAAGGCCCTTCTAATGGTCACTGGCCTTTCTTGTTTAATGCTGTCATCGATAGCTTAGACTTGAGAGAGGTTGAGATGGCAGGCCGGCAGTTTACATGGGCTAACAGTTTACCTGACCCAACATACGAAAAACTAGACCGCGTGTTGATGGATACAAGTTGGGAGGATAAATACTCGATGGTGTTCGCGCTCTAGAACGTATTGAAAAACTATCGGACCATGCTCCCATACTTTTAACTACCGGGTTAACAAGACCGCTGTCTAAGAAACCATTTAAGTTTGAACTTGGATGGTTACAACGGGAAGGTTTTCCCGAGATGGTTAAAAATGTATGGGAAAGACCAGTGTATGCCAACAATCCAGTTATAAGGTGGAATAGAAAGATGCGAGTTGTTCGCAAACACCTTTCGGGATGGGCGAGTCATACAGCTGGTATTCTTGAAAAGGAGAAGCTTCGCTTATCGACTATCATAGATGAGTTAGAAGCGCTTGATGAAGTGAGACCGCTAACGAGCATGGAATTGGATTTGAAAATTCAATCGAATACTCAATTAGCTGGTCTTCTTCGGGAAGAAGAGTTGAAATGGTACCAGCATTCAAAAGCCCAATTCATTCTGGAAGAAGATTCAAATACTATATATTTTCATGGGATTGCCAATGGCCGTCATAGGAAAAAGCATATTCAATCTTTAGTACAAGATGAGGGACTAATTGAAAGCCATGAGCAACTCAAATCCTATATTACTAATTATTATAAGGGTCTATTTGGTCCGCCAGATGAGAGTTCCTTCTCTCTGGATGAGTCCCAAATAGCAGATATACCCCAAGTGTCTCAGGAGGAGAATGTTGTTTTAACGGCTCCTTACTCGGAGGAGGAAGTTAATAAGGCTATTTTCCAAATGGAACATAATAAAGCCCCGGGTCCAGATGGTTTCCCTGCTGAATTCACAGACATTAAAGAGGATCTTCTAGATATGTTCAGTGTTTTACACGCTGGACAACTAGAATTATTCCGTCTAAATTTTGGTGAGGTTATCTTGTTACCCAAAGTTAAAGAGGCAGAAAGGATCCAACAATATAGACCCATCTGCCTCTTAAATGTAAGTTTCAAGATATTCACGAAAGTGGCCACCATTAGACTGAATACAGTGGCTGATCATGTGGTAAGGCCGTCGCAAACCGCTTTCATGCAAGGACGCAATATCCTAGATGGGGTTGTGGTTCTACATGAGGCGGTTCATGAATGCATACCAAAAAGATGAATGGGGTAATCTTAAAACTTGACTTTGAGAAAGCATATGATAAACTAAATTGGTCTTTTCTTCATCAAACACTTAGGATGAAAGGTTTTTCACCTGAGTGGAGAGCGTTGATCAATAATTTTTTGTATGGAGGAAGCATTGCGATTCGTGTCAATGATGATACGGGACACTTCTTCCATACGCGAAATGGTTTACGCCAGGGCGATCCTCTTTCACCACTCTTATTCAATATTATGGCTGATATGCTCGTTATCTTGATCAAACGAGCTAAAGCTGATGGTCAAATTGAAGGAGTGATTCCTCATCTTGTCAAAGGGGGTTTATCAATCCTTCAATACGCCGATGATACAATTTTATTTATGGAACATGATCTTGATAAAGCTCAAAATTTAAAGCTAATATTGGAAGCTTTTGAGCATTTATGAGGACTCAAAATAAACTTCCATAAAAGCGAATTGTTCTGCTTTGGCGAGGCTCAGGACTCAGTTGCCGAATACTCGAAACTGTTCGGCTATGGGCATGGCCAGTTTCCTATCAACTATCTAGGAATTCCGATTCATTATCGAAGATTAACCATGGCTAAGTGAAAAATAGTCGACGAAAGACTTCAGAAGAGACTTAGTAGTTGGAAAGGTAAAATACTATCCCTTGGAGGAAGACTGGTTCTCATTAGTGCAGTACTAACCAACATGGTACTGTATATGATATCCTTCTTCATCTTGCCAAAAGGTGTGTTACACAAGCTCGATTATTATAGATCGAGATTTTTTTGGCAAGGGGATAGTGAAAAAAAGAAATATCGACTGGTCAAATGGTCTGTCGTATGCCGCCCTAGAGATATGGGTGGGCTGGGGGTTCACGACCTTGAGGTCAAGAACTCGGCCTTATTAGGTAATTGGCTTTACAAGCTTCTAACCGAAGAGGGCGTATGGCAGACCATGGTTAAAAGAAACTACATCGGCGACAAAGCGTTATCTCAGATCCTTTGAAAATCGGGAGATTTGTATTTTTGGGCTGACATGGCAACGAAGAAAATTTTCTTCAGATATGGTACTTTCAATATTAAGGATGGATCGCAGATACGGTTCCAGGAGGATACCTGATTAGGGAATAGGTCTCTCTCGGAACAATATCCAGTGTTATATAGTATTGTTCGTCGCAAAAGTGATACCATCGCATTAGTAATGGATACCTCACCTCTGACTGTGACGTTTAGACGAGATTTAATCGGCCCGAGACTTCTCATGGAATGCCTTACTGCTACGTTTGGAATCCATTCAGTTGATCGAAGTGCAGGACGAATTTCGTTGGAACTTACAATCCAATGGAAAGTTCTCTGTAAGTTCATTGTACAGTGCAATTATCCAACCGAAAATACCAGTTGATAAAAACAAGAAGATTTGGAAGATGAAAATACCGCTTAAAATTAATTTTTTTGGATAGTATTTGCATCGAGGAGTAATCCTAACCAAAGATAATCTTGTGAAACGCAATTGGCATGGGAGTACGCAGTGTGTTTTCTGTCATCACAATGAGACGATTAAATACTTGTTCTTTCAATGTCGCTTTGCCAGGTCTATATGGTCATGCATCGAAGTAGCTTCTGATATGTATCCCCCGACTGGTGTGACCAATATCTTCGGTAATTGGCTTCATGGTATCGACCACAGATTTAGAACGTTTATTAGGGTGGGGCGCTTGCCATTATATGATCGCTATGGCTGGTGAAAAATTTAATGATAAGAATTGTTCTCTCTTGCAGGTTATCTACAGATGTACCGCTACTCTCCGTTCGTGGTCTGCGCTGTAAAAGGTGGAGAACCACGACCTCTTTACGGAGGTCTGTACACGGTTGGAGGACACGGCGTGGGATACTTTTCCCCTACATGGGCGGCAGCATAATCTACGGATTGGGCCTCCGCCTTCACCTTAGGCGTTTTACAGTTGCTCATATCTGATATGTAATTCTTCTTTTTATTTTTCACTCCAGACTTTTGTGACGTTTGAACGGCTGTGTGCAACTTAACTATGCAGATGTTGGGTGTAATTGCTTTTCATAAGTAATAAAGCGCCCATTATAAAAAAAAGAATAAAAAAGAATGAAGCTGAAGGCTTTTAACTCAAAAATCTTATAACATTTGTTTAATTTGTCGTTTTTTGCTGGGCCTAAAATATAAGTTATTTCACATTAAAAATTTGCATGCTCTCATAGTGTACAAAGTTGACTGCATCCATGTATTTGTTTTGAATTTTTTTTTGAAACTTTGAAATCAGGTTTTCATTTTTTCAGAGGCTCCATGAGCTCTGGTCAGCGATATGTAAGGCGATGCATGAGAAATTTTCCAAAGTCCCTTGTCCAGTCACGGGTTTGTGAACTCATATTTACATGAGCTTGAAAGTGATGCCACTCCTCAAACATCTACGGTTCGTTACTCTGCAGCTCCGCAGTTGATCCCTAAATCCTCTGATCTTGCTAAAATCAAAGCTCACGCGCAGCTGTGGTCTTGGAAGTTTTATCCGACCCAGCCTGTTTGGGGTCTCTAGCTTGCAGACATGCACACTTGTGCTAGCTGCGGATGTTGCACCCTCAAAGGTTCACGTTGCTTAAATTGTAAGGCATGCAGTGGTGTCTGATTTGAAGCAATGAAGCAAGGCAGATATGGAGCTCTCGTCCTCGAGATCAATTCTTTCTGAACATTTCCAAGTCTGTTCTATTTTCAGAGGGGGTGGTCATTCTTCATGAAACTATTCATGAGTTACATAATAAGAAGTTGGATGGGGTTTTATTTAAGATTGACTTCGAAAAGGCATATGATAAAGTGAAATGGTCATTCTTACAACAGACTTTGAGGATGAAGGGGTTTGCTCCTGAATGGTGTAGGATGATCAGTCAATATGTCCAAGGGGGTAGTGTAGGAGTAAAGGTAAATAATGGCATTGGTCATTATTTCCAAACAAAAAAAGGTTTGAGACAAGATGATCCTTTATCACCTATTCATTTTAATATTATGGCGGACATGCTTGCTATCTTAATTGAGAGAGCAAAAAATGATGATCAGGTAGGGGGACTTATTCCTCACCTTGTTGAAGGGGGGATCTCTATCCTACAATATGCTGATGATACTATCTTTTTCTTGGAACATGATCTCCACAAATCAGTAAATATGAAACTAATTCTATGTCTTTTTGAAGAGCTCTCCGGGCTTAAAATTAATTTTCACAAGAGCGAGATTTTTTGTTTTGGGAAGGCAAATGATGAAGTGGACCAGTATAAACAGATCTTTGGATGTGACGCTGGTTCTCTACCTTTTAAATACTTAGGTATTCCTATCCACTTTAGAAAGCTTAGAATTTCTGATTGGTATCCAGTGGAGACCCGATTTGAGAGCAAATTGGGATGCTGGAAAGGCAAATTATTGTCCTATGGGGACAGACTTGTCCTTATCAATTCAGTTTTAACAAGCTTACCGATGTTCATGCTATCTTTTCTAGAAATACCTGTCGGGGTAAGGAAAAGATTGGATTTTTATAGGTCTCGTTTCTTCTGGCAATCTGAGGAAAATAAAAGAAAATATAGGCTCACCAAGTGGAATATCGTCTGCAGACCCAAGGATCAAGGGGGTCTTGGTATTGAGGTCCTTGAATTAAAAAATAGATGTTTATTGAGTAAGTGGCTTTATAAACTTCTTAACGAGGATGGGGTGTGGCAGGAGTTGCTGCAGAATAAATACCTAAGACAAAAGACCTTATCCGAGGTACAAGCTAAACCAACAGACTCTCCCTTTTGGAAGGGATTGATGAAGGTCAAGGACGATTTTTTTAAAAGAGGATTTTTACAGGTAGGTAATGGTACGAATATCCGTTTCTGGGAAGATACCTGGTTAGCTAATACACCATTAGCACAACAATATCCATCCTTATATAGCATTGTGCATCACAAGAATGTAACAGTAGCTCATGTGTTAGCCCAAACGCCTCTGAATATCAGTTTCAGAAGGCTGTTGGTGGGAAACAAATGGTCTTTATGGTTGCAGTTATGCCGAAGACTTATGAGGATTAATTTATCTGATGAGAAGGATCAGTTTGTTTGGAAATTCACAACAAATGGCGTGTTTACAGCGAAATCTATGTATGAGGATCTTATGAATGACCATACCCCTTTTTTGCGAAAGTATCTTTGAAAAGTTAAAGTTCCTTTAAAGATAAAAATATTTATGTGGTTCTTAAGCAATAAAGTTTTACTTACTAAAGATAATTTAGCCAAAAGAAGATGGAATGGTTGTACAAAATGTGTTTTTTGTGGTGAGCAGGAGACTATTGAGCATTTGTTCATCACTTGTCCTTTAGCTAAAATTCTTTGGCGTACGATTAATTTTACTTTTGCTCTCCCACCTCCAACCAATATACCACTATGTTGTAATATGCCAGTCGTTGATATGAGATTCACGAAGTACCAATCCGCAAATATTACATTCCTTAGAGTAGTACAACAGAACATAGCAGGTCCATACCTCATTCATTTATTATTACAAGCAACATGTACATATCATCTCGGAGCTCCTCTTGAGTCCTTGATACGTCTCAAACGTATCTATAATTTCTTATGTTTCTATACTTTTATGACAATACTTGAATGTTTTATACATACTTTACATCATTATTATACATTTTCCGGCACTAACCTAATAACAAGATGCCGAAGCGCCGTTGTTGTTTTCTGCTGTTTTTGGTTTCAGAAATCCTACAAAGGAAATATTCTCGGAATTGGACGAAATCAACGCCCAGGGTCTTATTTTTCCACGAAGCTTCCAGAAGACCGAGGGAGAAACGAAGTGGGTCCACGAGGCGCCGACACAACAGAGCGGCGCGGCCTGGCCCCTGGCCGCGCGGCCCTGGCGTGTGGGGCCCTCGCGTCGCCCCCTGACCTACCCTTCCGCCTACTTAAAGCCTTCGTCGCGAAACCCTCTGTACCGATGATGTCTACTCACGCTTCTTTTCCTGTAGACATTGTTGGGCCTCCAATAGCAGAGGTTTGTAGAACAGCAGCAAGTTTTCCCTTAAGTGGATTACCCAAGATTTATCGAACTCAGGGAGGAAGAGGTCAAAGATATCCCTCTCAAGCAACCCTGCAATCACGATACAAGAAGTCTCTTGTGTCCCCAACACACCTAATACACTTCTCAGATGTATAGGTGCACTAGTTCGGCGAAGAGATGGTGAAATACAAGTAGTATGGATGTATATGAGTGGTAATAGAAATCTGAATAAAATATGGCAGCGAGTAAACATGCAACAAAACAGTAAATAAACGGGGATTCGATGTTTGGAAACAAGGCCTAGGGATCATACTTTCACTAGTGGACACTCTCAACATTGATCGCATAATAAATAATAACTTCTCTCATTTGTGCTACATACACTCTTTTGTTGGATGACAAACACCATTCGTTGTGTAGGGCTACAAGAGCTCCTCAAGCCGGAGTTAACAAGCGCCACAACATTCAGCATTCATATTTAAGTAACCTTAGAGCATAATAGATCTTTGTAAAATAAACCAAGAACTAACATAGCATACACACTGTCCACATTACGCTATGAAAGGAGGAATAGATCACATCAATACTATCATAATAATAATTAACTCCACAACCTACAAGAGATCATGATCATAGCCTACGACAAGAACCACATGATGCACACACTGGCACCTTTACACCATGCAGGAGGAATAGACTACTTTAATAACATCACATGAGTAGCACATAGACTAATAGCGATACAAAGCTCATCATATGGATCTCAATCATGCAAGCAATTCATGAGATCATTGTATTGGGGTACAGAGAGAGATTAACCACATAGCTACCGGTACAGCCCTTAGCCTTGAGGGAGAACTACTCCCTCCTCATCATGGGAGACAGCGATGGCGGTGAAGATGGCGGTGGTGTCGATGGAGAAGCCTTCCGGGGACACTTCCCCGTCCCGGCGGCGTGCCGGAACAGAGACTCCTGTCCCCCAGATCTTGGTTTCGCGATGGCGGCGGCTCTGGAAGGTTTCTCGTACCGTGGCTTATGTTTTTAGGGTTTTCACATCAGGGGTTTTATATAGGCGAAGGGGCGATGTCGGTGGAGACCTGGTGCAGCCAGACCATAGGGGGCGCGCCCACCCCCTGGCCGCGCCGCCTTGTGGGGTGGGGCCCCGGCTCCCTCTGGCGCCTCTCGGTGTTCTCGAAGCTTCGTGGAATTCTAAGATGTTGGATTTCGTCCAATTCCGAGAATATTTCCTTACTAGGATTTCTGAAACCAAAACAGCAGAAAACAGGAACTGGCACTTCGGCATCTCGTCAATAGGTTAGTTCCGGAAAATGCATCAAAACGATATAAAGTGTGAACAAAACATGTAGGTATTGTCATAAAACAAGCATGGAACATCAGAAATTATAGATACATTTGAGACGTATCAAGCATCCCCAAGCTTAGTTCCTACTCGCCCTCGAGTAGGTAAACGATAACAACAAATAATTTCTGAAGTGACATGCTACCAACATAATCTTGATCAACATTATTGTAAAGCATATGAGATGAATGGAGTGATCTGAAACAAAAGATTGCTAACAAAGATAATGACTAAACAAATGAATCATATAGCAAAACTTTCCATGAATAGTACTTTCAAGACAAGCATCAACAAGACTTGCATAAGAGCTAACTCATACGCAATAAATTCAAAGTAGAATGCATTGAAGCAACACAAAGGATGATTAAGTTTCAGCAATTGCTTTCAACTTGTAACATATATATCTCATGGATATTTGTCAACATAGAGTAATATAACAAATGCAATAAGTAAACATGTAAGAATCAATGCACACAGTTAACACAAGTGTTTGCTTCTAAGATAGAAAGAAGTAGGTAAACTGACTCAACATAAAGTAAAATAATGGCCCTTCGCAGAGGGAAGCATGGATTACTATTTTTGTGCTAGAGCTTTTGTTTTGAAAACATAGAAACAATTTTGTCAACGGTAGTAATAATTCATATGTGCTATGCATAATACTTCCTACAAGTTGCAAGTCTCATGCATAGAGTACTAATAGTGCTCGCACCTTGTCCTAATCAGCTCGGATAACACGGATTATCATTGCATGACATATGTTTCAACCAAGTGTCACAAAGGGGTACCTCTATGCCGCCTGTACAAAGGTCTAAGGAGAAAGCACGCATTGGATTTCTCGCTTTTGATTATTCTCAACTTAGACATCCATACTGGGACAACATAGACAACAGATAATGGACTCCTCTTTTAATGCTTAAGCATTCAACAACAGATAATATTCTCATAAGAGATTGAGGTTGTATGTCCAAACTGAAACTTCCACCATGATACATGGCTTTAGTTAGCGGCCCAATGTTCTTCTCTAACATATGCATACTCAAACCATTTTATCATGAAATCGCACTTACTTCAGACAAGACGAACATGCATAGCATCTCACATGATATCCAACAAAGGTAAAAAGTTGATGGCGTCCCCAGAAACATGGTTACCGCTCAACAAGCAACTTATAAGAACTAAGACACATAACTACATATTCATCACCACAATAGTTTTTAAGCTATTTGTCCCATGAGCTATATATTGCAAAGATAAAGGAATGAAATTTTAAAGGTAGCACTCAAGTAATTTACTTTGGAATGGCAGAAAAATACCACATAGTAGGTAGATATGGTGGACACAAATGGCATGGGTTTTGGCTCAAGGTGTTTGGATGCACGAGAAGAATTCCTCTCAATACAAGGCTTAGGCTAGCAAGGTTGTTCGAAGCAAACACAAGTATGAACAGGTACAGCAAAACTTACACAAAAACATATTGCAAGCATTATAAGACTCTACACTGTCTTCCTTGTTGTTCAAACACTTTACCAGAAAATATCTAGACTTAGAGAGACCAATCATGCAAACCAAATTTTAACAAGCTCTATGGTAGTTCTCCATTAATAGATTAAACTACATGATGCAAGAGCTTAAACATGATCTAATGAGAGCTCAAAACAATTGCCAAGTTTCAAGTTATTCAAAACCATATGAAGCATTTTCTGATTCCAACCAAATAGCAACAAGTGAAGCGATCAACTTTCGCCCTTGAACATTAAAAGCAAAAAATGAAGAACACTAGTGTTCATATGAAAAAGCGGAGCGTGTCTCTCTCCCACACATGAGCATTAATTTATTCAGAGAATGAAAACAACAAAACAAAAATAAAAGCACACAGACGCTCCAAGTAAAGTACATAGGATGTGACGGAATAAAAATATAGTTTCACTAGAAGTGACCTGATAAGTTGTCGATGAAGAAGGGGATGCCTTGGGCATCCCCAAGCTTAGATGCTTGAGTCTTCTTAAAATATGCAGGGATGAACCACCGGGGCATCCCCAAGCTTAGACCTTTCACTCTTTTTGATCATAGTATATCATCCTCTTCTCTTGACCCTTGAAAACTTCCTCCACACCAAACTTCAAGCAAACTCATTAGAGGGTTAGTGCATAATAAAAATTCACATGTTCAGAGGTGACACAATCATTCTTAACACTTCTGTACATTGCACAAAGCTTCTGAAAGTTAATGGAACAAAGAAACTCATTCAACATAGCAAAAGCGGCAATGCGAAATAAAAGGCAGAATCTGTCAAAACAGA
Source organism: Lolium multiflorum (assembly GCA_030979885.1). Classification (NCBI taxonomy): domain Eukaryota; kingdom Viridiplantae; phylum Streptophyta; class Magnoliopsida; order Poales; family Poaceae; genus Lolium; species Lolium multiflorum. The sequence continues at coordinate 129,982,465 of CM061753.1, read as the reverse complement.
ACAGTCCGTAAAGACGAATTTTTCAGGGGCACTTAACTTGCTCAAACGGAAAAACTCAAAACTAATGAAAGTTGCGTACATATCTGAGGATCACTCACGTAAATTTGCAGATTTTTCTGAGTTACCTACAGAGATTCTGCGCGAATTCGTGACAGACAGCAAATCTGTTTCTGCGCAGTAATCCAAATCTAGCATCAACTTTACCATAGAGACTTTACTTGGCACAAAAACATGATAAGGAGAGGTTGCTACAGTAGTAAACAACTTCCAAGACTCAAAAAAAAACAGTAGTAAAATAAACACATGGGTTATCTCCCAAGAAGTTCTTTCTTTATAGCCATTAAGATGGGCTCAGCAATTTTAATGATACTCGCGCAAGAAATAAGAGTTGAAGCAAAAGAGAGCATCAAGAAGAAAATTCAAAACACATTTAAGCCTAACCCACTTCCTATGAAAAGGAATCTTGTACACAAATAAATTCATGAAGAACAAAGTGGTAAGCATAGAAAAGCAACACAAACGCAATTTCAAGATTCTCAACATAAAGAGGGGAAACTTAATATTATTAAGATGCATATAACCATGTTTCCCTCTCTCATAATAACTTTCAGTAGCATCATGAACAAACTCAACAATATAACTATCACATAAAGCATTCTTGTCATGAGCCACATGCATAAAATTATTACTCTCCACATAAGCATAATCAATTTTATTAGTTGTAGTGGGAGCAAATTCAACAAAGTAGCTATCATTATTATTCTCATCAAGTGTAGGAGGCATAGTATAATCATAGTAAAATTTACTCTCCATAGTAGGCGGCACCAAAAGACCACTATCACTATAATCATCATAAATATGAGGCAAAGTATCATCAAAGAAAATTTTCTCCTCGATGCTTGGGGGACTAAAAATGTCATGCTCATCAAAACCAGCTTCCCCAAGCTTAGAATTTTCCATATCATTAGCAACAATGGTGTTCAAAGCGTTCATACTAATATCATTGCTACTAGCATGCAAATAAGATTCCATAGGTTTTTTAATTTTCGCAGCAAACAATCCATGTCTTAACTCAGGAAATAGAATAAGAAGCTCACTGTTGCTTTCCATTATGCCTAACTAGTGTAAACAAGAAACCAAAAGATGCAATTGCAGGATCTAAAGGAAATAGCTTCGAGCACTTACAACGGCAACAGAAAATAACTTAGTTACCTGGACCGGAGTATGAGTGCCTTTTACCTTACCTCCCCGGCAACGGCGCCAGAAAATAGCTTGATGTCTACTCACGCTTCTTTTCCTGTAGACAGTGTTGGGCCTCCAAGAGCAGAGGTTTGTAGAACAACATCAAGTTTTCCCTTAAGTGGATCACCCAAGGTTTATCGAACTCAGGGAGGAAGAGGTCAAAGATATCCCTCTCAAGCAACCGTGCAATCACGATACAAGAAGTCTCTTGTGTCCCCAACACACCTAATACACTTGTCAGATGTATAGGTGCACTAGTTCGGCGAAGAGATGGTGAAATACAAGTAGTATGGATGTATATGAGTGGTAATAGCAATCTGAATAAAATATGGAAGCGAGTAAACATGCAACAAAACAGTAAGTAAGCGGTGATTCGATGTTTGGAAACAAGGCCTAGGGATCATACTTTCACTAGTGGACACTCTCAACATTGATCGCATAATAAATAATAACTTCTCTCATTTGTGCTACATACACTCTTTTGTTGGATGACAAACACCAGTCGTTGTGTAGGGCTACAAGAGCTCCCTCAAGCCGGAGTTAACAAGTGCCACAACATTCAGCATTCATATTTAAGTAACCTTAGAGCATAATAGATCTTTGTAAAATAAACCAAGAACTAACATAGCATACACATTGTCCACATTACGCTATGAAAGGAGGAATAGATCACATCAATACTATCATAATGATAATTAACTCCACAACCTACAAGAGATCATGATCATAGCCTACGACAAGAACCACATGATGCACACACTGGCACCTTTACACCATGCAGGAGGAATAGACTACTTTAATAACATCACATGAGTAGCACATAGACTAATAGCGATACAAAGCTCATCATATGGATCTCAATCATGCAAGCAATTCATGAGATCATTGTATTGGGGTACAGAGAGAGAGATTAACCACATAGCTACCGGTACAGCCCTTAGCCTCGAGGGAGAACTACTCCCTCCTCATCATGGGAGACAGCGATGGCGGTGAAGATGGCGGTGGTGTCGATGGAGAAGCCTTCCGGTGGCACTTCCCCGTCCCGGCGGCGTGCCGGAACAGAGACTCCTGTCCCCCAGATCTTGGCTTCGCGATGGCGGCGGCTCTGGAAGGTTTCTCGTACTGTGGCTTATGTTTTTAGGGTTTTACGTCAGGGGCTTTATATATGCGAAGGGCGATGTCGGTGGAGACCGGGTGCAGCCAGACCATAGAGGCGCGCCACCCCTGGCCACGCCGCCTTGTGGGGGGCCCCGGCCCCCCTCTGGCGCCTCTCGGGTGTTCTGGAAGCTTCGTGGAATTCTAAGATGCTGGGCGTTGATTTCGTCCAATTCCGAGAATATTTCCTTACTAGGATTTCTGAAACCAAAAACAGCAGAAAACAGGAACAGGTTAGTTCCGGAAAATGCATCAAAACGATATAAAGTGTGAACAAAACATGTAGGTATTGTCATAAAACAAGCATGAAACATCAGAAATTATAGATACGTTTGAGACGTATCAACCGAGAGCCACGATACGGAAAACCTTCCAGAGACGCCGCCGCCGCCAATCCCATCTCGGGGGATTCAGGAGATCGCCTCCGCACCCTGCCGGAGAGGGGAATCATCACCGGAGGGCTCTACATCATCATGCCCGCCTCCGGATTGATGCGTGAGTAGTTCATCCTTGGACTATGGGTCCATAGCAGTAGCTAGATGGTTGTCTTCTCCTCTTGTGCTATCATGTTTAGATCTTGTGAGCTGTCTAACATGATCAAGATCATCTATTTGTAATGCTACATGTTGTGTTTGGCGGGATCTGATGAATATAGAATATTATGTCAAGTTGATTATCAATCTATCATATATGTGTTGTTTATGTTCTTGCATGCTCTCCGTTGCTAGTAGAGGCTCTGGCCAAGTTGATACTTGTAACTCCAAGAGGGAGTATTTATGCTCGATAGTGGGTTCATGCCTCCATTTAATCTGGGACAGTGACAGAAAGTTCTAAGGTTGTGGATGTGCTGTTGCTACTAGGGATATAACATCAATGCTTTGTCTAAGGATATTTGTGTTGATTACATTACGCACCATATTAATGCAATTGTCTGTTGTTTACAACTTAATACTGGAAGGGTTGCGGATGCTAACCCGAAGGTGGACTATTTAGGCATAGATGCATGCTGGATAGCGGTCTATGTACTTTGTCGTAATGCCCTGATTAAATCTCATAGTAATCATCATTGATATGTATTGAATCTTTATTTGTCAATTGCCCACCTGTAATTTGTTCACCCAGCATGCTATTTATCTTATTGGAGAGACACCACTAGTGAACTGTGGACCCTGGTCCATTCTTTTACATCTAAATACAATCTACTGCAATCATTGTTCTCTAATGTTCTTTGCAAACAAATACCATCTTCCACACAATACGTTTAATCCTTTGTTTTCAGCAAGCCGGTGAGATTGACAACCTCACTGTTACGTTGGGGCAAAGTATCTTGATTGTGTTGTGCAGGTTCCATGTTGGCGCCGGTTTCACTGGTGTTGCGCCGCACTACACTCCTCCACCAACAACCTTCACGTGTTCCTTGATTCCTACTGGTTCGATAACCTTGGTTTCTTTCTGAGGGAAATTTGCTTCTATACGCATCACACCTTCCTCTTGGGGTTCCCAACGGACGTGTGCATCACGCGCATTGATACGTCCAATTTGCATCACTATTTTATATCATAATTTGTTGTTATTCATTGATATATTTCATATTGGGACACAATACTTATGTCATTTCATCTATTTTGCATGTTTCATCATTTTTGGAGGATCGAGCACCGGAGCCAGGATTCTGCTGGAAAAAGCACCGTCAGAACGCAATATTTCGGAAGATCAACTGTGGAAGAAAATTATACGAAAAATTCTATTTTTCCAGATGACGGAGGGAGCCAGAAGGGGGAGAAGAGGGGACCCAGGTGGGCACCATACGGCGCGGCCCATGGCCTGGCCGCGCCACCCTGTGGTGTGGGGGCCCCACAGCCCCTTTCGCCTCCTTTTCTTCGCGTACTCTTCGTCCCGAAAACCTAAGCCACAGGGGGTACCTCACGAGAGTTACAGCCGCCTCTGCGGGGAGAACACCAGAGAGAAAGAGCTCTCCGGCGGGCAGGAACCGGCGGGGAAATTCCCTCCGGGAGGGGGAAATCGACGCCATCGCCATCGTCATCGAGCTGGATGATACGCGTAGATGCACACGTCCGTTGGGAACCCCAAGTGGAAGGTATGATGCGTATAGAAGCAAGTTTCCCATGAAACCAAGGTTTAATCGAACCAGAGGAGCCAAGAAGCACGTTGAAGGTTGATGGTCGCGAAATGTGATGCGGCGCAACACCGGGGCCAACGTGGAATCTGCACAACAAAACCAAAGTACTTTGCCCCAACGAAACAGTGAGGTTGTCAATCTCACCCGCTTGCTGTAACAAAGGATTAAACGTATCGAGTGGAAGATGTTTGCAAAGAAAACAGTAAAACACAATTGCAGTAGATTGTATGCTATGTAAAGAATAGGACCGGGGTCCACAGTTCACTAGAGGTGTCTCTCCCATAAGATAAAAGCATGTTGGGTGAACAAATTACAGTCGGGCAATTGACAAATAGAGAAAGTCATAACAATGCATATACATGATATGATAAATATAGTGAGATTTAATTGGGCATTACGACAAAGTACATAGACCGCCATCCAACTGCATCTATGCCTAAAAAGTCCACCTTCAGGTTATCATCCGAACCCCATTCAGTATTAAGTTGCTAAGCAACAGACAATTGCATTAAGTATGGTGCGTAATGTAATCGACAACTACATCCTTAGACATAGAATCAATGTTTTATCCCTAGTGGCAACAGCACATCACAACCTTAGAACTTTCTGTCACTGTCCCAGGTGTCAATGAAGGCATGAACCCACTATCGAGCATAAATACTCCCTCTTGGAGGTAAGAGTAAAAACTTGGCCAGAGCCTCTACTAATAACGGAGAGCATGCAAGATCATAAACAACACATAAACAATAGATTGATAATCACCATAACATAGTATTCTCTATCCATCGGATCCCGACAAACACAACATATAGTATTACATATAGATGATCTTGATCATGTTAGGCAGCTCACAAGATCCAACAATGAAGCACAATTAGGAGAAGACGACCATCTAGCTACTGCTATGGACCCATGGTCCAGGGGTGAACTACTCACTCATCACTCCGGAGGCGATCATGGCGATGAAGAGTCCTCCGGGAGATGAATCCCCTCTCCGGCAGGGTGCCGGAGGCGATCTCCTGAATCCCCGAGATGGGATTCGGCGGCGGCGTCTCCGGAAGGTTCTCCGTATCGTGGCTCTCGGTACTGGGGGTTTCGCGACGAGGCTATTTGTAGGCGGAAGGGTAGGTCGGAGGCGGCGCGAGGGCCCACACCACAGGCCGGCGCGGCCAGGGCCTGGGCGCGCGCCGCTATGGTGTGGCCACCTCGTGGCCCCACTTCTTTCCCTCTTCGGTCTTCTGGAAGCTCCGTGCAAAAATAGGACCCCGGGCGAAGATTTCGTCCAATTCCGAGAATATTTCCTTACTAGGATTTCTGAAACCAAAAACAGCAGAAAACAGCAACGGCTCTTCGGCATCTTGTTAATAGGTTAGTTCCAAAAAATAAAATATGACATATAATGTGCATAAAACATGTAGGTATCATCAATAAAGTAGCATGGAACATAAGAAATTATCGATACGTTGGAGACGTATCAGCATCCCCAAGCTTAGTTCTGCTCGTCCCGAGCAGGTAAAACGATAACAAAGATAATTTCTGAAGTGACATGCCATCATAATCTTGATCATACTATTTGTAAACATATGTAATGAATGCAGCGATCAAAACAAAGGTAATGACATGAGTAAACAAGTGAATCATAAAGCAAAGACTTTTCATGAATAGTACTTCAAGACAAGCATCAATAAGTCTTGCATAAGAGTTAACTCATAAAGCAATAAATCAAAGTAAAGGTATTGAAGCAACACAAAGGAAGATTAAGTTTCAGCGGTTGCTTTCAACTTATAACATGTATATCTCATAGATATTGTCAACATAAAGTAATATAACAAGTGCAATATGCAAATATGTAGGAATCAATGCACAGTTCACACAAGTGTTTGCTTCTTAAGGTGGAAGGAGATAGGTAAACTGACTCAACAATAAAAGTAAAAGAAAGGTCCTTCAAAGAGGAAAGCATCGATTGCTGTATTTGTGCTAGAGATTTTATTTTGAAAACATGAAACAATTTTGTCAACGGTAGTAATAAAGCATATGAGTTATGTAAATTATATCTTACAAGTTGCAAGCCTCATGCATAGTATACTAATAGTGCCCGCACCTTGTCCTACTTAGCTTGGACTACCGGATCTTTGCATGCCATGTTTCAACCAAGTGTCACAAAGGGGTACCTCCATGCCGCCTGTACAAAGGTCTAAGGAGAATGCTCGCATTTTGGATTTCTCGCTTTTGATTATTCTCAACTTAGACATCCATACCGGGACAACATGGACAACAGATAATGGACTCCTCTTAAATGCATAAGCATGTAGCAATGATTATTATTCTCATATGAGATTGAGGATATATGTCCAAAACTGAAACTTCCACCATGATTCATGGCTTTAGTTAGCGGCCCAATGTTCTTCTCTAACAATTTTGCATGCTCCAACCACTAAAATGATAGATCCTTCAGACAAGACGGACATGCATAGCAACTCACATGATATTCAACAATAGTTGATGGCGTTCCCCAGAAGCATGGTTATCGCACAACAAGCAACTTAATAAAAGATAAAGTGCATAAGTACATATTCAATACTACGATAGTTTTTAAGGCTATTTTGTCCCATGAGCTATATATTGCAAAGGTGAATGATGGAATTTTAAAGGTAGCACTCAAGCAATTTACTTTGGAATGGCGGAGAAATACCATGTAGTAGGTAGGTATGGTGGACACAAATGGCATAGTGGTTGGCTCAAGGATTTTGGATGCATGAGAAGTATTCCCTCTCGATACAAGGTTTAGGCTAGCAAGGTTATTTGAAGCAAACTCAAGGATGAACCGGTGCAGCAAAACTCACATAAAAGACATATTGTAAACATTATAAGACTCTACACCGTCTTCCTTGTTGTTCAAAACTCAATACTAGATATTATCTAGACCTTAGAGAGACCAAATATGCAAATCAAATTTTAGCAAGCTCTATGTATTTCTTCATTAATGGGTGCAAAGCATATGATGCAAGAGCTTAAACATGAGCACAACAATTGCCAAGTATCACATTATCCAAGACATTTTAGAATTACTACATGTAGCATTTTCCAATTCCAACCATATAACAATTTAACGAAGAAGAAACTTCGCCATGAACATTATGAGTAAAGCCTAAGGACATATGTGTCCATATGCAACAGCGGAGCGTGTCTCTCTCCCACAAAGTGAATGCTAGGATCCATTTTATTCAAACAAAAACAAAAACAAAAACAAACCGACGCTCCAAGTAAAGAACACAAGATGTGATTGAATAAAAATATAGTTTCAGGGAGGAACCTGATGATGTTGTCGATGAAGAAGGGGATGCCTTGGGCATCCCCAAGCTTAGACGCTTGAGTCTTCTTAGAATATGCAGGGGTGAACCACGGGGCATCCTCAAGCTTAGAGCTTTCACTCCTCTTGATCATAGTATATCATTCTCCTCTCTTGACCCTTGAAAACTTCCTTCACACCAAACTTCAAGCAAACTCATTAGAGGGTTAGTGCACAATTAATAATTCACATGTTCAGAGGTGACACAAACATTCTTTACACTTCTGGACATTGCATAAAGCTACTGGACATTAATGGATCAAAGAAATGAATCCGGGCTGTGCTCCGGTGTCCCCCCCTGGTGAAAAACGTTCAGGTGGTAAACATGCGTTTGGTTCGTGACCAGAAAATATGGATGATCCCATCCCAAAAGCCGAATATTTCTGAGAAAGGCTAGACCATATGATCCGTGAATTTCATGACTAATCTCACTAGCCGCCTGAGAATCCATGGCCGTCGACGCGACTCCGACACCTGCCACCGTCGTATGTGTGGCTCCCCAGCTCAGCGGCGGCCACCATGTCACGGCGAGCGGTGGGCTTGCTTTTCCGCGTGGCTCCCCAGCTCGACATCGGCGGCCTCCAGGGCGCGGTAAGCGGCGGGCTTGATTTTCAACGTGGCTCCCTAGCTCGGCGGCGGCGGCCTCCATGGCGTGGCGAGCAACGAGCTTGCTACGTCTGCGCCACACCCAGTCGACAGAAACGGCCTCGCTAAATATGTGCGGGTAGTGACCTTGCTAGGCACGGGTAGGCGGCCGCCCGCTAGGTCCGGCCTCCACCACAAAGGGAAAAGGACCCGTTAATTACATATTAACCGGTGTGTTAATGGCATATTTATTCTTTTCTATTAATCGTTAATTAAACATATTTTATCCCATCCCATCCCGTACATGTTTGCCCATGAACCAAACACACATGTTAAGTCAACCCACGAAGGGGTATCAGCAGATCCTAGCCGTCTAAATAGAACGTCGTTCACAAGGGGGGGACACCGGAGCAATAGCCAATGAATCCAACATAGCAAAAGAGGCAATGCTAAAAGGCAGAATCTGTCAAAAACAGAACAGTCCGTAAAGACGAATTTAAATCTAGCACCAGACTTGCTCAAATGGAAAAACTCAAAACTAATGAAAGTTGCGTAAATATCTGAGGATCACGCTGGTAAATTGGCAGATTTTTTCGAATTTTCTACAGAGAACTGTGCCCAGATTCGTGACAGACAGCAATGCTGTTTCTGCGCAGCGATCCCAAATATAACATCAACTTTGACATAGAAACTTTACTTGGCACAAAAACATGATAAGGAGAGGTTGCTACAGTAGTAAACAACTTCCAAGACTCAACAAAACAAAAAATTGCTGTAGTAAAAACATGGGTTGTCTCCCATAAGCGCTTTTCTTTAAGGCGCAGAAAGTGCAAATCAAGTAACATCGAGAGATGAAGCATCAACATCATAACTTGTTCTAATAATAGAATCAAAAGGCAACTTCATCCTCTTTCTAGGGAAGTGTTCCATACCTTTCTTGAGAGGAAATTGATATTTAATATTACCTTCCCTCATATCAATAACAGCACCAACGGTTCGAAGAAAAGGTCTTCCCAACACAATAGGACAAGATGCATTGCATTCGATATCCAAGACAACAAAATCAACGGGGACAAGGTTATTGTTAACCGTAATGCGCACATTATCAATCCTCCCCAAAGGTTTCTTTTTAACATTATCGGCAAGATTAACATCCAAATAACAATTCTTCAATGGTGGCAAGTCAAGCATATCATAAATCTTTTTAGGCATAACAGAAATACTTGCACCAAGATCACATAAAGCATTACATTCAAAGTCATTGAATTTCATTTTAATGATGGGCTCCCAACCATCTTCTAACTTTCTAGGAATAGAAGTTTCAAGTTTTAGTTTCTCTTCTCTAGCTTTTATGAGAGCATTTGTAATATGTTTTGTAAAGGCTAAATTTATAGCACTAGCATTAGGACTTTTAGCAAGTTTTTGTAAGAACTTTATAACTTCAGAGATGTGGCAATCATCAAAATCTAAATCATTATGAGCTACAGCAATGGGATCATTGTTCCCAAGGTTGGAAAAAATTTCAGCAGTTTTATCACAAGCAGTTTCAGCAGTTTTAGCAATTTCAGGCAGTTTTGTTCGCTTTGCACTAGGAGTAGAAACATTGCCAACACCAATTATTTTACCATTGATAGTAGGAGGTGCAGCAACATGTGAATCATTATCATTACTAATGGTGGTGATAGTCCAAACTTTAGCTACATTATTCTCTTTAGCTAGTTTTTCATTTTCTTCTCTATCCCACCTAGCACGCAATTCAGCCATTAATCTTATATTCTCATTAATTCTAACTTGGATGGCATTTGCTGTAGTAGTAATCTTATTATCAATATCATTATTAGGCATAACTTTCAATTTTAAAAGATTAACATCAGAGGCAAGTCTATCAACTCTAGAAGCAATAATATCAATTTTATCAAGCTTTTCCTCAACAGATTTGTTAAAAGCAGTTTGTGTACTAATAAATTCTTTAAGCATAGCTTCAAGACCAGAGGGTACACTCCTATTATTATTGTAAGAATTCCCATAAGAATTACCATAACCATTACCATTAGCAGAAGGATATGGCCTATAGTTATTACCAGAGTTGTTCCTATAAGCATTGTTGTTGAAATTATTATTTTTAATGAAATTCACATCAACATTTTCTTCTTGAGCAACCAATGAAGCTAAAGGAACATTATTTGGATCAACATTAGATCTACCATTCACAAGCATAGACATAATCACATCAATCTTATCACTCAAGGAAGAGGTTTCTTCAACAGAATTTACCTTCTTACCTTGTGGAGCTCTTTCCGTGTGCCATTCAGAGTAATTTATCATCATATCATCAAGAAGTTTTGTAGCCGCCCCCAATGTGATGGACATAAAGGTACCTCCAGCAGCTGAATCCAATAAATTCCGCGAAGAAAAATTTAGTCCTGCATAGAAGGTTTGGATGATCATCCAAGTAGTCAGTCCATGGGTTGGGCAATTCTTTACCAAAGTTTTCATTCTCTCCCATGCTTGAGCAACATGTTCAGTATCTAATTGCTTAAAATTCATTATGCTACTTCTCAAAGATATAATTTTAGCGGGAGGATAATATCTACCAATAAAAGCATCCTTACATTTAGTCCATGAATCAATACTATTCTTAGGCAAAGATAGCAACCAATCTTTAGCTCTTCCTCTTAACGAGAAAGGAAACACTTTCAATTTAATAATATCACCATATACATCCTTATACTTTTGCATTTCACAAAGTTCAACAAAATTATTGAGATGGGCAGCATCATCAGAACTAACACCAGAAAATTGATCTCTCATGACAAGATTTAGTAAAGCAGGTTTAATTTCAAAGAATTCTGTTGTAGTAGCAGGTGGAGCAATAGGTGTGCATAGGAAATCATTATTATTTGCATTTGTGAAGTCACACAACTTAGTATTTTCAGGGGTATTCATTTTAGCAACGGTAAATAAAACAAACTAGATAAAGTAAATGCAAGTAACTATTTTTTGTGTGTTTTTGATATAGAGAGCAAGACAGTAAATAAAGTAAAACTAGCAACTAATTTTTTTGTGTTTTGTTTAGGTGCAGCAAACAAAGTAGTAAATAAAATAAAGCAAGACAAAAACAAAGTAAAGAGATTGAGAAGTGGAGACTCCCCTTGCAGCGTGTCTTGATCTCCCCGGCGCCAGAAATTTAGCTTGATACGCGTAGATGCACACGTCCGTTGGGAACCCCAAGTGGAAGGTATGATGCGTATAGAAGCAAGTTTCCCTCAGTATGAAACCAAGGTTTAATCGAACCAGTAGGAGCCAAGAAGCACGTTGAAGGTTGATGGTCGCGAAATGTGATGCGCAACACCAGGATTCCGGCGCCAACGTGGAATCTGCACAACAAAACCAAAGTACTTTGCCCTAACGAAACAGTGAGGTTGTCAATCTCACCGGCTTGCTGTAACAAAGGATTAAACGTATCGAGTGGAAGATGTTTGCAAAGAAAACAGTAAAACACAATTGCAGTAGATTGTATGCTATGTAAAGAATAGGACCGGGGTCCACAGTTCACTAGAGGTGTCTCTCCCATAAGATAAAAGCATGTTGGGTGAACAAATTACAGTCGGGCAATTGACAAATAGAGAAAGGCATAACAATGCATATACATGATATGATAATTATAGTGAGACTTAATTGGGCATTACGACAAAGTACATAGACCGCCATCCAACTGCATCTATGCCTAAAAAGTCCACCTTCAGGTTATCATCCGAACCCCATTCAGTATTAAGTTGCTAAGCAACAGACAATTGCATTAAGTATGGTGCGTAATGTAATCGACAACTACATCCTTAGACATAGAATCAATGTTTTATCCCTAGTGGCAACAGCACATCACAACCTTAGAACTTTCTGTCACTGTCCCAGGTGTCAATGAAGGCATGAACCCACTATCGAGCATAAATACTCCCTCTTGGAGTTAAGAGCAAAAACTTGGCCAGAGCCTCTACTAATAACGGATAGCATGCAAGATCATAAACAACACATAAACAATAGATTGATAATCACCATAACATAGTATTCTCTATCCATCGGATCCCGACAAACACAACATATAGTATTACATATAGATGATCTTGATCATGTTAGGCAGCTCACAAGATCCAACAATGAAGCACAATTAGGAGAAGACGACCATCTAGCTACTGCTATGGACCCATGGTCCAGGGTGAACTACTCACTCATCACTCCGGAGGCGATCATGGCGATGAAGAGTCCTCCGGAGATGAATCCCTCTCCGGTGCCGGAGGCGATCTCCCGAATCCCCCGAGATGGGACGGCGCGGCGGCGTCTCCGGAAGGTTTTCCGTATCGTGGCTCTCACTGGGGGTTTCGACGGAGGCTATTTGTAGGCGGAAGGTAGGTCGAGGCGGCGCGAGGGCCCACACAGGCCGGCGCGGCCAGGGCCTGGGCCGCGCCGCCTATGGTGTGGCCACCTCGTGGCCCCACTTCTTTCCCTCTTCGGTCTTCTGGAAGCTCCGTGCAAAAATAGGACCCTGGGCGAAGATTTCGTCTAATTCGAGAATATTTCCTTACTAGGATTTCTGAAACCAAAAACAGCAAAACAAAGAACTGGCTCTTCGGCATCTTGTTAATAGGTTAGTTCCAGAAAATGCATAAATATGACATATAATGTGCATAAAACATGTAGGTATCATCAATAAAGTAGCATGGAACATAAGAAATTATCGATACGTTGGAGACGTAGCTTGACATCATCTCCATCATCATCATCATCATCTCCACCATCTACACCGCCATCACCACCGCTGCACCTCGTCACCGCTGTAACAATTTGGGTTGGATCTTGATTGTTTGATAGGGGAAACTCTCCCGGCGCTATTCTCTACTTGTTATTGATGCTATTGAGTGAAACCATTGAACCAAGGTTTATGTTCAGATTGTTATTCATCATCATATCACCTCTGATTGTATTCCATATGATGTCTCGTGAGTAGTTCGTTTAGTTCTTGAGGACATGGGTGAAGTCTAAATGCTAGTAGTGAATTATGGTTGAGTAATATTCAATGTTATGATATTTAAGTTGTGGTGTCATTCTTCTAGTGGTGTCGTGTGAACGTCGACTACACGACACTTCACCATTTATGGGCCTAGGGGAGTGCATCTTGTATTCGGTTGCTAATTGCGGGGTTGCCGGAGTGACAGAAACCTAAGCCCCCGTTAGTATATCGATGCAAGAGGGATCGCATGATCTCAGAGTTTAAGGCTGTGGTTAGATTTATCTTAATTACTTTCTTGTAGTTGCGGATGCTTGCAAGGGGTATAATCACAAGTATGTATTAGTCCTAGGAAGGGCGGTGCATTAGCATAGGTTCACCCACACAACACTTATCAAAACAATGAAGATTATTTAGCCACATGAAGCGAAAGCACTAGACTAAAATCCCCGTGTGTCCTCAAGAACGTTTGGTCATTATAAGTAAACAAACCGGCTTGTCCTTTGTGTTAAAAAGGATTGGGCCACTCGCTGCAATTATTTCTCTCGCATTTTATTTACTCATACTTTGTTCATCTATTACATCAAAACCCCTTGAATACTTGTTTGTGAGCATTTACAGTGAATCCTTCATCGAAACTGCTGTCAACACCTTCTGCTCCTCGTTGGGATCGACATTCTTACTTATCGAAGATACTACGATACACCCCCTATACTTGTGGGTCATCAAGACTATTTTCTGGCGCCGTTGCCGGGAGTGAAGCGCTATTGGTAAGTGGAATTGGTAAGGAAAACTTTTACTGTTTGTGCTGATTTTATTTTTGCCTGCTGCTATAAGTCATTATGGAGAGATCTCCTCTTCAATTTCTATTTGGGAAATCTACTACTACTGCAACGGTAGTGGATGAAGCGCCAGGTGAGGAAGTAGTACCATATAAAATACCTATGAAAATTATTGAACGTGTTATGGATAACCGCTATGAAGGGGATGGAACTGTCCATCCTGGTGATCATTTATTGTTTTTGCATGAATTATGCGGGTTATTCAAATGTGCAGGTATTTCTATGAATGAAGTTAGAAAGAAACTATTCACTATATCGCTGTCTGGTAAAGCGGCGCACTGGTATAAATTGCTGAAGAATGGTGATTCTATTGATTGGGAGGACATTGTGCCTTTATTTTATTCTAAATTCTATCCTCCAAGTGAAATTCACAAAGATCGGAACCGCATATATAATTTCTGGCCTCATGATGGAGAGAGTATTGCCCAAGCTTGGGGGAGATTGAAGTCTTTAATGCTCAAATGCCCCATTCATGAGCTTCCTGGTAATGTTATTATTGATAATTTCTATGCAAGACTTTCTTTTCAAGACAAGACCTTGCTGGATACTTCTTGTTCTGGATCATTTACACGCAACAAAGAAGAGTTTAAAAGGGACCTTCTTGATCGGATCCAAGAAAATACTGAAGGATGGGAGAACGACAAAGATAGAGAATCAGGTATAATTTATGATTATAAATGCATTGAAGCTTTTATGGATACTGATAAATTTCGTAATATGAGTGCTACATATGTCGGGGGGAAGACCCCGGGTAGGGCAATGGACGCGGAGCGGCCGGCTTGAGGACGGCCGGCTCGCGGCAAAGGCCGGCTGAGGAGCAGCCGGCTGGCTCTAAGTCCTGGTCGGCCTGGCTGCGGCCTTCAACGCTGTAGCTGGGCCGGATTCTACAAGCCATATCCGACTGGGGTTTGTACCTCAGACCGACTCGAGGCTGGCGAGTCTTGCACTGGAAGGAATTGGGTAGGTGATCCGGGTTCAAAGGTCCACGCTGACCTCATCTCCCGTAAAGTACGGGGCACTGTAGAGCAGCAGTGCCACGCGCCGGACAGGCCATCATGGCGTACGTCGGTCCGTACCGGCTACAGAGCATGATGGCGACAGCGACACCACCTCGCCATACCGCTGACCTGAGCAGGCGGATGGGACGTGCCACTATGCTCAACGGCTCCCTGACGTCAACGCCTCGGGAAGGAGCGGGAGCCGGAGCCGGCAAGCCGGCCACTAGACTATAGGGACTTATATGTAAAGTGTCGGTGCCTATATAAACCGTGCCCCAAGGCGGCCCGCTCAATCTTGGCCCGGTGGTAGCTGGTCACCACCTTGTTGTACAAGACGGTGCGTCGCTCGTCAACCGCCTGAAAAAGAGTCAATTGTTTAGGCGAAACCTGGACCGGCTCCTAGCAGCCGGCCCATGCCTCGGAGGGCTACCAGGATAACAATAAAATCGCAGAAAATAAGATAAGAAGCCACCTACCTTGTCAGCATCTTCCAGCGTCGCCAGCTGGGCCATGGCCTCGGCGGCCTTGTTCTTGAGGCTGGCTCGGTAGCCAGAGAAGAGCATCTTCAGGGGCGCCGTGCCAGGCTGCCCCTCCCGACTGATCACCTCGCAGGAGTCCGCCTGGTTCCATGCCTTCTCCATGGTGCCAGCCGAGCCGAAGCTAGAGTCAGAGGCGGACGGCACGCTCACCAGCCGGGCACCCTTGGCCACGTGGAGGCTAGTGGGCGACACCGCCGGGCCCTTCGTCCTCACCAACGCCCGGGAGTCGGCGTCCTTCGAGCGCGCCGGCTCCTCCCGCTGCGGCTCCTTCCCAGCCGGCTCCCCTCGGCGGCCCGGCCGGAGGCGGCGCGGTTGGCCCCGGTGGCCCGCCTCAGCGCGCAGCCCTCCGGCTCCAGCGCGCGCACAGCCCCGCCGGCTCCAGCTCCTGCCGCTGGTGGCGCACCCCGGCCGGCTCCAGTTGCCGGCCCCAGCGGAGGCGCGCGGTGCGGAAACATGTCACCCAGAGTAGGCCCTTGGGCCGACTCGCCCTGGGCGCCCCGCCTGGCGCCGAAGGAGGCGCAGCCGAAGAGGACGCTCCCGCGGGAGGCGGCGAAGCCAGGCGGCGTAACCACGGGCGGCACAACGACAACGGGCGGCGCGCGCGCAAGTGTCGAAGGCGGCGGCGTCGGCTCCCTCTGCCGACGGAACGGCGGCGCAACGCAGCACCGAGCCGGCGGCCCTAATCAAACAAACAAAAGAAGTTAAGTGCGAAGAAAGGAAAGAAAAGGAATCAAACAGTGGAGAAAAAAGGACTTACCCGGCCGTCTCCGGGACCTTCTTGGGCCCTTGCTGGCGCTGCTTCTTGGCCCGGCTCTCCAGCTTGGCCGTGGACCCGCCGGCGGCCCGCTTCTTCTTCGGCGCGGAAGTCGCCGAGGCGGCAGGCGGCCTCGTGCGCAGGGGCACCGCCGGGATCGGCCCCGTGGTGGACGTCGCCGGCTCCTCCTCCTCCCGCTGCTCCGGCGAGGGCGGCGGGTTGTGTTCCCCTTGGCCGCCTTGGTCCGGCGCCTTTGGCAGATCGTCGTCGCCGGCTTGGTCGCCGGCTTGGTCAGCCGGATCAACGAGATCCGGCGTCCAGATCTTCTGCGCCAGGTCGCCGTCTTCAACACCTTGGCGGTCGAAAAGCTAAAAAACAAGATAAGATAAGTTCAAGTCGGCCACGCAGCCGCAAGTCGAAAGTCGCAAGCCAAAACACCAACTTACCAGCTCAGGCGGCGAAGACCGGTCGTAAGGCGGCAGCCCCCAATTCCAATCATCCGGCAGATTGGCCTTGGTGATGCTGTTCACCCGACGAGCCACCTGGAACTTGGAGAGCGCCAGCTTCAACGTCCGGGTCGGATCCAGCTGGCCGGACATGTGCCCGATCTTGTGGATGCGGCTTTGGAGCGGCAGCACCCGGCGCTCGATGTAGGTGCAGAGGAGGTCCTCGGCGCTCAGCCGGCCCCAGTGACACACTCCCCGGAAGTCCCACAGAGGTTTACCTCCGCGTTCTGGTCAGCCGACTTGGCGTTGTGACCCCAGTTGCCGCCGGTGGAGGAGCCGGGTTGAACTCCGGCAGGTTGATCCAGTCGAAGGCCGGGTTGGCGTTCCTCACGTAGAAGAACGACATCTGCCAGTTCTTCACCGAGTCGACAGTCGGGATCTTCGGGAAGTGCGAGCCGGCGCGGGGGTATATGGAGGCGGCGCCGCAGGTCCTCAGGCGACCCTCAGTCATCTGTGACTTGAGGTAGAAGAGCCAGCTCCAGAACTCCACGTCGGGCCACAAGCCGGCGTAGCCCTCCATGAAGGCCACGTAGCAGCTGAGGAGGACGCACGCGTTGGCTGGCAGGTGATGAGGCTGCAAGCCGAAGAAGTCCAGGAAGCGGCGGAAGAAGTGCGAAGCCGGCAGGCCTAGCCCTCGATCGAAGTGCGCTCCGAAGACCACACGTTCGCCGGGTTCCGGTGCGGGTTCGTCCTCCTCGCCGGGCACCCTAGTGATCACCTCCTCAGGAATCCGGCGGAGGCGCACCAGCCGCGCGATGTCGTCCTCGCGCATATACGATCCCCTCCACGAGCCGCTCGGCTGAGCCATCGACGGAGAAGAGGAGGAAGAAGACCACGCAAGATCAAATGGCGAGGAAGAACCGCTCCTCACCGGGGGAGAGCGCGGCGGCGACGAGCGCAACGTCGAGACGCGGGGCCCCGTGGCGCCGGCTTGGCGCGCGAGCGGTTGCTGAACGGCGGAGGATTCCGGCCGCGAATGGTCGCCGGAGTTCGCCAGGAGGTCACCAAGGGGGAAGCGACAACGCGTGAAGCTTTCGAGCGGAGAGAATGGAGCAAGGGAGCGAGGAAGAAGAAGACAGCCTCGGTACCGCTCCCAGGCATTTATAGCCGCCCGGCGCGTCCGTTGCGCTGCCACGTGGCGATCGTGGCCCACGATTGGATTAACTGCGCCATAAACCGTGCCCCACGATGCCGGCAGTTACCAGAAACGGCCGCACCACGCGCCCACAACCGCAGAAATCCGGAGGGGTGATATGACCAGACGAAACGACCACACCGACCAGCCGTCGAACGGTCGAGTCGGCTCGAGGCGGCGGAGACGCCGGTGCGCCCAAGCCGGAGCCGGACGATAAAATCAATCCGGCCCCAAATTCTGGCAACGAGCCGGAAACATCATCAGCACTTGAGAAAAAGCGAAAGCAACAGAAGCGAAAAAGGCGTCCGGCTGGAGGAAGCCGGACGAGGCGAGCCGGATGAGGGCGCAGCCGGCTGAATGGAAATTCTCAGTCGGCCCCTCCCAGCCAGTACAAAGGATATCTAGAAGTCAGAAAACCTGCCTAGGTCCTTCTTAACGCAGGACCTTGCCAGCTTCGGGGCTAATGTCGGGGAAGACCCCGGGTAGGGCAATGGACGCGGAGCGGCCGGCTTGAGGACGGCCGGCTCGCGGCAAAGGCCGGCTGAGGAGCAGCCGGCTGGAGCCGTGGCCGGCTGCCTCGGAAGCCGGCTGGCTCTAAGTCCTGGTCGGCTTGGCTGCGGCCTTCAACGCTGTAGCTGGGCCGGCTTCTACAAGCCATATCCGACTAGGGTTTGTACCTCAGACCGACTCGAGGCTGGCGAGTCTTGCACTGGAAGGAACTGGGTAGGTGATCCGGGTTCAAAGGTCCACGCTGACCTCATCTCCCGTAAAGTACGGAACACTGTAGAGCAGCAGTGCCACGCGCCGGACAGGCCATCATGGCGTACGTCGGTCCGTACCGGCTACAGAGCATGATGGCGACAGCGACACCACCTCGCCATACCGCTGACCTGAGCAGGCGGATGGGACGTGCCACTACGCTCAACGGCTCCCTGACGTCAACGCCTCGGGAAGGAGCGGGAGCCGGAGCCGGCAAGCCGGCCACTAGACTATAGGGACTTATATGTAAAGTGCCGGTGCCTATATAAGCCGGGCTACCCCCTCGTGCGGGGATGATCGATCACTTCACTCATTCTAGTCTTAGCGCTGCCCTGTGAGAGAGACCTTCGTCTACCTTAGCCTCCCAGGAGCAGCCGGATACAGCTCAAGGAGCACCATTGTACTGTGTTTCCATCATATACACTCATAGCAGGAGTAGAGGTGTTACCTCCATCGGAGGGCCTCGAACCTAGGTACGTCGCCGTGTCGCTCGTGCCCATACCCGCATCCGGATACCGCCGTGAGACCACTCAGGAACCACTTCGATTAGCCACCCTATGGCATATGTCATGACGATACCACGACAACATATGGTCTTGATTCCCAAGTTGTTGCAAATCTTTATAAAGCTTTTGCCTCTCATTATGAATTGCCTAAGAAGAATTTTGATAAGTATCATGAACCGTATAAAGATAACGTAGATTCATCTGTAAACAAATGTGTAGTGATTGAAACTGTTGATAATGTTATTCCTGAAGTTTATATTGAAAAAACTCCTTTCCCTGCTAAAATGAAGGAGTACTCTGTCATATCTAGTGCGGTTAATAAAAGTGAAAAGAAACCTAAAGAACCTGAAGAACAAATTAAAATTGAACCTGCTGTTGCAATAGTTAAAGATCTTGTGACTGAAAATGTGGAGGATGGTCATATTATTTTCTGTGAAGATGCTTCTAATATTGTTTCACATCCTAATAAACCCAAACAAGTTAGTGTTCCTATGTTATCTGTTAGAATTGGTGATCATTGCTATTATGGTTTATGTGATATTGGTGCAAGTGTTAGTGCTATTCCTTATGAGCTTTACACGGAGATTATGCACGAAATTGATTCTTGTGAACTTGAAGATATTGATGTGGTTATTCAGCTGGCTAATAGAGAAACTATTTCTCCAATTGGTATTGTTCGAGATGTGGAAGTTCTATGTGGTAAGATTAAATATCCTGCTGACTTTTTGGTACTTGGTTCTGCTGCTAGTGATCATTGTCCTATCATTTTTGGTAGACCTTTTCTAAATACTTGTGGAGCTATTATAGATTGTAAGAAAGAGAAAATTTTGACTAGATTTGCTGGTGAACCTTATGAATTTAACTTTTCTAAATTTACCAAAACTCCTTATAAAGCTGACTTGCCTAGTAATGATTTTAAAATGGAGCAGTGTGCATCTATTGTTCTTGTTCCTAATAATCCTTTGCAGCAACATTTGGAGAATAGTGAAAGTGAATCTTTTAGGAAAGAAAGAGATGAGCTTGAGGAAATTTTTCTTCGCCAACCTATTCTCAAGCATGATTTACCGGTGGAAGATTTGGGTACAACACCGCCACCAAAGGAAGATCCTGTTTTTGATTTAAAGCCTTTACCTGATAATCTTAAATATGCTCATATTGATGATAAGAAAATATATCCTGTTATTATTAGTTCTAAGCTTTCAGAGATTGAGGAAGAAAGGTTATTGGAAATATTGAAGAAACACCGAGGAGCTATTGGCTATACTCTTGATGATTTGAAGGGGATTTCTCCTTCTATTTGCCAACATGCTATTAATATGGAAGATGATGCAAAGCCTGTTGTTGAACATCACGTCGTCTAATTCCGAAGATGAAAGAGGTGGTAAGGAATGAGGTATTAAAACTTCTTGAAGCTGGTATTATATATCCTATTGCTGATAGTAGATGGGTTAGTCCTGTGCATTGTGTTCCTAAGAAAGGAGGAATGACTGTTGTGCCTAATGATAATGATGAGCTTATTCCTCAAAGAATAGTTGTAGGGTATAGAATGTGCATTGATTTTCGAAAAGTTAATAAAGTTACTAAGAAAGATCATTACCCTTTACCATTTATTGATCAAATGCTAGAAAGATTATCTAAAAATACTCATTTTTGCTTTCTTGATGGTTATTCTGGGTTTTCACAAATTGCTGTTAAAGCTAAAGATCAAGAGAAAACCACGTTTACTTGTCCTTATGGAACTTATGCTTATAGGCGTATGCCTTTTGGTTTATGTAATGCTCCTGCTACTTTTCAAAGATGCATGTCTGCTATTTTTCATGGTTTTTGCGAAAGTATTGTAGAGGTGTTCATGGATGATTTTTCTGTCTATGGGAATTCTTTTGATAATTGCTTGCGAAACCTTGATAAAGTTTTGCAGAGATGTGAAGAAACTAACCTTGTTCTTAATTGGGAGAAATGCCACTTTATGGTTAATGAAGGAATTGTATTGGGACATAAAATTTCCGAGAGAGGTATTGAAGTTGATAGAGCTAAAGTTGAAGCAATTGAGAAGATGCCCTATCCGAGGGATGTTAAAGGTATTCGTAGTGTTCTTGGTCATGCTGGGTTTTATAGGAGATTTATTAAAGATTTCTCTAAAATTTCAAAGCCTCTTACTAATCTTCTTAAAAAAGATGTACCTTTTGTTTTTGATGATGATTGTAAGGAAGCTTTTGAAACTCTAAAGAAAGCCTTAACAACTGCTCCTGTAGTCGAACCTCCTGATTGGAATTTGCCATTTGAAATTATGTGTGATGCTAGTGATTTTGCTGTAGGCGCTGTTCTTGGACAGCGGGTAGATAAAAAATTAAATGTTATTCATTATGCTAGTAAGACTCTTGATGCTGCTCAAAGAAATTATGCTACAACTGAAAAGGAATTGTTAGCTGTAGTCTTTGCTTGTGACAAGTTTAGACCCTATATTGTTGATTCAAAAGTCACGATTCATACTGATCATGCTGCAATTAGATACCTTATGACAAAGAAAGATGCTAAGCCAAGGCTTATTAGATGGGTACTTCTGTTGCAAGAATTTGATTTACATATTATAGATAGGAAAGGTGCTGATAATCCTGTTGCTGATAATTTGTCTAGATTGGAAAATATTGCTTATGATCCTGTTCCTGTTAATGATAGTTTTCCAAATGAACAATTGGCTGTAATAAAGGTGAGCTCACAAGAGAGCCCTTGGTATGCAGATTATGCTAACTTTATTGTTTCGAAGTATTTGCCTCCAACCTTTTCAGCTCAGCAAAGGAGGAAATTCTTTTATGACTTGAGGCATTATTTTTGGGATGACCCACACTTATATAAAGAAGGAGTAGATGGTATTATGCAAAGATGTGTTCCTGAATATGAACAACAGGAGATATTGAGTAAATGTCATGGTAGTGTTTATGGAGGACATCATGCTGGAGATAGAACCGCACAAAAGGTTCTACAATCAGGTTTTTATTGGCCAACACTTTTCAAAGATGCAAGGAAGTTTATCTTATCTTGTGATGAATGTCAAAGAGTTGGTAATATCTCTAGACGCAATGAAATGCCTATGAATTATACTCTGTTATTGAACCATTCGATTGTTGGGGATTCGACTTCATGGGTCCTTTCCCTTCTTCAGAAGGTAACACTCATATACTTGTCGCTGTTGATTATGTTACTAAATGGGTAGAAGCTATACCTACAAAGAGTGCTGATGGTGAGACCTCTATAAAAATGCTTGTAGATGTTATATTTCCTAGATTTGGAATACCTAGATATATTATGACTGATGGAGGCTCTCATTTTATTCATGGAGGTTTTAGAAAAACTCTTGCTAAGTATGGTATTAATCATAGAATTGCTTCCGCTTATCACCCTCAAACTAGTGGTCAAGTAGAATTATCAAATAGAGAGATTAAAGCTATCTTGGGAAAGACTGTTAATAAATCTAGAAAGAATTGGGCTAGTAAGTTAAAGGAAGCACTATGGGCTTATAGAACTGCTTATAAAAATCCTATGGGAATGTCACCTTATAAAATGGTTTATGGAAAAGCCTGTCATTTACCTTTAGAACTAGAACACAAAGCTTATTGGGCTGTTAGAGAACTAAATAAAGATCCGAAACTAGCCGGTAATAAGAGGTTGCTGCAATTAAGTTCTCTAGATGAATGGAGAAGTGAAGCTTATGAAAATGCTAAACTCTTTAAAGAAAAAGTTAAGAAATGGCATGATAGAAGGATTATCAAAAGAGAGTTTAATATTGGGGATAAAGTCCTTTTGTATCGGTCTCGTCTCAGATTCTTTGCAGGGAAATTACTCTCGAAGTGGGAAGGACCATATGTTGTTGAGGAGGTGTACCGTTCAGGAGCAATTAAAATTAGCTCTCTCCAAGGCAATGCTACGCAAGTGGTGAATGGACAAAGACTCAAGCATTATATCTCGGGTGATTCTTATAATGTTGATGTTGATATTATTCAAGTGGAAACACCGGAGGCTTTCATCAAAGGGCAAATTGACAGTCCGCCAGAACTGGACTTGAATAGGTAACAGATGTAATAAAAAGTCCGCGTTTAGCTTTCCGAACAATATTTCTGCTGTTTTTGGAAAATATGAAAAATTACGGAATCGGAGTGGAAAAGACGCGCGAGGGCCCGTCACCATAGGCCGGCGGGCCCCACCCTGGCCGCACCGACCTATGGGGACAGCCCCTCCGTCCCGTTTCCACTCGTTTTCGGCCTGGAACCTTCCTTTTATCGTAAAAATATTTGCTATATAATCCCCAGACCCCTGGAGGTCCGTATATCGTTTTCTCGTCGTGTTTTGTTTCGAGCTATTTTCTGCCAGATTTGTTTTGATCTAGAAGCACCATGGTCTCCAACAACAAGGACAAGGGGCCTTGGAAGGAAGAGATGGATGAAAGGATTAATAAGGAGAAGGAGAAGATAGCATCAGCAAAAGGAGAGTGGGAAACTACGAAGAGTAAGCCAATCTTGGTGGGATCGGTTAACACTGGGCGTTCTTTTTCTCATAACTTGCAGGGAGCTCTTCCGCCTGCTCTGGACCTCGACTCTTTCCCTTGTGTGGAGGAAGCAATACGGGTTGCTGATGAGTTTTGTGATCAATATCGTGCTCTCAAAAGGGAAGTGGAGATACTTCAGGAGGAGAACCAACGACTTCGCAGAATGCTGGAATATTACTCAATTCCCAGCACAAGGCCGTCACCGCCACATTCGGATAACAATGAGTCTCTTCAAGTTTTGGTGCAGAATTGCAAAATTGAGAAGCTGAAGCTGAAGGAGATCCTTATGAAGCGCGAGAAGAATCCATCACCATCACCACCGAAGGAGTAATTCATCATCGGTATTGGCATCCCCTTGGTTTGTTCCAAGCTTGGGGGAGTGCCGCGGTATCACATTATCACTACCTTTATCTTTTACTATCAAGTAGTGTCATATCATGAGTAGGGAAGTTATCATATGGAATAGTATGCAATGTGGAAGTATCTCTCTTAGTTGGTTATCTATGTATCCGTTGGTGTGAGTTATCATTATGGAATATTAATGAGAAGTCTTATCATTTACTTTTTGCACACCTTATTTTAGTTTGCAATCTCCATTATATGATTACTCTTGACATGAGTATTGATATCACTTTGGGAGCATCAAGTAAATCTATTTGGTTTTGGCAAACTTAGCATTGGTCAATAGCAACAACACCCTGATGTTTAATTAGAAGAGAGAAATACACTTAGATATATTACTATTATCTCTATGCTTAGTATTCTGAAGTTAAAATTGCTTGTGCTTATGAGAAAGATGCATGATTGTTCTATCATATGCATATTTGTTTGTTTCCCTCAACCTTTATGCTTGCTATCAAACCTTGCTAGCCAAAGACCTGTATCGAGAGGGAATGCTTCTCATACATCCATAACCTTAGACCAAACCTATGCCATTTGTGTCCACCATACCTACCTACTACATGGTATTTTCTGCCATTCCAAGTAAATACTTCATGTGCTACCTTTAAATAATTCAAACTATTACTCCTTATTTGTGTCAATGTTTTATAGCTCATGAGGAAGTATGTGGTGTTTTATCTTTCAATCTTGTTGGGCGGACTTTCACCCATGGACTAGTGGCACATCCGCTTATCCAATAATTTTGCAATAAGAGCTGGCAACGGGGTTCCCAGCCCCAATTAATAACTTTCATTAATAATTCTCTTCACATGTTTTGCCCTGATTTATCAGTAAGCAACTTAATTTTGCAATAGACACTCCTCCATGGTATGTGAATGTTGGAAGGCACCCGAGGATTCGGTTAGCCATGGATTGAGAAAGCCAAGGTTGGGGGGAGTGTCATCCTTAATAAAACTAAAATACATGTGTAAACAAAAGAGAAGGATGATCTACCTTGCTGGTAGAGATGCCGTCCCTCATGGGAGCCGCTCTTGGAAGGTTCGTTTGGCAAGGGGGTTAGAGTGCCCGCTACCATTCGTTGACAACAACAAACACCGCTCAAAATCTTACTTTTATGCTCTTTATATGATTTCAAAACTTGAAAAGCTCTAGCACATGATTTAATCCCTGCTTCCCTCTGCGAAGGGCCTATCTTTTACTTTTATGTTGAGTCAGTAAACCTATTTCTCTCTATCTCAAGCAAGCAATTGAGTTGTTGTGAACCAACCATTTATGCTATGATTCAGTTAATCATGTCTTTTATACTTTCTTGTTTAGTACAAATTTTATCTGAATGAATATGACTTTGAAGTTATCAATGATTATGAGGAGATTGTTATGCTTGAATATGAAAGCCCAGCTATAAATTCTAATATGAAAGCTTTGCTTAGAAGTACAATCCGTTAGTAGTTCTCTGACCAAGAACAAAGTTTGCCATCACCAACTATGATTTCTCATGCACCTTTACTTGTGATTTCTCTTTACTTATTTCAAGATGAGTTATAGGAGGAAGTTGTTTACTAGAATGTCTTGTGTGAATGAATATGATGCTTCTTGTCCGTATTTTATTTATCGAATCTTCACTCCATAAACATGTGGTCTTGTTTATTGAGCTCAGTTTCGCTTGGGGACAAGCGAGGTCTAAGCTTGGGGGAGTTGATACGTCCAATTTGCATCACTATTTTATATCATAATTTGCTGTTATTCATTGATATATTTCATATTGGGACACAATACTTATGTTATTTCATCTATTTTGCATGTTTCATCATTGTTGGAGGATCGAGCACCGGAGCCAGGATTCGCTAGAAAAAGCACCGTCGAACGCAATATTTCGGAAGATCAACTGTGGAAGAAAATTATACCAAAAATCCTATTTTTCCAGATGACGGAGGGAGCCGAAGGGGAGAAGAGGGGACCCAAGGTGGGCCCAGACCACAGGCCGGCGCGGCCCATGGCCTGGCCGCGCCACCCTGTGTGGGGGGCCCCACAACCCCTTTCGCCTCCTTTTCTTCGCGTACTCCTTCGTCCCGAAAACCTAAGCCACAGGGGTACCTCACGAGGAGTTACAGCCGCCTCTGCGGGGCGGAGAACACCAGAGAGAAAAGAGCTCTCCGGCGGGCAGGAATCCGCCGGGGAAATTCCCTCCCGGAGGGGGAAATCGACGCCATCGCCATCGTCATCGAGCTGGACATCATCTCCATCATCATCATCATCATCATCTCCACCATCTACACCGCCATCACCACCGCTGCACCTCGTCACCGCTGTAACAATTTGGGTTGGATCTTGATTGTTTGATAGGGGAAACTCTCCCGGCGCTATTCTCTACTTGTTATTGATGCTATTGAGTGAAACCATTGAACCAAGGTTTATGTTCAGATTGTTATTCATCATCATATCACCTCTGATTGTATTCCATATGATGTCTCGTGAGTAGTTCGTTTAGTTCTTGAGGACATGGGTGAAGTCTAAATGCTAGTAGTGAATTATGGTTGAGTAATATTCAATGTTATGATATTTAAGTTGTGGTGTCATTCTTCTAGTGGTGTCGTGTGAACGTCGACTACACGACACTTCACCATTTATGGGCCTAGGGGAGTGCATCTTGTATTCGGTTGCTAATTGCGGGGTTGCCGGAGTGACAGAAACCTAAGCCCCCGTTAGTATATCGATGCAAGAGGGATCGCAGGATCTCAGAGTTTAAGGCTGTGGTTAGATTTATCTTAATTACTTTCTTGTAGTTGCGGATGCTTGCAAGGGGTATAATCACAAGTATGTATTAGTCCTAGGAAGGGCGGTGCATTAGCATAGGTTCACCCACACAACACTTATCAAAACAATGAAGATTATTTAGCCACATGAAGCGAAAGCACTAGAGTAAAATCCCCGTGTGTCCTCAAGAACGTTTGGTCATTATAAGTAAACAAACCGGCTTGTCCTTTGTGTTAAAAAGGATTGGGCCACTTGCTGCAATTATTTCTCTCGCATTTTATTTACTCGTACTTTGTTCATCTATTACATCAAAACTCCTTGAATACTTGTTTGTGAGCATTTACAGTGAATCCTTCATCGAAACTGTTGTCAACACCTTCTGCTCCTCGTTGGGATCGACATTCTTACTTATCGAAGATACTACGATACACCCCTATACTTGTGGGTCATCACGCATCAAGAATGTTTTCTCGCGTTGTCGGGGAGATCAAGACACGCTGCAAGGGGAGTCTTTCACATCCAATCTCATTACTTTGTTTTTGTCTTGCTTTACTTTATTTACTGTCTTGTTTGCTTCATATTAAAAACACAAAAAAATTAGTTGCTTTACTTTCTGTATTGTTTACTTGCTCTATATCAAAATACAAAAAAAATTAGTTACTTGTCTTTACTTTATTCTATTTACTTAGTTTATTTTTATTACTGCTACAATGGGTACTCCTGAAAATACTAAGTTGTGTGATTTCACTAGCACAAATAATAATGATTTTATAAGTACTCCTATTGCTCCACCTGCTACTACAGCAGAATTCTATGAAATTAAACCTGCTTTACTGAATCTTGTTATGAGAGAGCAATTTTTTGGTGTTAGTACTGATGATGCTGCTGATGATGCAGCCCGACTTTCGGTCTTCACCGCATCATGTGCTTCATCGCCAAGACGGCACGCAAAGGTGAATCTTCCCTTTACGCGTGCCTCGAATCGCCTATTTGGGACGATATACTACTTCATACTCCATCATATCTTGATGATAGGAACTCGACGACAAGTACGGAGGGAAGAGAGGATGCCATGGAGACCCGAGGACGCAAGGCCGATGTCACGGAAGCATGGAAGAGAAGGAGAAAGAGGAGCTGGACGTTCCGGCCGGAACTTCCGCCCACCACCGCCGGAACTTCCGCCCAGATTCCATCCAAGACGAAGATGCTCGCACTGAAGAGCTGCGACCGGAACTTCCGCCCCTCATGGCCGGAACTTCCGCCCCCGACCGGAACTTCCGCCCCTTAGGACCGGAACTTCCGCCCCCGACCGGAACTTCCGCCCCTTAGGACCGGAACTTCCGCCCTATCGAACCTCAGCCAGATCTCAGCCCCTTTTGGCTTGTAACTTACCCCTTCGCCCCCTACCTATAAATAGGAACCTACCCCCACCTTCATGAGAGAGATGATGTTTAGATGAATTGGCTTATGCCTCTATTATCCCTTCGTGGATTAGGGAAACCCCCTCCTTAGATTACGATCTATTGTATCCCTCCTTATCCGGATCTTTTTCCATTCTAGTAATTCTATCAATTGAGAATCTCTTGCTTTGCAACTCTATTCTTAGTTGGTCTTTTACTCTTTGGGAATTCTATTTGGATTTGTCGATCTTTTGCAAGAGATTCTACCTTTGGTCTTTGTCTTGCAATTCTATCGGTTGGTGGTTCGGGCCAACGAGGATAACCGGTTTGTGTTGTGTGCGTGTGTTTGTATCGAGTTCTTCGCGTTCATCCACCTCCCCGCGAATCCCCTCCGCAATCACACTCACCCGGGTCAATTCGTGAGATCGGGCAACCCACACGGGCTCAACCCGCATCATATGGTATCAGGGCAAAGGTTGCCACGGATTTGACCCTCCGATTCCACCAATTTCGCCCAAAAATTTCCTCAAAAAATTTTCCCTAAAAAATAGCTCGAATTTGGATCTCTGAATTTGTTGCGTTGTTTGTGGTTTTGGTCCACAGATCTTGTGTTATTGGTGTTGATCTATCATCCCTCCAATTTTCACCGTCAAATTCCACCGTTTACCCCTCGAATCCGACGATTTTCGCCTCATTTTTCCGCCCGAGTTCGTGCTGTTCTTCGCCCAGATTCAGATCCAGAAGAAATTTTGGTATTTCCGGAACTTCCGGTCCCAACCACCGGAACTTCTGGTCCCAGCCCCCGGAACTTCCGGCCATAACCACCGGAACTTCCGGTCCAGCGAACTTCCGCCCACCTTCCGGAAACAGCAGTTTGGCTCGCAGTAACCCCTGGATACACGCTGTTTATTTCCGGAACTTGGCCGGAACTTGACCGGAACTTCCGCCCGGACCACTTTTTGACCCCAATTTTCACCAACTTTTGACCCCAACTTTGACCCAACTTTTGACAACTTTCCGGAGCCGTTTGACCTCAAATTTTGACCACTTCGATCGCTCGTTTTGACCCAACTTTTCGGGCATTGACTTTTGTGTTCGGATTTCCTTGTGGAGTGCATTGGTTGTCTAATCCGCTTCCGCGCCTACATCAACACCGCGACGACACCTTTGGCACCCCGGATTCCGGCGCAACTTCGACACCATCATCGACACCACCTCGATCATCGCAAGTTTGTGTGCTTGACACCGCCTAACATCAATAGGTATAACTTGCCCCAACCCTTGTAGCCCCATTTCTTTCTTTGTGTACCTATCCCATTGAGAGTGACTTTCCGAGTGTTGCGAAGCATTGCACAAGTGTCACGACCGTGAGAGGGTGTGTGTGTGTTGTGTTGAGCAAAGCTCCGAAGCAAGCTCGGTGAGAAAGATACACAAAAGAAGAAAAGTGTGACATATACATAGAGAAAAAAAAGTGAAAAAAAAAGAGAAAGAAAAAGAAATAGAAAAAGAGTGTGTGTCCACCGATACAAAGGAGTGCAAAGCTTGTATGCACTAAGAGAGAAAAGAGAAGAGTGACATCTTGTGCAAATCTAGTTGCTTCTCTCATATGCAACCAAGCTACGGTCTCTCTTGTGTTGGCGTGACACCGAGCTAATAGTCTTCGTTAGGACCATCCTTGTTACTTGCTCACTTCCTTGGTCGCGCTAACCCCATTGTTCTTCCTTGTGTGTGTTTTCGTGTTTCCTTGACATAGATCACCGCTTTTGACATTTGACTTTGGATCTTACCCACATTTGACAATAGACATTTTCTTTGGTTCTTTTCGTTTGCTATCCACTTCCTCACCTACCACCATATAGAGTTCTTAGCCTTTTGCGTGTGCTTTGAGTGTGTGTGTGAGTACATATCGGTTATTCTCTAACTTGAACCATTTTCTCGATTTTGTTGTGAGTTTTGACCTTTTGGTAGTTCTCTTTCCACCATATATACACATCCTAGTTCCTAGACACAAAATGACTCCACAAGAACAAACCGAGATGAGAGCCTACTATGCCAACTTAGATGCTCAAATAGCCAAGATGACCACCCAAGATAAAGCCGAGTGCAACACATACTTCAAACACCTTGAGAGAAAGAGTGACACACCCCATGAGTCGAGTGAGGACACTTTGATTTCTAACAACTTAACCTCTACTCCACTTGTGTTATCTTCCTCTTTGCTAGGTTGCTCGGACATTGACGACGCCATTGACATGGAGATGAGGGACTCCACTAAATGTGAGATGAGCGACTCCACTATATATATGTGAGATGAGTGCATCCACTATATGTGAGCTTGAGTGCATACACTTCAAGAGCATGAGTGATACACCGAGTGAGATGAGAGTGGTAGTTGATAGGTCATGTGAGGCCATTTCGAATTCTAACAACTTACCCTCTACCTCTAGTGTGTTCTCTTATGTCTCATTAGGTCCCATGGATGACGAGACACCGATCATGGAGAAGATGTACATGGTGCATGAAGATGATGCTATCACACCATGCTTTCTTGAAGATGAACATGGAGGCCACATGGAGCCTACCACTTCCACAACGCCTACTTCAAATGAGTCGGACTATAAAGGTAACAATAAAGGTGTTGATGATGCCATGATCCCACTAGTGGACATGATGACTTATGAGTGCATGCATGATCTTGATGATACAATTGCTATGTCATATGCTTCGTTCATTTCCCCATGTGATGCTTTGCTTGATAACATTGTTGATCATGTGGAATTACTTGCTTGTGACAATATGATCATGCCATGCTATGAGAGTTTAACTTTCTCTCCTATTGCTTGCAATATGTTGAACAATTGCTCTTTCCCATGTGTTGCTTGCAATGATGATGCTAATGCTTGTGTTGTGACAACCTTGCCGAACAATTGCTCTTTCCCTTGGTTTGTCGACACCAATGATAAAACTTTGAACATGTTTTGTGAAAAATGCTTGCAATACTCTCCCACTAATGCAACCAAAATGTTGAACACTTGCTCTTTCCAATGCTTGGTTTGCCATAATGTTAATATGCTTGTAAATGAGATTGCCCCCATAGCTCTCTCAAATTTTGGAGACTTTTCCTATATCCATGATGAGCATGTTCATGTGTTTACTCCGCATATTCACCACATATACTATGATAAATTGCTTAATGCTAATGGTGATGTGCAAAAGAAATGGACCATCATGATGGATGATGTGTTCATATACCATGCACACACATTCTTTGCTTTGCCTATTGTGTGTGTAGGTACACGGAAGACAAGGTCAACCTCGATTGAGCACGAGTTGACCAAACGAGCTCTTGAGAGCATAATACAAGTGAGTTCAAGATCGAACCCGGCTCTAATACCTTTCCCATGCTTTGCATTGAACATGCCGAACAATTTCTCTTTCTTATGGTTCTTTTGCAAGCATGATGATGTGATTCTTACCGTTGGTGTTGCCTCAAACAAGTTGACCAATTTCTCTTTCATTTGGTTTGTTGGCACGCACGGTTGTGCAAATTTTTGCTTGGTGAACTTTTTGGATGATATGTCTTGTGTTGCACCAAATATGAGGACCAATTTCTCTTTCCAATGGTTTGTGTGCACACATGTTGATAATATTTTGGACACTTCCTCTTATGCGTTTTGGCCAAATTCTCCACTTATTGCTTCAAGGATGTTGAACAATTTCTCTTTCCGATGCCTTGAGTGCAACAATGCACATGAGTTTCTACATGAGATGGACATCATAGTCGTCTCACAATTTGGAGTTTTTGTGTTTACACATTTGGAAGATGTTCATATGGAGTTCTTACACATTGACCTTGCACATGCATTATTCTTCATAAATTTGTGTTGTGCTAATGGTGTTGTGAACATGAAAGGACATGTCATCAATGATGTGCTCCAATATCACACACAAACATACTTTGCTTGGTCTTTGTTGTGTGAAGGTACAAGTGACTTGTGGATGAGCGTCAACGAATGGGTTCAACCCCACACATCTACTACACAAGATCTCTCAATGAGAGCACACCGACATCTTGCTAAGGTGACCTCCTTCTACTTGCGCTCTCTTGCTAAACCCGTGGAACATTGGCTATGCTTTGAGTGTTGCTTGGCTTTTCTTGTGCTATTGATAGGGCTCTTGACAAGTGAAGCAACATTCAAGCGTTGGTGTCATCTACCTCCTATACACGTTCATGATGAGTTATCGTCGAGGACGACTCTTTTTCAAGTGGGGGAGATGATGCAGCCCGACCTTCGGTCTTCACCGCATCATGTGCTTCATCGCCAAGATGGCACGCAAAGGTGAATCTTCTCCTTTACGCGTGCCTCGAATCACCTATTTGGGACGATATACTACTTCATACTCCGTCATATCTTGATGATAGGAACTCGACGACAAGTACGGAGGGAAGAGAGGATGCCATGGAGACCCGAGGACGCAAGGCCGATGTCACGGAAGCATGGAAGAGAAGGAGAAAGAGGAGCTGGACGCTCCAGGCCGGAACTTCCGCCCACCACCGCCGGAACTTCCGCCCAGATTCCATCCAAGACTGAAGATGCTGCGACCGGAACTTCCGCCCCTCATGGCCGGAACTTCGCCCCCAACCGGAACTTCCGCCCCTTAGGACCGGAACTTCCGCCCCCGACCGGAACTTCCACCCCTTAGGACCGGAACTTCCGCCCTATCGAACCTCAGCCAGATCTCAGCCCCTTTTGGCTTGTAACTTACCCCTTCGCCCCTACCTATAAATAGGAACCTACCCCCACCTTCATGAGAGAGATGATGTTTAGATGAATTGGCTTATGCCTCTATTATCCCTTTGTGGATTTGGGAAACCCCCACCTTAGATTAACCATCTATTGTATCCCTCCTTATCCGGATCTTTTTCCATTCTAGTAATTCTATCAATTGAGAATCTCTTGCTTTGCAACTCTATTCTTAGTTGGTCTTTTACTCTTTGGGAATTCTATTTGGATTTGTCGATCTTTTGCAAGAGATTCTACCTTTGGTCTTTGTCTTGCAATTCTATCGGTTGGTGGTTCGGGCCAACGAGGATAACCGGTTTGTGTTGTGTGCGTGTGTTTGTATCGAGTTCTTCGCGTTCATCCACCTCCCCGCTGCCCATCTTAATAATTTTGTTGAACTTTGTGAAATGCAAAAGTATAAGGATATAAATGGTGATATTATAAAACTGAAATTGTTTCCTTTCTCATTAAGAGGAAGAGCTAAATATTGGTTGCTTTCTTTGCCTAAAAATAGTATTGATTCATGGACTAAATGTAAAGATGCTTTTATTGGTAAATATTATCCTCCTGCTAAGATTATATCTTTGAGAAGTAGCATTATAAATTTTAAGCAATTTGATAATGAACATGTTGCTCAAGCATGGGAGAGAATGAAATCTTTGGTAAAGAATTGCCCTACCCATGGACTAACTACTTGGATGATCATCCAAACCTTTTATGCAGGATTGAATTTTTCCTCGAGGAACCTATTGGATTCAGCTGCTGGAGGTACTTTTATGTCCATTACCTTAGGCGCCGCAACAAAGCTTCTTGATGATATGATGATCAATTACTCTGAATGGCACACTGAAAGAACTCCTCAAGTTTGGTGTGGAGGAAGTTTTCAATGGTCAAGAGAAGAGGATGATACAATATGATCAAGAAGAGTGAAAAGTCTAAGCTTGGGGATGCCCCGTGGTTCATCCCTGCATATTTTAAGAAGACTCAAGCATCTAAGCTTGGGGATGCCCAAGGCATCCCCTTCTTCATCGACAACTTATCAGGTCACTTCTAGTGAAACTATATTTTTATTCCATCACATCTTATGTTCTTTACTTGGAGCGTTTGTCTCTCAACGTATCGATAATTTCTTATGTTCCATGCTACTTTATTGATGATACCTACATGTTTTATGCACATTATATGTCGTATTTACGCATTTTCTGGAACTAACCTATTAACGAGATGCCGAAGAGCCAGTTGTTTCTGCTGTTTTTGTTTCAGAAATCCTAGTAAGGAAATATTCTAATTGGACGAAATCACCGCCTGGGTCCTATTTTTGCACGGAGCTTCCAGAAGACCGGAGGGGAGTCGAAGTGGGGCCACGAGGGGCCGCCACCATAGGGCGACGCGGCCCAGGCCTTGGCCGCGCCGACCTGTGGTGTGGGGCCCTCGTGTGGCCCCCCATGTTGCCCTTTCGCCTACTTAAAGCTTCCGTCGCGAAAACCACAGTACCGAGAGCCACGATACGGAAAACCTTCCAGACGCCGCCGCCACGAATCCCATCTCGGGGGAGGAGATCGCCTCCGGCACCCTGCCGGAGAGGGGATTCATCTCCTGGAGGACTCTTCATCGCCATGATCGCCTCCGGAGTGATGAGTGAGTAGTTCACCCTGGACTATGGGTCCATAGCAGTAGCTAGATGGTCATCTTCTCCTAATTGTGCTTCATTGTTGGATCTTGTGAGCTGCCTAACATGATCAAGATCATCTATCCGTAATACTATATGTTGTGTTTGTCGGGATCCGATGGATAGAGAATACTATGTTATGGTGATTATCAATCTATTGTTTATGTGTTGTTTATGATCTTGCATGCTCTCCGTTATTAGTAGAGGCTCTGGCCAAGTTTTTGCTCTTAACTCCAAGAGGGGGTATTTATGCTCGATAGTGGGTTCATGCCTTCATTGACACCTGGGATCGTGACAGTAGGTTCTAAGGTTGTGATGTGATGTTGCCACTAGGGATAAAACATTGATGCTATGTCTAAGGATGTAGTTGTTGATTACATTACGCACCATACTTAATGCAATTGTCTGTTGCTTTGCAACTTAATACTGAATGGGGTTCGGATGATAACCTGAAGGTGGACTTTTTAGGCATAGATGCAGTTGGATGGCGGTCTATGTACTTTGTCGTAATGCCCGGATTAAATCTCACTATATTTATCATATCATGTATATGCATTGTTATGCCCTTCTCTATTTGTCAATTGCCCGACTGTAATTTGTTCACCCAACATGCTTATATCTTATGGGAGAGACACCTCTAGTGAACTGTGGACCCCGGTCCTATTCTTTACATAGCATACAATCTACCGCAATACTTGTTTTACTGTTTTCTTGCAAACAATCATCTTCCACGCAATACGGTTAATCCTTTGTTAGCAAGCCGGTGAGATTGACAACCTCACTGTTTCGTTGGGGCAAAGTACTTTGGTTGTGTTGTGCAGGTTCCATGTTGGCGCCGGAATCCTGTTGTTGCGCCGCATCACATTTCGCCACCATCAACCTTCAACCTTCTTCTTGGCTCCTACTGGTCCGATTAAACCTTGGTTTCTTTCTGAGGGAAAACTTGCCGCTGTGCGCATCATACCTTCCTCTTGGGGTTCCCAACGGACGTGTACATCTACGCGCATCAAGCACTTTTTCTGGCGCCGTTGCCGGGGAGATCAAGACACGCTGCAAGGGGAGTCTCCACTTCTCAATCTCTTTACTTTGTTTTTGTCTTGCTTTATTTTATTTACTACTTTGTTTGCTGCACCTAAACAAAACACAAAAAAATTAGTTGCTAGTTTTACTTTATTTACTGTCTTGCTCTCTATATCGAAAACACAAAAAAATTAGTTACTTGCATTTACTTTATCTAGTTTGCTTTATTTACTGTTGCTAAAATGAATACCCCTGAAAATACTAAGTTGTGTGACTTCACAAATGCAAATAATAATGATTTCCTATGCACACCTATTGCTCCACCTGCTACTACAGCAGAATTCTTTGAAATTAAACCTGCTTTACTGAACCTTGTTATGAGAGATCAATTTTCTGGTGTTAGTTCTGATGATGCTGCTGCCCATCTTAATAATTTTGTTGAACTTTGTGAAATGCAAAAGTATAAGGATGTAGATGGTGATATTATTAAATTGAAAGTGTTTCCTTTCTCATTAAGAGGAAGAGCTAAATATTGGTTGCTATCTTTGCCTAAGAATAGTATTGATTCATGGACTAAATGTAAGGATGCTTTTATTGGTAGATATATCCTCCCGCTAAAATTATATCTTTGAGAAGTAGCATAATGAATTTTAAGCAATTAGATACTGAACATGTTGCTCAAGCATGGGAGAGAATGAAAACTTTGGTAAAGAATTGCCCAACCCATGGACTGACTACTTGGATGATCATCCAAACCTTCTATGCAGGACTAAATTTTTCTTCGCGGAATTTATTGGATTCAGCTGCTGGAGGTACCTTTATGTCCATCACTTTGGGGGCGGCTACAAAACTTCTTGATGATATGATGATAAATTACTCTGAATGGCACACGGAAAGAGCTCCACAAGGTAAGAAGGTAAATTCTGTTGAAGAAACCTCTTCCTTGAGTGATAAGATTGATGTGATTATGTCTATGCTTGTGAATGGTAGATCTAATGTTGATCCAAATAATGTTCCTTTAGCTTCATTGGTTGCTCAAGAAGAAAATGTTGATGTGAATTTCATTAAAAATAATAATTTCAACAACAATGCTTATAGGAACAACTCTGGTAATAACTATAGGCCATATCCTTCTGCTAATGGTAATGGTTATGGTAATTCTTATGGGAATTCTTACAACAATAATAGGAGTGTACCCTCTGGTCTTGAAGCCATGCTTAAAGAATTTATTAGTACACAAACTACTTTTAACAAATCTGTTGAGGAAAAGCTTGATAAAATTGATATTATTGCTTCTAGAGTTGATAGACTTGCCTCTGATGTTAATATTTTAAAATTGAAAGTTATGCCTAATAATGATATTGATAATAAGATTACTACTACAACAAATGCCATCCAAGTTAGAATTAATGAGAATATAAGATTAATGGCTGAATTGCGTGCTAGGTGGGATAGAGAAGAAAATGAAAAACTAGCTAAAGAGAATAATGTAGCTAAAGTTTGGACTATTACCACCATTAGTAATGATAATTATTCACATGTTGCTGCACCTCCTACTATCAATGGTAAAATAATTGGTGTTGGCAATGTTTCTACTCCTAGTGCAAAGCGTACAAAACTGCCTGAAACTGCTGAAACTGCTTGTGATAAAACTGCTGAAATTTTTTCCAACCTTGGGGACAATGATCCCATTGCTGTAGCTCATAATGATTTAGATTTTGATGATTGCCACATCTCTGAAGTTATAAAGTTCTTGCAAAAACTTGCTAAAAGTCCTAATGCTAGTGCTATAAATTTAGCCTTTACAAAACATATTACAAATGCTCTCATAAAAGCTAGAGAAGAGAAACTAAAACTTGAAACTTCTATTCCTAGAAAGTTAGAAGATGGTTGGGAGCCCATCATTAAAATGAAATTCAATGACTTTGAATGTAATGCTTTATGTGATCTTGGTGCAAGTATTTCTGTTATGCCTAAAAAGATTTATGATATGCTTGACTTGCCACCATTGAAGAATTGTTATTTGGATGTTAATCTTGCCGATAATGTTAAAAAGAAACCTTTGGGGAGGATTGATAATGTGCACATTACGGTTAACAATAACCTTGTCCCCGTTGATTTTGTTGTCTTGGATATTGAATGCAATGCTTCTTGTCCTATTGTGTTGGGAAGACCTTTTCTGGTGCTGTTATTGATATGAGGGAAGGTAATATTAAATATCAATTTCCTCTCAAGAAAGGTATGGAACACTTCCCTAGAAAGAGAATGAAGTTGCCTTTTGATTCTATTATTAGACAAGTTATGATGTTGATGCTTCTACTCTCGATGTTACTTGATTTGCACTTTCTGCGCCTAGCTGTTAAAGAAAAGCGCTTATGGGAGACAACCCATGTTTTTACTACAGTACTTTGTTTTATATTTGAGTCTTGGAAGTTGTTTACTACTGTAGCAACCTCTCCTTATCATGTTTTTGTGCCAAGTAAAGTTTCTATGTTAAAGTTGATGTTATATTTGGGATCGCTGCGCAGAAACAGCATTGCTGTCTGTCACGAATCTGGGCACAAGTCTCTGTAGAAAATTCGAAAAAATCTGCCAATTTACGAGCGTGATCCTCAGATATGTACGCAACTTTCATTAGTTTTGAGTTTTTCCATTTGAGCAAGTCTGGTGCCATTTTAAAATTCGTCTTTACGGACTGTTCTGTTTTTGACAGATTCTGCCTTTTATTTCGCATTGCCTCTTTTGCTATGTTGGATTCATTTCTTTGATCCATTAATGTCCAGTAGCTTTATGCAATGTCCAGAAGTGTAAAGAATGTTTGTGTCACCTCTGAATGTGTGAATTATTAATTGTGCACTAACCCTCTAATGAGTTTGCTTGAAGTTTGGTGTAAAGGAAGTTTTCAAGGGTCAAGAGAGGAGTATGATATACTATGATCAAGAGGAGTGAAAGCTCTAAGCTTGGGGATGCCCCCGTGGTTCACCCCTGCATATTTTAAGAAGACTCAAGCGTCTAAGCTTGGGGATGCCCAAGGCATCCCCTTCTTCATCGACAATATCATCAGGTTCCTCCCCCGAAACTATATTTTTATTCAATCACATCTTGTGTTCTTTACTTGGAGCGTCGGTTTGTTTTTGTTTTTGTTTTTGTTTGAATAAAATGGATCCTAGCATTCACTTTGTGGGAGAGAGACACGCTCCGCTGTTGCATATGGACAAATATGTCCTTAGGCTTTACTCATAATGTTCAAGGCGAAGTTTCTTCTTCGTTAAATTGTTATATGGTTGGAATTGGAAAATGCTACATGTAGTAATTCTAAAATGTCTTGGATAATGTGATACTTGGCAATTGTTGTGCTCATGTTTAAGCTCTTGCATCATATGCTTTGCACCCATTAATGAAGAAATACATAGAGCTTGCTAAAATTTGATTTGCATATTTGGTCTCTCTAAGGTCTAGATAATATCTAGTATTGAGTTTTGAACAACAAGGAAGACGGTGTAGAGTCTTATAATGTTTACAATATGTCTTTTATGTGAGTTTTGCTGCACCGGTTCATCCTTGAGTTTGCTTCAAATAACCTTGCTAGCCTAAACCTTGTATCGAGAGGGAATACTTCTCATGCATCCAAAATCCTTGAGCCAACTACTATGCCATTTGTGTCCACCATACCTACCTACTACATGGTATTTCTCCGCCATTCCAAAGTAAATTGCTTGAGTGCTACCTTTAAAATTCCATCATTCACCTTTGCAATATATAGCTCATGGGACAAAATAGCCTTAAAAACTATCGTAGTATTGAATATGTACTTATGCACTTTATCTTTTATTAAGTTGCTTGTTGTGCGATAACCATGCTTCTGGGGAACGCCATCAACTATTGTTGAATATCATGTGAGTTGCTATGCATGTCCGTCTTGTCTGAAGGATCTATCACCTTAATGATTGGAGCATGCAAATTGTTAGAGAAGAACATTGGGCCGCTAACTAAAGCCATGAATCATGGTTGAAGTTTCAGTTTTGGACATATATCCTCAATCTCATATGAGAATAATAATTGTTGCTACATGCTTATGCATTTAAGAGGAGTCCATTATCTGTTGTCCATGTTGTCCCGGTATGGATGTCTAAGTTGAGAATAATCAAAAGCGAGAAATCCAAAATGCGAGCTTTCTCCTTAGACCTTTGTACAGGCGGCATGGAGGTACCCCTTTGTGACACTTGGTTGAAACATGGCATGCAAAGATCCGGTAGTCCAAGCTAAGTAGGACAAGGTGCGGGCACTATTAGTACACTATGCATGAGGCTTGCAACTTATAAGATATAATTTACATAACTCATATGCTTTATTACTACCGTTGACAAAATTGTTTCATGTTTTCAAAATAAAAGCTCTAGCACAAATACAACAATCGATGCTTTCCTCTTTGAAGGACCTTTCTTTTACTTTTATTGTTGAGGTTACCTATCTCCCTCCACCTTAATAAGCAAACACTTGTGTGAACTGTGCATTGATTCCTACATACTTGCATATTGCACTTGTTATATTACTTTTTGTTGACAATATCCATGAGATATACATGTTATAAGTTGAAAGCAACCGCTGAAACTTAATCTTCCTTTGTGTTGCTGATGTCTACGTTCTCCTTTCCTGTAGACAGTGTTGGGCCTCCAAGTGCAGAGGTTTGTAGAACAGCAGCAAGTTTTCCTTAAGTGGATCACCCAAGGTTTATCGAACTCAGGGAGGAAGAGGTCAAAGATATCCCTCTCATGCAACCCTGCAACCACAAAGCAAGAAGTCTCTTGTGTCCCCAACACACCAAATAGGTGCACTAGTTCGGCGAAGAGATAGTGAAATAGGTGGTATGAATATATATGAGCAGTAGCAACGGTGCCAGAAAATAGCTTGCTGGCGTGTAGTTGATGGTGGTAGTATTGCAGCAGTAGTAACACAGTAAAACAGTAAACAAGCAGTAGTAACTCAGCAGTATTTAGGAACAAGGCCTAGGGATTACACTTTCACTAGTGGACACTCTCAACATTGATCACATAACAAAATAGATAAATGCATACTCTACACTTTTGTTGGATGATGAACACATTGCGTAGGATTACACGAACCCTCAATGCCGGAGTTAACAAGCTCCACAATAATGCTCATATTTTAGTAACCTTTAGTGTAAGATAGATCAAAACGACTAAACCAAGTACTAGCATAGCATGCACACTGTCACCTTCATGCATATGTAGGAGGAATAGATCACATCAATATTATCATAGCAATAGTTAACTTCGCAATCTACAAGAGATCATGATCATAGCATAAACCAAGTACTAACACGGTGCACGCACTGTCACCTTTGCACACATGTAGGAGGAATAGAACTACTTTAATAACTTTGCTAGAGTAGCACATAGATAGTAGTGATACAAAACTCATATGAATCTCAATCATGTAGGGCAGCTCATGAGATCATTGTATTGAAGTACATAGGAGAGAGATTAACCACATAGCTACCGGTACAGCCCCGAGCCTCGATGGAGAACTACTCCCTCCATGGGAGCAGCAGCGGTGATGAAGATGGCGGTGGAGATGGCAGCGGTGTTGATGGAGAAGCCTTCCGGGGGCACTTCCCCGCTCCGGCAGGGTGCCGGAACAGAGACTCCTGTCCCCCATCTTGGCTTCGCGATGACGGCGGCTCTGGAACTTTTCTCGTATCGTGGCTTCCTTTCTAAGGGTTTTCGATGCAGGGGCTTTATATAGGCGAAGAGGCGGCGCAGGAGGGTCAAAGGGGCAACCACACCATAGGGTGGCGCGGGCCCAGCCCTGGCCGCGCCACCCTATCATCTGGGGCCCACAGGGCCCCCCTGGCGGCTCTCGGGTGTTCTGGATGCTTCCGGGCAAAATAGGAACCTGGGCGTTGATTTCGTCCAATTCCGAGAATATTTCGTTACTAGGATTTCTGAAACCAAAAACAGCAGAAAACAGGAACTGGCACTTCGGCATCTTGTTAATAGGTTAGTTCCAGAAAATGCATAAATATGACATAAAGTGTGCATAAAACATGTAGATATCATCAATAATGTAGCATGGAACATAAGAAATTATCGATACGTTGGAGACGTATCAGCATCCCCAAGCTTAGTTCTGCTCGTCCCGAGCAGGTAAAACGATAACAAAGATAATTTCTTAAGTGACATGCCATCATAACCTTGATCATACTATTGTAAGCATATGTAATGAATGCAGCGATCAAAACAATGGTAATGACGTGAGTAAACAATTGAATCATAAAGCAAAGACTTTTCATGAATAGTAC
Source organism: Lolium multiflorum (assembly GCA_030979885.1). Lineage (NCBI taxonomy): Eukaryota > Viridiplantae > Streptophyta > Magnoliopsida > Poales > Poaceae > Lolium > Lolium multiflorum. The sequence continues at coordinate 129,940,062 of CM061753.1, read as the reverse complement.
TTCAAGACAAGCATCAATAAGTCTTGCATAGGAGTTAACTCATAAAGCAATAATTCAAAGTAGAGGTATTGAAGCAACACAATGGAAGATTAAGTTTCAGCGGTTGCTTTCAACTTGTAACATGTATATCTTATGGATAATTGTCAACATAGAGTAATATAACAAATGCAATAAGCAAGTATGTAAGAATCAATGCACAGTTCACACAAGTGTTTGCTTCTTGAGGTGGAGAGAGATAGGTGAACTGACTCAACATAAAAGTAAAAGAAAGGTCCTTCAAAGAAGAAAGCATCGATTGCTATATTTGTGCTAGAGCTTTTATTTTGAAAACATCAAGAGAGCATAAAAGTAAAGTTTTGAGAGGTGTTTGTTGTTGTCAACGAATGGTAGCGGGTACTCTAACCCCCTTGCCAGACAAACCTTCAAAGAGCGGCTCCCATTTTATTTTATTTTTGGGTGACACTCCTTCCAACCTTTCTTTCACAAACCATGGCTAACCGAATCCTCGGGTGCCTGCCAACAATCTCATACCATGAAGGAGTGCCTTTTATTTTAATTTTATTATGATGACACTCCTCCCCACCTTTGCTTTCTCAAGCCATGGCTAACCGAATCCTTCGGGTGCCTTCCAACAATCACATACCATGGAGGAGTGTCTATTTTTGTTAATTAATTTGGGACTGGGAACCCCATTGCCAGCTCTTTTTGCAAAATTATTGGATAAGCGGATGAAGCCACTAGTCCATTGGTGAAAGTTGCCCAACAAGATTGAAAGATAAACACCACATACTCATGAGCTATAAAACATTGACACAAATAAGAGGTAATAACTTTTGAATTGTTTAAAGGTAGCACTCAAGCAATTTACTTTGGAATGGCGGAGAAATACCATGTAGTAGGTAGGTATGGTGGACACAAATGGCATGAATATTGGCTCAAGGATTTTGGATGCATGAGAAGTATTCCCTCTCGATACAAGGTTTAGGCTAGCAAGGTTTATTTGAAGCAAACTCAAGGATGAACAAGTGCAGCAAAACTCACATAAAAGACATATTGTAAACATTATAAGACTCTACACCGTCTTCCTTGTTGTTCAAAACTCAATACTAGATATTATCTAGACCTTAGAGAAACCAAATATGCAAACCAAATTTTAGCAAGCTCTATGTATTTCTTCATTAATGGGTGCAAAGCATATGATGCAAGAGCTTAAACATGAGCACAACAATTGCCAAGTATCACATTATCCAAGACAGTTTAGAATTACTACATGTAGCATTTTCCAATTCCAACCATATAACAATTTAACGAAGAAGAAACTTCGCCATGAATATTATGAGCTAAGAACACATGTGTTCATACGAACCAGCGGAGCGTGTCTCTCTCCCACACAAGGATGAACTTATTCAGAGAGCTAAGATAACAAAACAAAAACAAAAATAAAAGCACACAGACGCTCCAAGTAAAGTACATAAGATGTGACCGAATAAAAATATAGTTTCACTAGAAGAAACCTGATAAGTTGTCGATGAAGAAGGGGATGCCTTGGGCATCCCCAAGCTTAGATGCTTGAGTCTTCTTGAAATATGCAGGGATGAACCACCGGGGCATCCCCAAGCTTAGACCTTTCACTCTTCTCGATCACATTATATCACCCTCTTCTATTGACCCTTGAAAACTTCCTTCACACCAAACTTCAAGCAAACTCATTAGAGGGTTAGTGCATAATCAAAAATTCACATGTTCAGAGGTGACACAATCATTCTTAACACTTCTGGACATTGCACAAAACTTCTGAAAGTTAATGGAACAAAGAAACTCATTCAACTTATCAAAAGCGGCAATGCGAAATAAAAGGCAGAATCTGTCAAAAACAGAACAGTCCGTAAAGACGAATTTTAAGATGGCACCAGACTTGCTCAAATGGAAAAACTCAAAACTAATGAAAGTTGCGTACATATCTGAGGATCACGCTCGTAAATTGGCAGATTTTTTCGAATTTTCTACAGAGAACTGTGCCCAGATTCGTGACAGACAGCAATGCTGTTTCTGCGCAGCGATCCCAAATATAACATCAACTTTGACATAGAAACTTTACTTGGCACAAAAACATGATAAGGAGAGGTTGCTACAGTAGTAAACAACTTCCAAGACTCAACAAAACAAAAATTGCTGTAGTAAAATAACACATGGGTTATCTCCCAAGAAGTTCTTTCTTTATAGCCATTAAGATGGGCTCAGCAATTTTGGTGATGCACCGCAAGAAATAGTATTTGAAGCAAAAGAGAGCTTCAAGAGGAAATTCAAAACACATTTAAGCCTAACATGCTTCCTATGCATAGGAATCTTGTAAATAAACAAGTTCATGAAGAGCAAAGTAACAAGCATAGGAAGATAAAACAAGTGTAGCTTCAAAAATTTCAGCACATAGAGAGGTGTTTTAGTAACATGAAAATTTCTATAACCATATTTTCCTCTCTCATAATAACTTTCAGTAGCATCATGAGCAAACTCAACAATATAACTATCACATAAAGCATTCTTATCATGAGTCTCATGCATAAAATAATTACTACTCCCAACATAAGCATAATCAATTTTATTAGTTGTAGTGGGAGCAAATTCAACAAAGTAGCTATCAAATATAGGAGGTATATTGTAATCATAATCAAATTTATCCTCCATAACAGGTGGTAACAAAAGACTACTATCATTATAATCATCATAAATAGGAGGCAAAGTATCATCAAAGTAAATTTTCTCCTCAATGCTTGGGGGACTAAAAATATCATGCTCATCAAAACCAGCTTCCCCAAGCTTAGAATTTTCCATAGCATTAGCAACAATAGTGTTCAAAGCATTCATATTAATATGTTCCATGGGTTTTTTAATTTTCGCATCAAACCATCCATGTCTTAAATCAGGAAATAGAATAAGAAGCTCATTGTTGTCCATTATGCCTAACTAGTGTAAACAAGAAACCAAATGTCGCAATTGCAGAGTCTAAAGGAAATAGCTTCGAGCACACACACAATGGCGCTAGAAAAGTACTGTTACCTGGAACCGGAGTATGAGTGCCTTTTACCTTTCCTCCCCGGCAACGGCGCCAGAAAGTGCTTGATGTCTACGTTCCCCCTCCTTTCCTGTAGACAGTGTTGGGCCTCCAAGTGCAGAGGTTTGTAGAACAGCAGCAAGTTTTCCCTTAAGTGGATCACCCAAGGTTTATCGAACTCAGGGAGGAAGAGGTCAAAGATATCCCTCTCATGCAACCCTGCAACCACAAAGCAAGAAGTCTCTTGTGTCCCCAACACACCAAATAGGTGCACTAGTTCGGCGAAGAGATAGTGAAATACAGGTGGTATGAATATATATGAGCAGAGCAACGGTGCCGAAAATAGCTTGCTGGCGTGTAGTTGATGGTGGTAGTATTGCAGCAGTAGTAACACAAGAAACAAGAAACAAGCAGTAGTAACTCAGCAGTATTTAGGAACAAGGCCTAGGGATTACACTTTCACTAGTGGACACTCTCAACATTGATCACATAACAAAATAGATAAATGCATACTCTACACTTTTGTTGGATGATGAACACATTGCGTAGGATTACACGAACCCTCAATGCCGGAGTTAACAAGCTCCACAATAATGCTCATATTTTAGTAACCTTTAGTGTAAGATAGATCAAAACGACTAAACCAAGTACTAGCATAGCATGCACACTGTCACCTTCATGCATATGTAGGAGGAATAGATCACATCAATATTATCATAGCAATAGTTAACTTCGCAATCTACAAGAGATCATGATCATAGCATAAACCAAGTACTAACACGGTGCACGCACTGTCACCTTTGCACACATGTAGGAGGAATAGAACTACTTTAATAACTTTGCTAGAGTAGCACATAGATAGTAGTGATACAAAACTCATATGAATCTCAATCATGTAGGGCAGCTCATGAGATCATTGTATTGAAGTACATAGGAGAGAGATTAACCACATAGCTACCGGTACAGCCCCGAGCCTCGATGGAGAACTACTCCTCTTCATGGGAGCAGCAGCGATGAAGATGGCGGTGGAGATGGCAGCGGTGTTGATGGGGAAGCCTTCCGGGGGCACTCCCGCTCCGGCAGGGTGCCGGAACAGAGACTCCCCGATCTTGGCTTCGCGATGACGGCGGCCTGGAACTTTTCTCGTATCGTGGCTTCCTTTCTAAGGGTTTTCGATGCAGGGGCTTTATATAGGCGAAGAGGCGGCGCAGGAGGGTCAACCACACCATAGGGTGGCGGGCCCAGCCCTGGCCGCGCCACCCTATCATCTGGGGCCCACAGGCCCCCTCTGGGTGTTCTGGATGCTTCCGGGCAAATAGGAACCTGGGCGTTGATTTCGTCAATTCCGAGAATATTTCGTTACTAGGATTTCTGAAACCAAAAACAGCAGAAACAGAACTGGCACTTCGGCATCTTGTTAATAGGTTAGTTCCAGAAAATGCATAAATATGACATAAAGTGTGCATAAAACATGTAGATATCATCAATAATGTAGCATGGAACATAAGAAATTATCGATACGTTGGAGAAAAGTTTTGCTATATGATTCATTTGTTTAGTCATTATCTCTTTGTTAGCAATCTATTGCTTCAGATCACTCCATTCATCTCATATGCTTCATAATAATATTGATCAAGATTATGTTGGTAGCATGTCACTTCAGAAATTATTTGTTGTTATCGTTTACCTACTCGAGGGCGAGCAGGAACTAAGCTTGGGGATGCTTGATACGTCTCCAACGTATCTATAATTTCTTATGTTCCATGCTACTTTTATGACAATACTCACATTTTTTATACATACTTTACATCATTATTATGCATTTTCCGGCACTAACTTATTAACAAGATGCCGAAGCGCCGTTCTTTTCTGCTGTTTTTGGTTTCAGAAATCCTACAAAGGAAATATTCTCGGAATTGGACGAAATCAACGCCCAGGGTCTTATTTTTCCACGGAGCTTCCAAGACCGAGAGGATACGAAGTGGGGCCACGAGGGGTCAGAACCATAGGGCGGCGTGGCCTGCCCTTGGCGCGCCGGCCTATGGGGTGGGGCCCTGTGCCCTCCCGACCTACCCTTCCGCCTAATTAAAGCCTTCGTCGCGAAAACCCCCGTACCGAGAGCCACGATACGAAAAACCTTCCGAGACGCCGCCGCTGCCAATCCCATCTCGGGATTCGGAGATCACCTCCGGCACCCTGCCGGAGAGGGGAATCATCACCGGAGGGCTCTACATCATCATGCCCGCCTCCGGATTGATGCGTGAGTAGTTCATCCTTGGACTATGGGTCCATAGCGTAGCTAGATGGTTGTCTTCTCCTCTTGTGCTATCATGTTTAGATCTTGTGAGCTCCCTAACATGATCAAGATCATCTATTTGTAATGCTACATGTTGTGTTTGGCGGGATCCGATGAATATAGAATATTATGTCAAGTTGATTATCAATCTATCATATATGTGTTGTTTATGTTCTTGCATGCTCTCCGTTGCTAGTATCGGCTCTGGCCAAGGTTGATACTTGTAACTCCAAGAGGGGGTATTTATGCTCGATAGTGGGTTCATGCCTCCATTGAATCTGGGACAGTGACAGAAAGTTCTAAGGTTGTGGATGTGCTGTTGCTACTAGGGATAAAACATCAATGCTTTGTCTAAGGATATTTGTGTTGATTACATTACGCATCATACTTAATGCAATTGTCTGTTGTTTACAACTTAATACTGGAAGGGTGCGGATGCTAACCTGAAGGTGAACTATTTAGGCATAGATGCATGCTGGATAGCGGTCTATGTACTTTGTCGTAATGCCCTGATTAAATCTCATAGTGATCATCATGATATGTATTGAATCTTTATTTGTCAATTGCCTGCCTGTAATTTGTTCACCCAGCATGTTATTTATCTTATTGTAGAGACACCACTAGTGAATTGTGGACCCCGGTCCATTCTTTTACATCTGAATACAATCTAATGCAATCATTGTTCTCTACTATTCTTTGCAAACAAACATCATCTTCCACACAATACGTTTAATCCTTTGTTTTCAGCAAGCCGGTGAGATTGAAAACCTCACTGTTACGTTGGGGCAAAGTATCTTGATTGTGTTGTGCAGGTTCCACGTTGGCGCCGGTTTCACCGGTGTTGCGCCGCACTACACTCCTCCACCAACAACCTTCACGTGTTCCTTGACTCCTACTTTCGATAACCTTGGTTTCTTTCTGAGGGAAAACTTGCTGCTGTGCGCATCACACCTTCCTCTTGGGGTTCCCAATGGACGTGTGCATCATGCGCATCAAGCAGTTAAGTACTAAGAGTTCGTACTGCTCGGGTACTACTACTACTCGGTAGGTCTAAGCTTGCTCTCCTCCGGAACCCTCCCCGGTTCCGTAGACTATGAGGTAGTCTACTCCTTCGATACCTCCAGAGAGGTCTGGTTCTTCATAGCCGATGACTTCGGCTCCTTCAGGGTCGTCGTGTCCTCCTCCAGCCGATTCAGACAATCTAAGCAGGGGATTTAAGAGTGGTATGAGTACGAGCGTACTCAACAAGTTCATTATAGAAAAGAGGTGTTTAATGCACTAGCTACGATATCAGACCAGAAAGTCTAATACCAATGCAGGTTTTGATAAACATTTCTTCAGGAGGTTGATTTTATTCAGAAGAAGTATGTCCGTCAGCCTTCACCGGTTTACTAGAACTTCATGGAGTTCCTTCCCGGCAGCGTTCGCAGTTCCAAATCCCGGAACAAGGAGTGACTGGTCACAAATAATTACACTCTGCAGAGGTGTGTTGCTTTACCCATAAGATATCTTAACCTTGGTGCCAACCGGGCAGCTTTCCCGTCCACACTTCCAAGGGTGTGAGGCCCGGTATAAGGTCCTAGCCGTTTATATTCCTCCGCTACCTCGCACACCCACCCTTTGTTGCATTCCCCGACCCTGGATCCCCGCCGGTCCTCTTATACCAATTAAGGATGGACCCCGACCACGACGACAGTTTGGGACAAGTTAACCAAACTCCTTCGCCGGTAGATGCAACCCATCATAGACCACATTACCGTGGGGAATTAGAAGGGGATCCCCACCCTCAAGTTGTTCCGCAAGCCGCAACCGCTACGGTAAGCACTGCATTACCGTGGGGAATTAGAAGGGGCTCCCCACCCTCAAGTTGCTCCGCAAGACACAACTGCTACGGTAAGCGCATCCGTTGATGTACGAGAGGTGGAAATACAATTGGCTACTCCGTCCCACTCCAGATCTTATGGTTAACACGAGTTTTACGGCACAAGAATCACTGGACGACATTTGTTGTTTAATCCTAGATGGATATAAACCCTTGCAATGGAACCTCCACCATTTCAACACATACCATGGTTCCATTGCCCACCACATAGTCATATTCATAGTTATGAAAATAGTTCTTTTGATTTTCATGCAAGAGTGGTAAATATTGTACTTTGCAAGTAATTTGGTAAAAATACTCAAATGACATGAGCAAGTGATGAACTTGCCTGAACACTGCAAAGTGTTGCAGTTGGATGGTGTGGATTGACCCTTGTCCTCTATTGCTGAAAAATAGCATCATTGTCCGATAAGGGCAATGGTTAAAGAAGCAATTATGCATGATTTAGCTTTTAGGGTTGTTTCCCCCCTTCCGGTGTTTTTATCATTCCATGTGAGAGGTTAATACTAAGAATGATTTAGGGATACTCTGATTAGGGTAAAAATACAACCTTGAAATGTTGTCAAGGTGTTTTTAAAGTCCAAAAGAATTTATGGACTTATTTTCATTATTGAAGATATTAAGTGTGATTTAAATGATTATTATAATCATCAAATTTGGACTTAATCTTGTTTGTCTTCAAAAATTCCTTTCCATATTTTATTATGATAGAGAATTTTATCGTGAGTAATTTTCATATTTTTAATTATTTTTTAGAGCTATTTATCATTTTCTATGCATTTTCAAAGTTTCAGGTTTAAATAAATTTGTGAAAAGTCTAAAATGCCCCTGGGCCCACTTGTCAGGGTGGCCCAGCGGGTTGAGTCAATCCCGAGCCGGTCCAACCGGCTCGGTCGGACTCAGTCGCTCTCTTCCTCTCCCCTCTCGCGAAACCCTAGCTCTCTCCTCTCCCGCGACGCCGTGGTCGCCTGCGCCGTCACCGCTTTATTCCGGCCGCTTCCGGCCATCCCCGCCGGCGAGATCGGTCGCAATCGAACGGCCGCACGACGGTGCACCGATCGGTCCGCGCCGATCTGTGCTTCTTCGCCGCCACCGCTCGCCCCCAACGCCCCTGCGACACGGCCATGGTGATTCGCGGCGATTCGTCGCCCGCCGATGATCCTGGCGCCGTGGCGTGGCCGTGTGCCTCACCGTGGTTGCGCTGGAGCTGCTGCGCTCGGCGAACGCCTGGCCTGGCTGCGGCATGGCGCTGCCGTGGTCGGCTCGTTCCACCGTGCCGCCATGGGCACGCCTCGGTGCTCTGCTCCAGGTATGTTCGCCTCCTTCTCTCCTTTCTTCTCCTCTCCTCCTTGTCTAGCTCTGGCTACTGGCTTGCTTCCCCTCGTGGAGATGCTGGCCATGCCGTGATGCTGCTGCTGTGCCATGCTAGGCTTGGCATGCTGCTGCGCTATTGCTGCTGTGCTTGCCATGGATGCGCGTATGCTGCTGTGCTATGCTGCTGCCATGAATCCAAGCTGCTGTGCTGTGCTGTTCTTCTCTATAACTTGTTGTTCCAACTCATGAGCTCTATTTAGTTGTTCCTGTTGTTGCTATATTACTCCTGCCTCTCTTGTGTGTGCACTTGCTTGCCCCTGGCTTGATCATGATGCATGATCCTTGCATTTGGCAAGTGCCAGTGCTCCTGGTGTGTTATCTCTGTGCTATAATTCCTGGAACTGCCCATTGGGCATTGTTGTTGACTAAACAACACCATCCAGTGATGGTGTGCTTCTGGATACAATTGTGTTTAGCTCATTAGCTTCTCTGTGATGCAATTCATTAAGAAATGTGACTGTTTAATTAATATAGTCATTGGATTGATGCTAGAGTTGATTCTAGCATGCTGTAGCATGCTCTAGCAAGCTTCTGATGGTCTTGTGATCATCAGTTGCTTTGTAAAAGCTGCTGTGCTTATTACTGTGCCTTACTGCTGCTCAATTTGTGATGGGTGTGGGTCACAGACATGTGCTAGTGTGTGCTGGTGCTGGCTCAAGCAGTTGTTGTTGCTTGCAATGATCCATTGGATCATCTGCAAGGCTCTGGTGGTTTGATTACTTGTATGGTTCACTTATCTATATTGCCTGGATTTACTGAAATGGATAAGTGATGTGAACTGCTTGCAGTTGTGATCATTCTATTAACTGTGGCAGGGCTAGATGGATGCCAACACTTGGTTGTGTACCCTAGCCCTCCTTTTGAACCCATCTGGGTGATGATAACTGTGCAAGGCTTAATGGTTTGGGTTGTTTCAGTGGTTGAGGTGACCCTAGCAGTAATCATATACTGCTTTTGGGTAGCTCCCCTCTTGTTGGCTTGCTGTGTATGGACAAATGCTCTCTGGCTGATCATGTTTGATTTCCAGAAGCTTTTTGATGTTGACAATCTTTGCAGAAACATATTTCTCTGCATGTCTGATGGTTTTAAATGGGCTAGAGTAATCTGGGTGTATAAAGGTTAGGGTCTGGGATGGTTTTCTTCCTCTTTCCATTTGGACATATGCTACCTCTTGTCTGGTTGGCATAACCATGGTCATAGGCTGTGATTGATCCCTGGTCTTTGCCATTTCCACCCGGTTGCTCTTGGTCTATGACCAAGTGATGATCAATACTTATGTATTCCACCCTTTTGTGTGTCTGTGTATACATGGTTGTGCAAATGATGAACAAAACCATCTGGTTTGCTCATGATCATGGTATACCTCACTCCAGCTCCTAGAAATTGGTGTTGGTGTAGAGGATTTCTTCTGGTTGGTTGGTTTGCTTGCCCTGCTCCTCCTGGCAAGCCCTGATACTTGATTTGTTTCTGTGGTTACTGGAATAGGTTGAACAGCTGTGGTTGTTCCTCCTGTTCTTGCTAGGCTTACCCTTTGGAACCTGTCGATGAATGACTAGGGTTTGCTTCTGAAAAGATTTTATACCCCCTTCTCCTTGCTTCCATGGTCGACAGCACCACCTAGTCACTTTGGTGACTCCCCTGGCTTGTGTGTGCTGTTGAGCATGCAACATGTCTTGTGAGCTACTTGGTTGTTCCCTGGTTGGAACTTGAGCTGTGAGTGGATCAGCTCGACTGGTTTGGTAATATCCACCCAAATTCTATTTCTTTGACTAACCTGCCAAGTGGTTTTACCACTTGGCATAATTCTGGTTTCTTTTTGTTGTTTTTGATTGCAGGGTTCAAATGGATGCTCTCTGGATTCATCATCAAGGGATGATCAAGAATTCTTGAAGAATTTGATTAGTAGTTTAAGCCTTTATACAACTTGTAATTTTTCCTTTCCTATTTATTCAATTCTTCTGGTATAGTGCTTTAATATGTTGCCTCTAAATAATTCTCAAAGTTTGGGCAACTTTTCTTGTGTGACTAATCTTAAAGCTCAAAAATTATGAGCTTCTTTGGATGTATATTCATTGATTATGATTTGAATTCATCACCAAGTTTATATTCATATGATGTTTAAATTTGAAATTCAACACAAGTTTGTTTGAACCAATCATGCAACTTAAAGTTGTGTTGCAACTCTCTAAAACCCTAAATTAGTTAAGTGAGATACAAGTTTATCGCACTCTCGAAACCCTAACCCTGTAAGGTGTCGAGAGAGAAATTTGTCCCCCTTCGATGTAGTTTTCTTTTAAAAGCGCGAAATTTCCCCAGAATTTACGCCCTCGATCGTCTCTAAACCTGGGACATTACAGCCACCTCCAACCAATATTACCAATATGTTTGGTAATTGCCTAAATGGAGTTGATAGACAATCAAAGGCTTTCATCCGTATTGGGGTTTCTGCCTTATGTTGGTCTATCTGGAGGACAAGGAATGATATTATTTTTAACAAAAAACCTTCTTTTCACTTTTTGCAGGTTATCCATATGGTGTCACATTGGGTCCAGTTGTGGGCTCTTGGGAGGGACAGCGGGATGCTATGGCTACTGGATGCACACGGCTCCAGATGGTCGCTCAGGATTTGTGCCAGGTTGGCTGGTGGCACAATAGACGAATACAATGATGTGTAGTCCGTTTTATTTTATTTTCTTTCGCTGGTTGATTCTTGTATCAATTCTAGGCGATGTCTGAGATGTTTTAACTTTGTACTCTTATACTTTTAATAAAGGACCATATGCATCATCACGATGCAGAAGCCGGGATTCCATTCCCCATTTCGAAAAAAAAACCGACCTATCTGAGTTTCTGTCGTCAAAGGGAGAGGGTGCCACATGTGGCTTGGTACTCCATAATCTTGTAAACGTTCCTGCAAACATACCGAAGGAATAAAGCGAGGAGGCTGTCCAAATAAACCACGAGACCAAAGTAGTGGAAGGTGTTTCAGCCTCAGAACAAAAACACTCCATTGTTGATTGGGCCAAACACTTTTTTCGTACAGAAACATGAAGAAAGCATTGAACATCCGCAGTGTTCATAGCAGAGGAACAAACGGGTGGACAATGAGGCATTCTTCCTTGGTCAACGCACCTCGCCGCTGATGTTTCCTGCCGCGTAAGAACAATGCATCATCCTTGGTCAACGCTTTCTCGGTACGTATTTTGCTTGGCAGCGGAAGTTATCGGATCAGAGGCACGAAGCAGGTAATAAAACCTTAACTAGTCTTCCGGCGGGAGCAAGAACAGTATGACAAACAAAGATATGACCGGAATAAAGTAATCTTCTGAACATTCTTCTATCGATCGGCGATCGTGCGAGGCTGTGTCGTCGGTCTATGAACAAATAAAAGATTCGAAAACAGTGCCCCAAAGTCGTGAACTAATAAACACGTACGACAGGTAGCCTGGCTGAATTCTGGTTAGCAAACAGCTAGACTCTATATTACTTACAAACGTGATTATCTCTTCTTCTGTGGGCTGTGGCAGGTCTGGACCAAACATCATAATTCAAGTGCCGCTGCAGGAAAGGACAAGATGTTTAATATAGATGATCCAGGACAGGATGTTTCTCACTCCATGACCTGTGGATTGTAGAGAATGTTGTGTGTGTAGGCGAAAAGCGGTTCAGAGCGTGCGGTGCATCTCTACATCATCCAATTCCAGTCTGTCGATCTATTGCACGTACTACGTGTCGGTAATGGAAGGACGGATCAACCATGCATAACCGACCGGGTGTTGCGTGGAAGGTGCAGGAAAGATTTGCTGGAATCGGATCCTTTTGCGTTCCTTTTTTTTCTTTTCTTTTCTGCTTAAAAATACTACGGAGTATCAGGTAGCCGCTGGGAGGAGCTAACGACTTCACCTGCTTTACAATCACTTGTGCTTTCACTATCAGTTCCCATTTAGCGCTTAATTTGACGGCGACCATTCTCTAACAGAAAGACGTAACACCTGACCTAGAAGAGGCAAACACCTTGGTACCAAAGCATTTTCATGATGACAAAACAACACCTATATAGAATATGCACGTGGTCGATTTGAACACCTGGCAATCGCAGCTTAACATCAACACCGACAATGCGCATGCCCCAATTTCAAGCAGCCTCATGTTTGAAAAGTGTGTCCGCAACGGGCAGACTCCAAATCTAGAATCGGCGGTAAAGAGCCGGCAGCCTAGAGACACATGATCAGCCTAGAGACACATGATCCTAGAGCATTTTACCATTTAACACAATGTCAGCCATGCACCGTTCAGTGGGTACTTCCATCGGTGTCAATCTTTCTTTCTTTTTTTAACACAAAGAGGGGTCAGGAAGGACCCCGATAGTTGCATTTATATCATCAACAATTTACATAGAGGACCTAAAAATAAGGAAGAATACAATTTGGAACCCAACTTTCACACCTAAGAACCTAGAATAAAATAGGAAAAAGCAATCGGATCCTGATCTCCTTCCAGCTCCATCTCCATCGATTCCCTGATGAAGCAACCGAGTACAGTCAACCACAACATCATCGGGGACTTCGACACTTAGGGTGCGGTAGCGGGAGCATACTACCTCGGAGCCAGATGGCCTCCAACAAGCCACATCGGCCTAGAGGTTGAACAACGTCCTTCACCACCTCGATGACAACCAGGGTGGGAGTGGCTGCCCTACAAGGCTACAACCATTGGGTTCAGTAGCAGACAACAGTTGGCCAACAACATCGGGGACTTCGACAATTAGGGTGTGGTGGCGGGAGCATACTACCTCAGAGGCGTCCAACATGCCGCATCGGCCTAGAGGTTGAACAACGTCCTTCGCTAGCTCGATGACAACCATGGTGGGAGTGGCTGCCCTACAACCATTGGGTTCAGCAACAAGACAGCAGTTGGCCAACACCATCGGGGAGTTCGACACTTAGGGTGCGGTGGCGGGAGCATACTACATCAGAGCCAGATGGCCTCCAACATGCCACATTGGCCTAGAGGTTGAACAACATCCTTCGCTAGATCAATGACAACCGGGTGGGAGTGGCTGCCCTACAACCTTTGGATTCAGCAGCAGGACAACAGTTGGCCATCGTGGATGCACTGTTGGGAAAGAACTCCCAAAAATCTTCACATATGCAATCTTGATTCCTTGCTCCCCAACTCCAGCACGAAGCATAGGCGACTGTCGCCATCACTGCACATCACCTCGACAGCCAGACGAAGGAGGCAGAAGATCTTCATCGGTTAAATATGGGAAGCCACCAAAGTCGAGCTTACTTAGAGAGGAAGTAGGAGTCTCGTCGCCACTTAACTCCATCCACTGGAGAAGGACAACCAACAGAAGCATCACCATACACTATAGGAGACCGCTCGTAGGTTCCGGCAATGAGCTCCACATCAGCATCCCTGCTTGTCCCTGGCCAACTAACGAAGCTAACCGTCGTATCGAGGGGTCATTGTTGTAGCCCGCTAGTTAGAGTCTACGGATTTGTGGGTACTGTGTAACTTATGAGCCGGTCGGTAACAAAAATAGTCCATCCAAATCTGGAAGACTAGACACGAGACCACCTAGATGTTTGTCTAGGGCCGTAGTTATTCCCCAGAGATATACTACCTCCGTTTCAATGAATACGAGTTTTTTTTATTTTGAAAATTTGAACTATGTAAAGTTTGACCAAATTTTTACAATAAATTATTAACATGTACAATGCAAAATCAATATCGTTGGATACATTATGAAATGCTTTTTTCATATGATATCTCTTTGATACTATAATTGTTAGTAGTTTTTCTAAAAGTTTTATAAAGTTTACTTAGATTGACTTCTTTTTATAAAATATATAAGCCTTCTCTCTTGAAATGGATACCAATCTCGTGAACAATTGTTGGTTCCTCATCTACCAAAATTGTCTAACCACGTAAAGTCTAACTCTTCTACTAGAAATAATTTGGCACTTACACCAAACGTCACTATCAAAAAGGTAAGAAAAAATAGATCTATTTTTTCATAAAGAATAACTGAACCAAACCAATATGGTGATCTGCGACTTGTGTCACACCCCTACAAAATTTGTACATATATACAATTGTCTGTTTTGTACATCCTACTATCGATCCTATGTACCCTCTCTGGTATGCCCTATGCACCCCTTTCCTCGGTGTGGCTTGATGCCCTTCGGTGACGTTGTAGCGCAGTCGTGTATGGGCCGATGGCACCGTCCCGATTCAACGCAACATCAGCGTGGATCGTTGAGTTTGGGTACTTCTGTCGGTGCCGGTCTTGGTGGCTCTTGTGTTTCTCTTCCACATTCGACTCAATCCTCATGTCAAGCTTCGTCTTGCCATCAACAAGCTTTCTTTTGCCCTCGTGAATTTCGTTGGGATCTTCTAATATGACCGTGAACACAAACGGACCCACCTGGAGGTAGTCATCCATCTTGAGTATAGGCTCCAAGGCCCGAACCACCTCCCCCATGGTGGGCCTGGACTTCGAGTTCTGGCTCAAGCACTTGTACGCAAGGAGCGCGGCCTGCTGGGCCCCTTTGCCCGAGTATTGGCACTCCAAAGCCGGGTCCATAATCCGGTGCAGCTTGTCAGCCTTCTTGAGGTATGGCCTAGCGTAGTCAACCAAACTCTGCTCCCTAGGACGCCGAGCATGATCGATGGAGCGCCGACCCGATAGGAGCTCTAGGAGCACCACACCGAAGCTGTAGACATCGCTCTTAGCGGTCAGGTGTCCCGTCATAATGTACTCAGGCGCGGCATACCCATGTGTCCCCATGATACGTGTCGAGACATGGGTCGCGTCGCCCTGTGGCCCGTCCTTGGCGAGGCCGAAGTCGGACAGCTTGGTGGTGTAGTCCTGAAATGCAAGAAGCAGATTAGGTTAGGCAAAGATAACATGTGACAACTACAATGATATATAAGTTGACAACGTTTGTATCGTGCTATCACTAGTATATCTGTCAGTCTACATTATTTCACGTGGAGGTACGATTTTATTTATGATTCCGAGAGCTGGGCTGGACTGGGCATCCAGGAAAGTTCCAATAAGTCCCAATCATGCACCAGCTGGGTTTCCAGGAAAAACAATCTTCAAACGCGTGTGAGACTTTGACATTTCATCCACAAACATCTGCTAGTGGACGAGTCTCTATGGTCAAAGCTCCAAAAAAGTGTATCCAATTTTCGGAGCTTAAGAGGGAATTATGGAATTTTTACTGGTGCAGGCTGATCTGAATGTTCAGCGACACACAGCTGGTGCCGTCATCTTCCTTAATTTCTACGACGACGCCGAAGCAGCGTTCCAGGAATGACTGTTTGTTCGTCAAACGTATGAAACGACGACGGAAATTAATAACCCAAAGTACGGGTTGGTTGGTCGGGTGGTTGACTCACCTCGTCGAGCAAGATGTTGGAGGCCTTGAAGTCGCGGTAGATGACCGGAGTGTCGGCATGGTGGAGGAAGGCGAGGCCCTTGGCAGCGCCGACGGCGATCTTGATCCTGGTCGCCCACGGCATGCAGCCGTCGAGGCTCTTGAAGAGGTGCTTCTCGAGGCTGCCGTTGCCCATATACTCGTAGACCAGCATCCGGTGCTGGTCTTCGTAGCAGTACCCGATGAGCTTCACCAGGTTCTGGTGCCTCAGCTGCCCAAGGAAGAACACCTCGGCCTGCAGGAATTTGTAAGGGAAAGTTAGGCAGGAGCAATAATCGATCGACCTCGAGGTGTTTGACGGCTCAGGGATCCGTGCAAACAAGCAATGGCGAGTCGACTTACCAGCCACTCCTTATGGCCTTGCGTGCTGTCGTCGAGGTCGAGGTACTTGACGGCGACGGCCTGCGCTTCCAGCCCCGGCCGGAGCTCGGCGGCGACGTGGCCCTTGTAGACGGGGCCGAAGCCGCCGGAGCCGAGGTAGTTGGATCGGGAGAAGCCGGCGGTGACCGCCTTGAGCTCGGCGTAGGTGAAGGCGTGCAGGTTGGAGCCGGACAGCGTGAGCGAGAGGTCCTCCGGCGTGAGAGTGTCCGTCGACCCCAGGCTCGACAGGGACACCCGCGAGGCGGACGACGCCGACGACGATGACAGCAGAGTCCTCCGTTCCCCTCTCCTCCGCCCCTGCGGCCGCGACGACGGCGATGGACCGTCCTCGTCGGCGCCGGCCACCCCCGCCGCTGCGCCTCCGACGCAGCAGAACATAGACTTCCACGATTGCGCGGAAGCCATCACTCCACTCCAAGTTCGACTCGACTGGGAAATGCAAGAATCCGAGAGCTGAGCAGCAATCCTCCCGAGGTGGGTTAGCTTGGGTTCTTGGCTGAGCCTGTGCCTTGAGAATTGAATTGTTCTGTGAGAGACTGAGAGTAGAGGAAGAGCTGAAGATGAGATGGGGGAGGGGAGAGTTGAGGAAACATCTGTGGCCGAAAGCAGGGTATATGTAGTGGCGGGGCGGTCTCCGCTCCAAACGGGAGTGCGCATCCTTGACCTTGTCGCGGCCTCGTGCGCCTGAACCTGAAGCCTCGACGCGCGTACGTCTGCGAGCAGAGAGTAGTTGACCACCTTATCTTAGCTCCAGTATTCACACCTCGCCCTCTCATAGTCTCATGTCAACATGTGAATTACTCCGGAATGACACGAGAGAAGTTCTACTCCCTACTCGCAATCTTACCTGAATGTGCGGATCACTCCGAAGTTTCACGAGAGAATGGTAAAATGTTCCACTCCCTCCTCGCAAAGATACGTGTGGCAGATTTATATGAAATGTATATGCTAAAAACTGTCTAGATTTATTAAACTTTCCATAAGTTTATTAGTGCCGAGGCGACTAGGAGCTTTTAAATAAACAGAGGTCGTTTATTTTCTTCTTCTTAATTTACGAAAAAATCGGACAAAAAATATCGCAAATTCTCTCACGCACAAGCAAACTACACCCCAACCAAAGAGCCACATAACTAGACCGACAAACACACACAACACATAATAAACTCTAAGGGTATGTACAATGTGGTGACGTCAGTCTGCATTGCCACGTTGGATTTTTTTACTTTTATTTTGCTGAGGAGTGTGAGTATCCAAAGCTACCTAATAATGCCTTTGTTGGAGGAGAGAGAATGAAGAAAATGAAATTTCTTTTCTCTTGGCTAATGGATGATCTTTTACGAAATAAAAGAATGATATTTTTCCTATTATACCATATGTCTTCTCATAGCGACGTAATTTCCTACCAAAATAATTAATTTTTGTTTATTGCCATAGATGACAATTAATGATAATATGTTGTACCCCTTATATGGATTATCTTCTCTAAATGATATAGACTACTAATTAAGAGAAGGTTTGCCTTCTCTGCCATTGTACGTGTCCTAACACATGGATCATAGTATCACCAAGAAAATCCGCCGGCCCACCGCAACTAGAGAAGAACACACCGACAAAGATAACATGCACATACAAGCCCACACAAAGAAAGGTGAATAATGAAACCACCCGCGCCTTCCCATTAAGGGCACCCTTCTATCCTTTGTACTTGCTTCTCGTAAACTTCAGATCGATGTTGAGCTCCATCCTTCTTGCATTTGTCCCTCGACACCTTCTCCCTCGAGAGATCCGTTGCCTTCAAGAGACATCTAATCAGTTTTTTTTTGGATTTAGCATAATTCAAATTAGCTAAAACTTTAGAAAGCTTGATGGCGAAAGTTGGCGCAATTCTCGTCACACTTTTCTCTGATCTACCAGGTGACTGACGCTGACCCGCGAGCAACCAGGTGGAAAACATGAGGGGTTGCTTCAAATGTGCGTGCTCCGTGTCGATGTTAGCAGTGATTGCGTTATTACAGATCCCATTAAATATTGCCAAGTGCGCAGACCACGTGCATATTCCATTCCATATAGGTGTTCTTCTACCATCATAAAAATGCTTTGGTACGAAGATGCTTGCCGCTTGTACGTCGTTCTGTTAGAGAATGGTCGCCGTCTGAAGGGAATCGATGTTGTTTCGGCAGGCCAGCCAGGCTAGGAAGGTGATTGTGAAAGCTAGTAGTGCAGCTCTGACCAGCTGCTACCTGAAGGCTGAAGCTGGAAGTGCAGCAGCAAACGGAAAGATGATACTTCTTCCAGTTTAAAATAATTAAACTAAAATAGGTATATCTGCACACTAAATGTGTCTAAATGTTTTTATTTTTGAGCAATTATTTTGAACAAGAGGAAGTAATTTCAATACAAAAAATGGCGCGCAAAAGGATCCGATTCCGGCAAATCTTCCCCGCACCTTCCACGCAGCAAGCGATCATACAACGTCCGGTCGGTTCTGCGTGATTGTTCCGACCTTCCATAACCGACACGTACGTGCAACATACAGATTGGATCGACGATGTAGAGATTCACCGCACGCTCTGAACCGCCAAACACACACAATGTTTTCTAGAATCTACAGGTCATGGAGTTGAGAAACATCTTGTCCTGTGCTGCACAGGCACTTGAATTATGATGTTCCTTTGTGCGAGACCTAAGAAATTAAGAAAGAGTGTAATAATGTAGAGCTTAATTAGCTGTTTGCTAGCCAGAACTCAGCCTGCCTGCCTGTTCTTGCTCCGCACGATCGCCGATAGAAGAATGTTCACAAGATTAGATTTAGCTTATTCCGGTCATACATTTGGCATACTATTCCTGCGCCGGCCGCGGAAGATTTGTTTTACCTGCTTCCTGCAGCCAAGCAAAATACCAAATAAACGTTGACCAGGAACGTACCTTGTTCTTACGGCGCAAGAAACATCAGTGCTGACGCCCAACTCATTCTCCCTCTGTTTGTTTCTCTATGGAAGCTAGCAGCATGGCAAATTATCAGTTAGCTTTGAAAAACTCTTCTGTTGTGAACAGTTCGGCTGCTCTATTTTTTCTTCGATCATGTTTCTGCATGAAAAGGGTTTTTGCCAAATCAACAGTTAATTTAGTGTTTTCGTACGAGTAATCCAAGACAGATGTCAATCATACGAGACATGATTAATATGTTGACCAAGTTCATCAAAGTTGACTACCTTTTAGGCCATGATTTTTTGAAAAATTAAATATCTTGCTTCTGCATCATGCATGCACTTTTTTATTATATTTTTCACAAACCTTACAAGAACAATACAAAAGATCAACCTTAAAAACCTGAATACAGTTGAATAACCAACTCACATCAAAAAAAAAATGAAATACCAAAGCCTTAATACTAGTCAGAGCACACTCTCAACACTCTGCCGCAACACAGAAGTTTCTACCGCCGTCTTCCTCGACGCCATCTTCAAGAGAGATCATCGCATTAACCTTGCAAGACCTGCCGTCGATGCCACCATGACGCTAGACGGCTCCACCATCCCGCACGCATACATCATCCCGCATCCGTCGTCGATACCCTGCAGCACCATGCCACTGAGACTCAGTGCCAACAATGTGGTAGATGAATACCACTCCACCAACATCCGCACGCTCCAAAAACGATGCTCCAAGAGGTAGAACGGCGCAGGCGCACCGCCATCGTCCGATCCGGGAGACCCAGATCTAGGGTTTCCCCCAAAGCAGCACGAGTGTGTAGATGCAGGCTGCGACAACGATGCCTTCAAGAAGATTATGACATGTGGCGCCGCCATTGCCCGCCAAGATCGGAGTCGGAGCACGGTTTTCACCGGCAGCCGCGCATCCCCACCTCACCGAGCGTAGTGCCGAAGAAAGCAAGATGGCGCCTCCTTGAGCCACCACCACCGTCCCTCAGTTGCCGTATTCGCAGAGGACACCGTCGTGCCGCCGCAGGCAGATCCAGGCCCGGTAGCCTAGATCCGGCCCGCAGCGAGCCGCCGCCGGCCCCCCACGCAGCCGCCGTCGAGCCACCCTTCCTCGCAGAAGTCGGCCGAGCAGCCACCACAGCCCTTGCCGCCACCTGCCCGCGCCGCCCGGAGACGCGCTGCCACCACCGTTGCTCGTCGCATCGCTGCAGCAGGCCATGCCCGCATCGACATGTTGTAGCACCCGACGAACGCGCCACGCCCTGTCCCCGAGGAGACTTCCCGCGCCCCTCCCCGAAAATAAATTAAGTGCATTTCACGCTTGAAAATCATCTCTCATCGTTATGTATAGAATTTGAAATTAATGGAAAATTTAGGTGCATAGATAAAAAAATATGAAAAGGTACAATTTGCCCCTCCTTCGATTTTGGTCACGCTCCGCCACTGCACGACTAGCTAGTGCATGGACGTATGGCCGCGTGTGCACGTGGTAGTTGTGTCTACCTTTGGCCTTCCCACTTGTCCTAAACTTTGTCTAAATTACGTACCTGGGAGGCAGCCCAGAAGTTTGTGAGGGGATTTGGTGCACATGGGCACTAGTGCTCCATGCATTTTTAGATTTTTTTTAAATTTCAAAACTTCACATTTCTATGTCTCGAACTATTATGGCGTTAAATATATAGATAGATATGTAAAGGAGGAGACTACACCAAAAAGTCCTGGTAAAAAATACTTCGTATTTCGAGAAATACAAAAAAATTTCTGGCAAAAATATATACTATTTTGATACCGTTGTACTACCATTTACTGTCAGAAATTTGTCTTTTTTATATTTTCCAAAATACAACGTATTTTTTAATGGAACTTGTTTGCATACACCCGTACTGTATATATCTATCTATATATTTAACACCATAATTTTCAGAGACATAGAAGTGTGAGTTTTAAAATTTTCAAAAATCTGAAAGTGCATGGAGCGTCAAAGACAATTTCCGCAGAAGTTTGACGTAATTTTTCTCTTTCTCGATTCTTGATTTGAATAAAGAAAAAGAAAGCTCTATTCAAATTTGACCGCTAAATTTATATTTTATGTCATTTTACAATTATTATGCTCAAAGAGCATGCAAGTTCATACAATCTAGAATTATCTGTTAGTTTGACCTAAGCTCGGTAGGCTTATACTCTAGAAACATCAGCCAAGTTATTTATTAGACTCATACACAACCCATTAACCCAAGTACATATTATGGAAAATGATACATACAAGCACATACATAATGTGACCATGCTAGTTTTCCTAGATATTTACGCTTAACAAGAGACTTTGTTAAACATCCCAAACTAAGAAAAAATACTATGACTAATTTGTGTTGACAAACATTAGAATGGTATGACCAATTTGTACCTAGACATACATGAGAATCTATGTATTGTTAATTTTGCACACAAAAAAATACTTATTAATAGTATTCAAGGTCAAAATTATGCATGTCAATTAACGACATACCATTAAAGACAATATTATTATGACAAGGTAAAAATGTTCAGTATAAATAGTTGAATTTACTCCACAATGACAAACAAAGCAATCACCGCGTCGAATATGTTAGAAAAGGTGTGAAAGATGGTTCACGATGAAACCACATAATATATTCATCTTGATATGGCAACCTCAGTTGGTCAATCCAATATTTTGTCTTTCAAATTCGTAACATGGAGAATATGGAAATCACTAGTAGAAGCAGTACTTACTTATGTTCTACTTATGTTCTGAGTTATTTTTGGATTTTAGTAGAAATTTGTGAAAACATGAGAAGTTCCATTTCTACTTTGCTAGACATACATACACACACACATATGTGTGAGCTCTGTAACATCATATGTACCACAGAATTTGATAGGAATGAAGATAAAAAAGAACATGCATGGTGCATACCCTTGGCAAAGGTTTTGCGATCGTGCATGTATTTTGATGTGGTCTGTCAACCCAATAATCAGTATGAGAGTGAGGTTCATATTTGAAGCAACGCTTGCCCTGGGGAGGCGGCTCGTACTAGCTCCTTGGGGTGGGCAATCGTGGTTCATCAGAAAGCGACACGGAGGAGACGGGAGAGAGTTGTCGTTGACAAGATGGTGGAGGTGGATGATTTTCCATGGGAGGTGTGGTGCCTGAAAATCTCATCAAGATCATCATCCGGGCGAATATGAATCAATGAGGCATGAGCGTGGAAGTTGGCACGTTGAGTTGGTGTCATGTTTGTGAGCCCTGGTTGCATCCAAGTTCTCATCTTTGTGAGAATCTTTTGCAGTAGAAGCGTGTGATGCCTGAGGGTTATCAGGTGTCAGGTGTCAACTATGACAAAGAATATGCGCGAAGACCATGGTGTCTTGACAATGAAATCAAGCTCAAGCATCCTATGGGAAGAGGACAATTGAAGGTTAGCCTCTTGAATGAGGACATGTCTCTAAATGGGGGTGATCATATGTCACCATGTATTGGACCGAAGGTGTATTCATGGCAGTGTGATGAGAAGTCTAGATCATTAATTGAGTTCAATCGAATGGTCATGAATAACACTAGGTGTGGCCGAAGGTGGGATAGATTGGTATCTTGAATGAGACTGTGTGTCAGTGTGCCGGTGAATTGAATTGTGCTGGGGATCGAGGTGGGGGGAGTTGATTTGAGGAAGCATATGTGGCGGATAGCAGGCACTCCCTCTTTCCCAAAATAGGATGCATGCAGGTTTTTTATCAAAGTTAAAATTTTAGAGTTTGACTAACTATATGTATAAAAAAATAAACATCTACAATACCAAATCCACTACAATACCAAATACATACAATATGAAAGTGTATTTCATTGTTGTTCTAATAGTATTGGTTTGAGATTACAAATGTTAATACTTTTTTCTACATAGATGGTCAAACATAGAAAGTTTTCTTTAACCAAAAACTATATACGTCGTAAAAGAGGAAGTATATGTAGTGGCGGGCCACCGCAGACCGCAGTGACGGTCTCCGCTTCAAATGAGGTATCCCTTGACCCTTGTTTTAAACCTAAATCCACAGGTCCGACTATAAATTATTAAAGCCCCAAACGGCAAGGTATGGTACAAAGCAGTACATAACACAGTAGAACAAAATTCCCGGGATACCCCGAGCCCCCAAACACATGGTCCGGATACATGTCGTAGTTCCAAGTACAAACAAAGATAGAAATCTAAGATCATCTCCATTTATGTACCTGATACGTCTCCGACGTATCGATAATTTCTTATGTTCCATGCTACTTTATTAATGATACCTACATGTTTTATGCACACTTTATGTCATATTCGTGCATTTTCTGGAACTAACCTATTAACAAGATGCCGAAGTGCCGTTCCGTTTTCTGCTGTTTTTGGTTTCAGAAATCCTAGTAACGAAATATTCTCGGAATTGGACGAAATCAACGCCGTGTTCCTATTTTGCCCGGCATCCGAACACCCGAGAACCGTCGAGAGAGGGGCCACGTGGGGCCCACACATGGTGGCGGCGCGCCAAGGAGCCAGGCGCGCCGCCCTAGTATCTGGCCCCGGACCCCCTCCGAGGCTCCCTCCGCCTATTTAAAGGTCCCGACCTAAAACCCCGGACGAATAAGCCACGGTGCGAGAAAGTTCCGGCCGCCGCCATCGCGAAGCCAAGATCTGGGGACAGAGTCTCTGTTCCGGCACGCCGCCGGGACGGGAAGTGCCCCGAAGGCTTCTCGACACCGCTGCCATCTCCACCGCCATCTTCATCACCGCTGTCTCCCATGAGGAGGGAGTAGTTCTTCATCGAGGCTCGGGGCTGTACCGGTAGCTATGTGGTTCATCTCTCTCCTATGTACTTCAATACAATAATCTCATGAGCTGCCTTACATGATTGAGATTCATATGATGATGCTTGTAATCTAGATGTCATTATGCTAGTCAAGTGGGTTTTACTTATGTGATCTCCGGAGACTCCTTGTCCCACGTGTGTAAAGGTGACAGTGTGTGCACCGTGTGGGTCTCTTAGGCTATATTTCATAGAATACTTATTCACTGTTATGAATGGCGTAGTGAAGTGCTTATTCATATCTCTTTATGATTGCAATGTGTTTTGTATCACAATTTATCTATGTGCTACTCTAGTGATGTTATTAAAGTAGTTTTATTCCTCCTGCACGGTGTAATGGTGACAGTGTGTGTATCCGTGTTAGTACTTGGCGTAGGCTATGATTATGATCTCTTGTAGATTATGAAGTTAACTATTGCTATGATGGTATTGATGTGATCTATTCCTCCTACATGGTGTGAAGGTGACAATGTGCATGCTATGTTAGTACTTGGTTTAGTCGTGTCGATCTTTCATGCACTCTAAGGTTATTTAAATATGAACATTGAATTGTGGAGCTTGTTAACTCCGGCATTGAGGGTTCGTGTAATCCTCAATGTGTTCATCATCCAACAAGAGAGTGTAGAGTATGCATCTATCTATTCTGTTATGTGATCAAAGTTGAGAGTGTCCACTAGTGAAAGTCTAATCCCTAGGCCTTGTTCCTAAATACTATCGCTGCTTGTTTACTGTTTTACTGTTTTACTGCGTTACTACTGCTTGTTTACTTTCTACAATATTACTACCATCAACGCACGCCAGAAGCTATTTTCCCGTACTACTGCTCATATTCATTCATACCACTTGTATTTCACTATCTCTTCGCCGAACTAGTGCACCTATTAGGTGTGTTGGGGACACAAGAGACTTCTTGCTTTGTGGTTGCAGGGTTGCTTGAGAGGGATATCTTTGACCTCTTCCTCCTTGAGTTCGATAAACCTTGGGTGATCCACTTAAGGGAAAACTTGCTGATGTTCTACAAACCTCTGCTCTTGGAGGCCCAACATTGTCTACAAGAATATAAGCACCCGTAGACATCAAGCTATTTTCTGGCGCCGTTGCCGGGGGGAAAGGTAAAAGGTACTCACACTCCGGATCTCGGCTACTAAGCTATTTTCCGCGCCATTGTAAGTACTCGAAGCTATTTCCTTTAGATCCTGCAATTGCATCTTTTTGTTTCTTGTTTACACTAGTTAGGCATAATGGAAAACAACAAAAATATGAGAGATCTTTATGAACTTTATCTTGAATTAGGACATGATGTGTTTGAAGAAAGAATTAAGAAACCCATGGAACTTTATATGCATGCTAATGGGAATGTTATTACTATGAATGCTTTGAACACCATTGTTGCTAATGCTATGGAAAATTCTAAGCTTGGGGAAGCTGGTTTTGATGAGCATGATATTTTTAGTCCCCCAAGCATTGAGGAGAAAATTTACTTTGATGATACTTTGCCTCCCATTTATGATGATTATAATGATAGTAGTCTTTTGTTACCACCTGTTATGGAGGATAAATTTGATTATGATTACAATATACCTCCTATATTTGATAGCTACTTTGTTGAATTTGCTCCCACTACATTTAATAAGAATGACTATGCTTATGTTGGGAGTAGTAATTATTTTATGCATGAGACTCATGATAAGAATGCTTTATGTGATAGTTATATTGTTGAGTTTGCTCATGATGCTACTGAAAGTTATTATGAGAGAGGAAAATATGGTTGTAAAATTTTCACGTTACTAAAACACCTCTCTATGTGCTGAAATTTTTGAAGCTACACTTGTTTTATCTTCCTATGCTTGGTACTTTGCTCCTCATGAACTTGTTTATTTACAAGATTCCTATGCATAGGAAGCATGTTAGACTTAAATGTGTTTTGAATTTGCCTCTTGATGCTCTCTTTTGCTTCTTCTATTTCTTGCGAGTGCATCATTAAAACTGTGAGCCCATCTTAATGGCTATAAAGAAAGAACTTCTTGGGAGATAACCCATGTGTTTTTTTTACTACAGTACTTTGTTTTATATTTGTGTCTTGAAAGTTGTTAATACTGTAGCAACCTCTCCTTATCTTAGTTTTGTTGCATTGTTGTGCCAAGTAAAGTCTCTATAGTAAGGTTCATACTAGATTTGGATTACTGCGCAGAGACAGATTTCTTTTCTGTCACGAATCTGGGCCTAATTCTCTGTAGGTAACTCAGAAAATTATGCCAATTTAAGTGAGTGATCCTCAGATATGTACGCAACTTTCATTAGTTTTGAGTTTTTCCGTTTGAGCAAGTCTGGTGCCATTTTAAAATTTGTCTTTACGGACTGTTCTGTTTTTGACAGATTCTGCCTTTTATTTCGCATTGCCGCTTTTGTTAAGTTGAATGAGTTTCTTTGTTCCATTAACTTTCAGAAGTTATGTGCAATGTCCAGAAGTGTTAAGAATGATTGTGTCACCTCTGAACATGTGAATTTTTGATTATGCACTAACCCTCTAATGAGTTTGCTTGAAGTTTAGTGTGAAGGAAGTTTTCAAGGGTCAAGAGAGGAGTATGATATACTATGATCAAGAGGAGTGAAAGCTCTAAGCTTGGGGATGCCCCGTGGTTCATCCCTGCATATTTTAAGAAGACTCAAGCGTCTAAGCTTGGGGATGCCCAAGGCATCCCCTTCTTCATCGACAACATCATCGGGTTCCTCCCCTGAAACTATATTTTTATTCAGTCACATCTTGTGTTCTTTACTTGAAGCGTCAGTTTGTTTTTATTTTTGTTTTTGTTTGAATAAAATGGATCCTAGAATTCACTTTGTGGGAGAGACACGCTCCGCTGTTGCATATGGACAAATATGTCCTTAGGTTTTACTCATAATATTCAAGGCGAAGGTCGAAACTTCTTCGTTAAATTGTTATATGGTTGGAATTGGGAAAGGCTACATGTAGTAATTCTAAAATGTCTTGGATAATGTGATACTTTGCAATTGTTGTGCTCATGTTTAAGCTCTTGCATCATATACTTTGCACCCATTAATGAAGAAATACATAGAGCTTGCTAAAATTTGGTTTGCATATTTGGTCTCTCTAAGGTCTAGATAATATCTAGTATTGAGTTTTGAACAACAAGGAAGACGGTGTAGAGTCTTATAATGTTTACAATATGTCTTTTATGTGAGTTTTGCTGCACCGGTTCATCCTTGAGTTTGCTTCAAATAACCTTGCTAGCCTAAACCTTGTATCGAGAGGGAATACTTCTCATGCATCCAAAATCCTTGAGCCAACCACTATGCCATTTGTGTCCACCATACCTACCTACTACATGGTATTTCTCCGCCATTCCAAAGTAAATTGCTTGAGTGCTACCTTTAAAATTCCATCATTCACCTTTTCAATATATAGCTCATGGGACAAAATAGCCTTAAAACTATCGTAGTATTGAATATGTACTTATGCACTTTATCTCTTATTAAGTTGCTTGTTGTGCGTTCTGGGACGCCATCAACTACTCTTTGTTGAATATCATGTGAGTTGCTATGCATGTCCGTCTTGTCTGAAGTAAGGATCTACCACCTTAATGGTTGGAGCATGCATATTGTTAGAGAAGAACATTGGGCCGCTAACTAAAGCCATGAATCATGGTGGAAGTTTCAGTTTGGACATATATCCTCAATCTCATATGAGAATAATAATTGTTGCTACATGCTATGCATTAAAGAGGAGTCCATTATTTGTTGTCCATGTTGTCCCGTATGGATGTCTAAGTTGAGAATAATCAAAGCGAGAAATCCAAAATGCGAGCTTTCTCCTTAGACCTTTGTACAGGGCATGGAGGTTTGTGACACTTGGTTGAAACATGTGTATTGCGATGATCCGGTAGTCAAAGCTAAGTAGGACAAGGTGCGGGCACTATTAGTATACTATGCATGAGGCTTGCAACTTGTAAGATATAATTTACATAACTCATATGCTTTATTACTACCGTTGACAAAATTGTTTCATGTTTTCAAAATAAAAGCTCTAGCACAAATACAGCAATCGATGCTTTCCTCTTTGAAGGACCTTTCTTTTACTTTTATTGTTGAGTCATTTACCTATCTCTCCACCTTAAGAAGCAAACACTTGTGTGAGTGCATTGATTCCTACATACTTGCATATTGCACTTGTTATATTACTCTATGTTGACACTATCCATGAGATATACATGTTATAAGTTGAAACAACTGCTGAAACTTAATCTTCCTTTGTGTTGCTTCAACACCTTTACTTTGATTTATTGCTTTATGAGTTAACTCTTATGCAAGACTTATTGATGCTTGTCTTGAAGTACTATTCATGAAAAGTCTTTGCTTTATGATTCATTTGTTTACTCATGTCATTACCATTGTTTTGATCGCTGCATTCATTACATATGTTTACAATAGTATGATCAAGGTTATGATGGCATGTCACTTCAGAAATTATCTTTGTTATCGTTTTACCGCATGGACGACGAACTAAGCTTGGGGATGCTTACGTCTCCGACGTATCGATAATTTCTTATGTTCCATGCTACTTTATTGATGATACCTACATGTTTTATGCACACTTTATGTCATATTCGTGCATTTTCTGGAACTAACCTATTAACAAGATGCCGAAGTGCCAGTTCCTTTTCTGCTGTTTTGGTTTCAGAAATCCTAGTAACGAAATATTCTCGGGACGAAATCAACGCCTTGTTCCTATTTTGCCGGAAGCATCCAGAACACCCGAGAACCGTCGGAGAGGGGCCACGTGGGGCCCACACATGGTGGCGGCGCGGCCAAGGAGCCAGCGCGCCGCCCTAGTGTCTGGCCCACCGGACCCCTCCGAGGCTCCCCTTTATTTAAAGGTCTGACCTAAAACCCCGGACGAATAAGCCATGGTACGAGAAAAGTTCCAGAGCCGCGCCATCGCAGCCAAGATCGGGGACAAGGTCTGTTCCGCACGCCGCCGGGACGGGGAAGTGCCCCGGAAGGCTTCTCCATCGACACCGCTGCCATCTCCACCGCCATCTTCATCACCGCTATCTCCCATAAGGAGGGAGTAGTTCTTCATCGAGGCTCGGGCTGCCGGTAGCTATGTGGTTCATCTCTCTCCTATGTACTTCAATACAATAATCTCATGAGCTGCCTTACATGATTGAGATTCATATGATGATGCTTGTAATCTAGATGTCATTATGCTAGTCAAGTGGGTTTTACTTATGTGATCTCCGGAGACTCCTTGTCCCACGTGTGTAAAGGTGACAGTGTGTGTACCTTGTGGGTCTCTTAGGCTATATTTCATAGAATACTTATTCACTGTTATGAATGGCGTAGTGAAGTGCTTATTCATATCTCTTTATGATTGCAATGTGTTTTGTATCACAATTTATCTATGTGCTACTCTAGTGATGTTATTAAAGTAGTTTTATTCCTCCCGCACGGTGGTGACAGTGTGTGTATCCGTGTTAGTACTTGGCGTAGGCTATGATTATGATCTCTTGTAGATTATGAAGTTAACTATTGCTATGATGGTATTGATGTGATCTATTCCTCCTACATGGTGTGAAGGTGACAGTGTGCATGCTATGTTAGTACTTGGTTTAGTCGTGTCGATCTTTCATGCACTCTAAGGTTATTTAAATATGAACATTGAATTGTGGAGCTTGTTAACTCCGGCATTGAGGGTTCGTGTAATCCTACGCAATGTGTTCATCATCCAACAAGAGAGTGTAGAGTATGCATCTATCTATTCATTATGTGATCAAAGTTGAGAGTGTCCACTAGTGAAAGTCTAATCCCTAGGCCTTGTTCCTAAATATCGCTATCGCTTGCTTGTTTTTCTGCGTTACTACGCTTTTTACTTCCTACAATATTACTACCATCAAGCACGCCAGTAAGCTATTTTCTGGCGCCGTACTTCTGCTCATATTCATTCATACCACTTGTATTTCACTATCTCTTCGCCGAACTAGTGCACCTATTAGGTGTGTTGGGGACACAAGAGACTTCTTGCTTTGTGGTTGCGGGGTTGCTTGAGAGGGATATCTTTGACCTCTTCCTCCCGAGTTCGATAAACCTTGGGTGATCCACTTAAGGGAAAACTTGCTTCTATTCTACAAACCTCTGCTCTTGGAGGCCCAACACTGTCTACAAGAATAGAAGCACCCGTAGACATCAGTACCCCAAAGCGTCTCTTACAGGCCTTTGGGGCACGCATAACACTTAACCGCGTCCAGCCTCGTGCACCAAAGGCCATTCCGATCTGGTGCGGTCCAATACGGTATCTGACTCCCCGAGGGTGTCCCTGGTACACATGGACTGTTGGGGGCGTCCTGGACGCAACATAATGATGATGTGGCGGTCCGCGGGTCAACCCTGTCATCGGCACAAACCACTAGCGACAACTTTTCCATAATGGCAATGATGGTTTCCGAGGCGGAGGGCAGGCAATACGTCTTATTGTCATTGCGCCTTCTCCAAACGTCGTGGCGGTTAATGTCGTAATGCTCCTTCCCACCCTTCTCCTCCACTTCAGGCCCTTTCTCCGTCATTTCCCATGTCGCATCCACCTATAAAACCCGCCCTCCTCCCCATTCACCACCACAAGCGCCGCC
Source organism: Lolium multiflorum (assembly GCA_030979885.1). Taxonomy (NCBI): domain Eukaryota; kingdom Viridiplantae; phylum Streptophyta; class Magnoliopsida; order Poales; family Poaceae; genus Lolium; species Lolium multiflorum. The sequence goes on along the minus strand of CM061753.1, from coordinate 129,909,183 downwards.
ATAGCACCTGACCCTACACCTCCAAGAGAATGAGGCGCTGCCACACCACGATCTACTCCATGCTCAACCGCAATGGTTGCATGCCGCACCTCCGCCACTACCACCCTCGCCTCAGCCCGAGTCCGAGTTCGATGTTGATGACATGGCTGAGTTCACGGCGCTCGATGCACAGTTCGATGCTAACCCTGAACAAGAGGCGGTGGAGCTTGATGTAGAGCAGGTGGAGGAGGAGGACTGGACCGACGACGAGGTGGAGGAGGAATGGAACAACATCCCGGAGCCGGTGAACGGGGAGCAGAAGGACATCCTCGACTCCTTCAAGTACCTTCGGTAGATGCAGGACACCGCCCATAACCGCGAGGAGGTCAACGCGGCCATCCTCCAATGCATCACTAGCATCTATGTTGAGCGGTAGGCGACGGAGGAGTCTGCACGCCTCCTCATGGCGAGCGAGCATCAGAGGCTCCTTGAGCTCGAGGCTCGATGGAGCGTCAAGACCGCCGCCCACGAAGCAGCGCGGGTGGCCCAAACGAGGCCTCCCATGAGTGGGGGGCGATGCTGAGGGGCCAGCATCGCAGGGATGCTCTAGGGACTCCAGCGGCGCAACTGCACTGCCATATGTGTGAGGAAAGAGTGGCGAGGCAGGCACCGCAGCTGGCGGAGCGGGCGAATTACGAGGTGGCTCCTCGGCAATGCCCACCATGAGGGGCTTAGGGTTAGCGGAAGCTTGTTGTTAGCGCTAAACGCCGATACCAGACAAGCGGGGAGCAAGCTTTACCCAGGTTCGGGGCCCTCGTAGAGGTAATACCCGTACGTCATGTCTGTCTGATCTTGATTATTGATGGAGTTGATTACAATGGGGCAGCCGATAGACTGTGTGGAGATGTTCTCGCCGAGAGGCAAAGTGGCTAGGGTTTGTTGTATGTGTGAAGATTAAGAGAGAGAGATCCGGCAACCCTATCCTGACCTTTATATAGGAGACCAGGTCTCGAGAGTCTTGCCCGGATTCTGTTACAATATAATGATAATCTATTTATTCCTTCCATATTTGAACATCTCCTCCTCTTGTGCTTCAAGAATTTGCCACTTTCCATCTGATCACCATGCGACCGAGTCTTGGACCTCTTTGGGCTGCGGCGCTCCAGATGAGCCCCTATTGGGCCAGACGAGGTAGGACAATATCGAGTGCCCGAAGGGTAATACCCACACGTAGACGACAAGGAAGCAACAGCTAGGGAAGAATGACAATGAGGTAGAGTTGTCTTGTGGACCGACTAACGGCGAGTGGGCTAGGTTTAGTTTCAGTTTAGTCTTTTTCATTCAACTTTGTAATATATAAAAAATAAAATTTCTCTAAAAAAATATAAAAAATTAAATAAAAAATATAGTTTCCGTAAAACAAGAAATCCGGTGCGCGTCGATTGAGAATAGGAGACGTCCCCAAACGCAACACCTAGCTTTGGTGCCCTCGAAACAGCCGATTCAACACTTCTACAAGATGTCCTTTGAAGGATCGGACCGGTTCCAATGGGGCGACGCAAATCCGTTTGGGCCGAAAATACGCCTGGTACCACCTCTAGCGGGGCGACGTATCGTGATCGGGCCGTCCACGGCGACGCAAACCCGGCGCATATTTGCGCTTGGAATGCATCGCGGCGGACGCTGCGCGGACGCACCAAGTGACCGCTCGCATCTCCACCGGGCCCGCCTGGCAGCGAGCCTGTATTGAAGGCATCGCTTCGCGGCCATCGCTTCCGCGTCTGCGCCGCAGCCTTTGCCATCAATGTCGCGGCTGCCTCTTCTGCGCGCGCACCGGCGAGCGGCGGCTGGGCTTCTTCGCGGCCTTCAATGACATCGTTTTCCGCGCGCAGCCGGCCTTAAAATTGCACCGCCATCGTTTCTCCATCGCCCACACCTCCACCCCCACCACCATGGGGAAGAAGAAGAGCTACTTCGGGACGGCCGGCAGCGACACCAAGAAGGAGGAGCGGGCGAATAGGGTGCCGCTGCCCGTCAGCGTGGGGAGGCTGATGCACCGGAACTGGACGTCGTGCGATGCCTGGGGGACGTGCACATGCATGGTGTCTGGCGACTCAGCTACCGCCGGGTGCCCGTCCCTCCCGTGCATGCGCGCGAGCCAGATAGGAGCACCGAGATCCGGCGAAGGAGGCGGTACCTGCCGTCGGACCTCTGTGCCATCCCGCCTACGCCATCGAGTCCGACAGCTGGTGCATGTATCTCGTGTCCGAGAGAGATCAGAGGAGGAGGGCGGGCTTCATGGGCGATAGGGACTTTCCCTTTGACCGTCCACCGGCGCTTCGTCGTCGAAGACAGCAAGCGCCGCGCATAGCGCCGGCGCTGCGCGATCGACGATGACGATGACGACTACATCGAGGCGCCGGCGTACCACAACGAGGAGGTCAAGGACGACAAAGACGACTGCATCGCAATCGTCTTCCAGGAATGGCAGCTGGCCATGGTGGAGGGCCGCAAGTTTGAGTACCCGGACAACATGACGGACGACGAGATCGCGAGGCTTGGCGTCCTCGTCTCCGAGAATGACCGACATGTGCAGCCGCCGCTCGCACGCCAGGCATCATTCCGCCGGGCCTGTCGGAGGATGAAGCCCTACGACTGGCGCTACAGGACTCGGCCTCGCCACAACCGCCTCCACCTCCGCCATACAACCCGTGGGGGCCCCCACCTCAGCCCTGGGCTCCTCAACCTCCGCACAGCCTGGGCTCTCCCTCTGCCACCCTGGGTGCATCCACCTCCGCCACACCCTGGCGCCTCACCTCCGCCCCAGTAGGGCTCTCCACCTCGGCGGCGCCGCGCACCGCCGGTTCCCAACCGCCATGGGTGGTACACTCGTGCTCGAGCAAGACGAGGAGAAACGAGGCGCGTTTAGGGTTTTTTTCCATGTGTTCAACTATGTAATTATGTTTTCATGTTATAAAAAAATGGTAATTCGAGAAAAAATGTGTCGTGCCGCTAGAGCCACCCTGACGCAAACGAACGCGCGGTCAATTTCGACTATTTCAGCCGACGCAAACAGACGCGCGCGGATATTTTCGGACGCTCGTCGTCCCGTTGGAGATGGCCTAAAGGACATGAGCAACTAAACAGACCACTTTCTACCTCCCTATGGGAAAAAGCAAGGTCAAGCATCGGTATTGAATTCTTCTGCCCAACGAAAGCAACATTGCAACAACCTACCATCATACCATGCATCCTCTTACAGAAAAGATGAACGCTAGTGCGACCAAGCACATTCATCCCTCAACCAAGCACATTCATCCCTCTCACACGAGCGTTAGCACGACCACACTTTTGTTCGGAGCGGCTACCATTCTACCATCCGACCCTACATCTACATGTCCTGCGCCCTGCGGGGCAGCGGCAATGGCGTTGGCCATGCTTAGAAGTCGCAAGCACACGTTCCCTTGACCCTTGCCACGGCCTTGTGCGCCTCAAGCCGCGACGGGCGTCTGCGGAAACATGGCTAGGACCGAACAGAAAGAAGAGTGGCTGACCACCATCTCAGTTCGAGTATTCACACACCTCTCTCGCTCTCTCTCGCACACCCGAACGTGCCAAATATGACGAGTGTGTCTCGATGTTAGCAGTGATTGCGGTACAGATTAAATATTGCTAAGCGCGCAGACCACGTGAATATGCCATATAGGTGTTGTTTTTATCCTCGTGAAAATGCTTTGCTGCGAAGATGCTTGCCTCTTCTAGATGTTTACGTCTTTATTATGTTAGAGAATGGTCGCCATCAAAGCGCTAGAGGGAATTAATGTCGTTTGGGCAATTGTTTTTTACATATATAACCCATGAACGTTGTCGATGTCCAAAATAGCCTGCCTCGATATCGATTGTCAAAAATTGTAACATGGAAACAGGTGACATGTGTCATCCCACCATATGGAATGGCGATAAGTTGAGAAGTACTAATTCGCAAAAAAAAAAAAAGTTGAGAAGTACTCCCACCACTCGGAGTAGCGTAAGGAGGTGATGTGAGGTGGGGCGGCTTGGCAGACGAACATGCACTTCTCGATATCCCTGTTTGCGGGAAGTACTTCCCATCGTCCCTAATGGTGGGGGAGTACTTTTCGCCACGGATGGCGGAAAATGACATGTGTCACTTTTTTAATTTTTGTTGGGCTATTTTTACAATCGATTTTAGAGGAGGCTTTTAACATTGACGATATACCGAGAATTATATTTGTAAAAAAAATATCAGTTTCGAAAGGCTGGCCATGCTAAGAAAGTGATGAGAACCAATTAGTGGTTGGATGGTTAGGTGGGTTGTGGTCTTGTGACACCCATAACCCACTAGAGATTGAGTCTCTACAAGACGGAATAGTTTGCAGTGGGAGACCATGTTTTCGTCGATAACATGGCGTTCGTGATGACTTCGTTAATCTCAAAATCAACGAGATCAGTTTCTTAGATTCAGACTCTCGAAGGTGTTCATAGAGATAAGATATGTGTGCGAATATTCATATGGCTAAATGTATATACATATTTATAAGTGTCTAAGTTTGTATTGTGCTTCGGAAAAAAAAGCGAGAAAAGATGATAGTGAAAGCCTAGTAGTAATCCGTACTTGCAAAGCATGTGAAGCCGGTAGCTATGGCCAGCTGCCACCTGAAGGTTGAAGCTCTGCCCAGCGGCTACCTAAAAGCGGCAAGGCAGCAACAAACGGGCTCTAAATGTTTATTGCAGATTCAGATAAACGTAAATTAAAATATGTTTAGATTTATTAAATTAGCCATAAGTATATTTTAAAAGAACAAAAAACATGCGCAAGAGGATATGATTCCTCCAAATCTTCCCCTGCACCTTCCACGCAGCAGAGCGATCACGCAACGTCCGGCCGGTTATGCAAGAGATCGACAGATGATTGCTCCGTCCTTCCATAACCGACGAGCAAGAGATCGACAGATTGGATCCACGATGTAGAGATTCACCGCACGCTCTGAACCGCCCTCAACAAACACAATATTTTCTAGAGTTCACAGGTCATGGAGTGGGAAACATCTTGTCCTGTGCTGCAGAGGCACTTGAATTATGATGTTTGTGCGAGACCTGCAACATTGTGATAATGTAGCTGTTTGCTAACAAGAACTCAACCTGCCTGTCGTGTTTACCAGTTCACGTCTTTAACTTTGGGGAGCTAGCTGTTTTTCTTTTTGTTTTGTTTACGCGGATTCGTGTTAGATCTGCATCTGCTCGTGTCATGCCTTTGGCATACTGTTCTTGCTCCGCACGATTGCCGATAGAAGAATGTTCACAAGATTAGATTACTTTATTTGTTCCGGTCATACATTTGGCATACTGTTCATGCGCCGGCCGGAAGATTAGTTTACCTGCTTCCTGCCTCCGATACCTTCCGCAGCCAAGGAAAATACCAAGAAACGTTGACCAAGGACTATATTACCTCCTTCTTACGGGGCAAGAAACATCAGTGGTGACGCCCAACTCATTCTCGCCCTGTTTGTTTCTCCATGGAAGCTAGCAGCATGGCAAATTATCAGTTAGCGTTGAAAATTCTTTTTTTTTTTTGCTTCATCATGTTTCTGCATGAAAATTTTCTTCGCCAAATCATGTTGTGAAAAGATTATGTCATGTTGTAAAAAGATTATGTCATGTTCAGTCGGTTGAAACCGAACAACGAACTGAATTGGCCGGTTAGGGCATCTCCAATAACTAGAAAACTGAATTAATTTTGGTGCCCATTTCTTATTACCCAAATTGCCAAAAAAGAAAAAAACCAAACCGAATCGCCGAAACCCGGCCCAAATCTTGGACGGGTTTGCGTGGCCATGAACGCGGCTGGTCGCTCGCGTCCGCCCCATGTCCGTCCCTGGCCCGCGTGTCATAGGCATAGATAATATTTTTCATTAAATAGGAGTCATTACATTTTTTTTAACTTCTATCCTAAATAAATACGTACGGGGCGGGCGGCGTGGCCGCGCTCCTCGCCGGCTCGCCGTCGGGGCCGTGGATTTCGCTCGACGGGCGCTGTGCGCGTGAGATTCCACTCGACTGGAGCACGCAGCGCAGCGGCCGCCGCGCGCGCCTGCGGCGCGCGGCTCGGGAGGCCTTCATCCTCCTCCTTTCCGTCGCGCACCTCGGGCGCGCTCGCGCCGCCTCTGCGCGGGATCATCCGCCTCCCGCAGGCTCCGGCTCGCGCGTTGCCGACGGCGCGCGCCTCCCGACGGACGCGGCCGGCGCAGGCCTCGTCGTTCTCACCGCCGCCGGCGCATCGCTCTTGCAGCCGCGCTCCGCCGAGTCGGCGTCCTCCAGGCGCGCCGCTCGGGCGAGGTCATCTGGATGAGGTGACGGGCTGCTCGCATAGCGAGCAGCTCGTTCTTGGCCGATGAGGTCGCCTAACGGCGGCGACCGCCCGCCCAGGGTGGCCTCGTGCTCCTTGGTCACGCGCGTGAGGTCGGCGAGGCGCTCCTCGATGGTGGCGTTGATGTTCGCCAGCGCGAGGTCCTCCTCTTGGACGGGCTCCTCGGCGGCGGTCGCGCCCCTCCGCGGCCTCGTACCGGCGTCCGCGGTCTCGTGCCGACCCCCGCGGCCGCCTCCGCCATCTCGCGTCGCCGCCTTCTGCCGCCGCCTCGCGGCGCCGGAGCGCCTCGTCGTCGGCGACCCACGCGGTCGCGCGCTCCTCTCCTCCGTCTGAACCTCGCGGGCGGCGAGGGAGAAGCTTGGCCCACGTGGTCTGCAGGTGCGAGGCATGGCGCGGAGAAGGTGGAGGAGAGGAAGGTGATGCTGGCTGTTTGAGACCGCCGCCGTCTTTTATAGCCGGCGGCTGGCGGGAAACTAGGGCGCCAATGGCGTTTCGCGCGCGCGGAACCTTGGTGCGCGCGGGAACTTTCCCGCGCGTTCCACCGCCCCATGGCTGTCCCGTCGAGGCCGCCATGGCGAGCGCCGCGCAGGAAGGCGAACCACGTGGCGTCTCTTTGGGTCGCCGCGTGGGCGCGCGTGCGACCCAAACGGACACGGACGCGGGCGCTGTCGGGTGTCCGTTCGGCCACCCAAACGGCCCGCGTCCGTTTGGGTCGCCCGGTTGGAGATGCCCTTAACCAAACGCCGCACTCTGCTGTCCTATCTAGGTGGGTGGGTCATGGGTGGGCATCGGGAGGTCAGCAAAGCCAAAAGGCGCACACGGCTCCCTCCAATCTGGCCACACACTACAATGCCTAATACAGTAGTATTTTTTATGTTTCTCAGGTGACACTGAATTTACTTAGACATGTCCAGTACAATCTTTGATGAGACGGTAGAAAAGACCCAGATTTTGGTATAAACTTTGTTGTATTTGAGCTACAGTAAAAACAAATTTAGACCTGTGTATAGGAATACTTTTTGTCAGATTTTTTTATTTTTTCAGAATTTTTTATTTTTTATACAGTTTAAAGTACTACATATTTTTTAAAATCCCAGAAATATTTTTTTAAATTAGGAGCAGTGGTGTTCATGTGTCAATGTCACTTTTCACGGTAGAAATTAAATGAATCTAAATTTATTTGGACATGTGGAACACAATGGAGGCGGGTAGAGTCCCATCGCACACCAATGCCACGGTGTTGATCGATTTTTTTTGTCCATGCACCCTCCCCAACATAGTTATTGCTAGCGACTTTTATCGCCGCCTACGCGTGAGCGTAACGATTAAACGTGTGCCTCGGTGTTAATAGCCGTTGGGCCCATGTCACATGTGTAGTATCGCTAAAATATTTCACTGTTACGCATGTCACACAAGAAATCTTAGGGTGACATGATTTAATGAAAAATATAATTATTAATAATATAGTTGCGCCTCCGTTAATAAAACTTCACCACATCAAGGATAAACATATATTCAATAGTAAAATTATTCTTGCCTAAATAATATTTATTAATTGATAAAAACTAATCCGTAGCTACACAAATGCATATTTACTTACTTAACGAATATCAGCACGCCGTCTATCGGTAGTGGCTGCGGAAGACAAGGGTGTCACTTGCGATAGTGAAAGCACTAGCCATCGCGGAAAAAATACTAGCGGCACCGGATTACGTGAAGTAGTTAAATAGTAAAATCAACTTAACTCGTAGCAACGCACGGGTTTTTGTGCTAGTAACTACAAAACTGAATTAATTTTGGTGCCCATTTCTTATTACCCAAATTGCCAAAAAAGAAAAAAACCAAACCGATTGCCTAGGCCTACGAGACGAGATATATGGCCATGTGAATCGTCGCCTTGTACTTCTCAAATATGGACTCCGACCCCTCCAATTGAGGTCATCGACACATAAAAAAACAACACTAACATAACAGTAGGGTTATCCTGTTGGATATTTTTGATGGTGGGATGTCCACAAAAGGAACAAGTGGGTTTCACCGGCGGGATGGGAGGCGGTTTAGCGCCAGTCTTATCCCATTTGGAATTTTAGTCTTAGTCTGATCAAGAGTTTTCTGAGTCTCTATCAATCTACACTACTTAAAAAGGACGAATGCGTTCCCTATTCTGCCAACCTCCACACTACGACCAAAACGACGAAAACGTTCTCCACTCCATCGGCTTATTTTCCTCCTCTTCCCCCACCGGTTTTCCTTTTTTTTTTGGAAGAGATTGAATTAGATATGGTTCGTTCTTCCTCTCCCCTCGCGTCATCACCGCCGCCTCCGTCCAATAACGCCCGCGGAAGAAGGGGTTGAGGGCTTGCCGTCCTCCCGAGTCCCAATGCATCCGCCACTGCCGCTCAAGAGAGGAGGCAGGTATCGTTCCCTCCTGATTAGCCTCCCATCTAGCAGGTCTATGTTCGCATCGGGGAGAGAGAGGCGGATGGAGGGGAGGTGAGGTGAGGTAGGGAGGAGGAAGAGCTCAGTCGAGCCGACGCGCAGTACTAGCCCTAACTCCCAGCCCTCTCCCTTCCTCTTTGTTCTATTGTCACGAAAGTAGATCGAAGGCGCAGCCACCGACCGAAATCACGCCGCCGACGCCCGAAATCGCGTCGACGCCACCCGGATTCCAGTCGGCTCCACCTGGATTCGCCCCTCCGCCGGCGCACATCGCCATTAGCAAAGTAAGTGCTTCCTCCCTGCTTCCTCCCGTCTTGCATTCTGCGCTGCTGTTGCATGCTTGATGATCTGCTGGACACCTAGACGTTCAGGCTGACTTAAAAAGGACGAATGCGTTCCCTATTCTGCCAACCTCCACACTACAACCAAAACGACGAAAACGTTCTCCACTCCATCGGCTTATTTTCCTCCTCTTCCCCCACCGGTTTTCCTTTTTTTTTTGGAAGAGATTGAATTAGATATGGTGATACCGATTTTCCTCTTCCCCCAACGGCTTATACCCATCTACGATGTATCAAGAGTGCAATTTGTCCATCTACGATGAATACATATAGTCAGGGCCTGCTCAGGAAACACACATTCAATATCGCTTGCAATCAAGTGACTAAGAACTTTGTCACAAGGAATGTTGGTGTTGCGGTAGAGTACTTGCTTTGGAAGAGATTGAATTAGATATGGTGATACCGATTGTCGAATCTCAGGCAAGTAAAATATCGCGAGACGAAGAGAATGACATATAGATTGATTGAATCCTTGGCTCGCTACTTCAAAAAGGCTTATAACCGCCAAGCATTCGGTGACGGGAAAAGTTATGCCTGTCAGTAGTGTTTGCACTACTGATGGGCTCGTATAACCCCATTTCTAGTACAAACACACTAGTGACGACCGCGTAAAAAAAGGCCTAGCCGTTTTTGTGGACGGCGGCTGAAAGGAAAGATATGTTATTGATGGGTATCTATAAATGCATATCACTTGACGGATTTTTTTTTTGCCATGGCGACTAACCAAGATGACGACCCAGCTAGGCGACTAGATCGGCTACCACCCACGCCTTCTCCTGGGCCGGCCCACCCGCATGCCTCCTCTGTAGGATGTCCTACCGCGTGCCTTTTCCTAGGCCGGCCACCCGCGTGCCTCCTCCCCTGGTGGCTCGTTCAGTCAAGACTAGAGACCAAGCTGAAGATAAGTCAATGTCTAGTTCGTAGTTCCTTGAAACTCTTCTACAAATAAATTTTCACGGAGAAAAGACTATCAGGGACTTAGGACATGTACAATGGTATCCAGTTAGCAGTCACTAACCTACACCACATACAAATTTTGATGACATGGGAGAGAGAAAATGAAAAACCGTATAGTCCGTCTACTAAATTATAGGGGGTCTAATATAAAAAAAAACCTAGAAGGATCCATTAAATTTCAACAATCAAATCATCGTCCAAAAGGCTTCAAATGTCGTTAGTCGATATTGCTAAAATGGTGCGGGATAGACAAATCAAATTGTTAATATTTTCCCCAAACGCAGACCGCACAAACAAAAACGTTCTCGCGCGATATTGATGATTGGATGACACCATCATTTGCCCATGCCATGCCTCCTGCCTCGCCTCCTCCCCACGTGATTTGACGGCGCCTTGCCCGTGTCCTCGATGTCATGTTTCCTCGGGCTCCCCCTTGATGACCGATGCGGAGCCATCTAGACCGCCTTGAGATGGAGAGTGTTCGGAATTGTCTCCATGGATCCTCAATAGGGTTTTTGGAGGGGCGGCGAAAGGGAAGCCGGGAGGGGAGACGCACAAAGACCCATAGACATCACGCTGCCCCGATTGCCTCCTCTACGCGCTCATAGCCTCTCACAACCCGAGGGCTACAGACGGGCCCCTTCGTGATGGTAGTAGGGGGAGCTGCATTAGGGACGTGACGATCCTGCTGCCCTAGACCCTAGTTGCCTCCTCGCCATCTTGTTTCTCGCCATCAAGGTATGAGGCGGGAAACCCACATCCATATTCACTACGTATTTACCCTTTCGTATTTACGAGATTGATCTATAATCTTCTATTTCATGAAAATGACATTGGCATTGGCAAAC